>JANSVA010000217.1:32002986-32026728 GCA_025504915.1 Erythroxylum reticulatum | reverse complement strand
AAATGAGCAAAAAAAAATTTGGGTTTCAAAAAGTTTGCGATTTTTATATTAATGTTTTATTATGATGCCAAATGGAGAGTTTGTAATGCTTTTTCGTAGCTCACCCTTATCGGAGGATATGCACTGGAATGACCTGCGGGTGTCCCAGTATGTGCCCTGCGGTAAGGGGGTGCTACATTTAAGGTTGTCATTTCATGCAGGTTAAAATAAGAATGAAAATATAAAACGATAACAAAATGTAACATTAAAATTGCCTAAATTTCTTTAAGTAAAATAAAAAGAACTTTGAAATTTCTCTAATGGATAAAACTTTTAAAGAAAAATAAAAAAGAGTATAAATTTCTCTAACTTGATTAAAATTCAAACTTATAAAGAAATATATTGCTCTTGTTATATTTCATAGTAACATGTTACATTGAAATGGAAACCAATGTTAATTTCTAAAAAAATTTAGAAACCAATGTTTATGTTCTATCTTTTTATAATTACTGTAGGAAAAACATATGAATTAAAGGATGTCAATAAAAATTAGTTTCACTATGCCATTTAAATGATACTTTTTATCAGAAATTTTTAGATAAACTCTCTTTAAATTACGAAAAAGGTCAAAATAAAAGTTCATTGGTAAGTCAATAAACTTGCTAATATTATAATATCAGTCAAGATTTTAACTTTCAATATTTGAGTCACTTTAAAGAAACAAGAGAGAGAGAGAAAGAAATGGACATAGTATAAAAAAAGTCTTGGTGTTATAACACTTTTCCTTTTTCACTTTTAAGTTAGAAGTTGGAGAGATTAAAAGAAAGGAAAGGTATCAAAATGCCTTAATTGAATTAAACATAAAATTTATTCAATGATATGTTAAATAAGATTGGTTATAGCAAAAGATTTAAGCCATAAAAAAGCTTTTTTTGGAAGATAAATGAATAAACAAATATCATTGAAAATGCGGAAAGGAAGTCAAAGCAGTTACAAGACAATAGGAATAATAGTTATGAAGCTATGAGGTTAGGAAACTAGTCCTCAAAGCAAAGCTAGAATTAATCAAAAAATGACGAGGCTTGATTACTCTAGGCCCCAATTGTGCTTCATGGAAGAACTTAGGCTATTAGTAACTTGGTTGACTATCATAATCTCTCTGATCCAACAACAAGTCCTATTTGTAACAACATATTTGTCTGTGTGAACATTCTTTGAAAATTCTTTGATTTCTTTCAAGTTTCCATTAGACTAAGGCATTTCCTATCTTCTCCAATCCTTTTATAAATATTTTCAACATAAACAAAAATATTTCCCTATGAATTCTCAGGGATAACTAAATTCATTTTATGATGAATCCTTGCCTATATTGTAGAAGAAAACCTGCATTTGAAGATCAGGTAATTAGTAGTTTCAGCTAATGTGCTGCATAGGACAAAAATTTGATCATTGTTTTCCATCAATCTATCTTTGGTCTTCAACCTTCCTATAGCTGCGAACTAAGTTACAAGACAAGCTTTAGGTATCAGGGGTCCATTTTAGACTATATTATAACAAGGAACATTCAGACAATGAGGTCTTATAGCTTCAAGCAAGAAGAGTTAGTAAATTCTCCATTTTTGTTAGCATATTAGATTAGTTTACCTTTAGTGGATAAATTAGGCATGTATCTAGGGAGATAATCTTATGATCTTCTACTCATTGTCAGCAATAATATGTGAGACCTTAATGTTGATTGTCCATCTATCTAGTAGAGAGGGTAGCTCAACTCTCTTAATCAATGGACTATGAGGTGTCCAATTGTTAATCACCATAAATATTGTATCTATTTCTTGAAATCTTGATGAAAGGCTAAAAATGCTCCATCTTCTCTTTCAATTGCCAATTTATATGCTTGATATCAATTCTTATTTTCTAAAATATTTACATTTTATTAAAAACCCTTTATGTTCCAACTTTTTAGTATAGGTCTCTTTGTTAATCTCTCTTACTTTCTAATTCGAAGCAAAGAAATAGTCATTAGTTTATTAGGACATTCACTAACATGGATGATTAACCAAAAACAATGATATAAGACTAGATTGCATGGAGACAATTTTAACAAACTTGAAATTATTAGAATTCGATGTAAAACACATGTAATATAATATTATTTTATTCTAATTTATATTTTATGTTAAATAACTTTAAAAAGTGAAATATATATTAATAATAGTTAAAAATACAATAAAAAGTATGAATCATTAAATAAATTTAATAAGTAAATTAAAAAATTTTGAAAATTATAGTTAAATATAAAAATGAGTTTGACCAACAGTATTTGAAAACAATATAAAACACATCATTTTAAAGTTGTGTTTTGTAGGTTGACTTTTTCTTAAAAAAATCTCAAAAAGACATCCTAAGCTTAAGTTACTAAGAAATCTATACCTCATATCAGTTTTTAATGATATAAGGTAAGTCACAACTTTTTCACAGAACTCAACTTTAAAATCTAAATAGATCTTTTAATTTTATGTGCATTTACATATCTCAATTATAAAAAAAAATTTATGTTTGTTGTTTATGACTTATGATAAGAAATCCTAACAATTATTGTAATCGAGGTGATTTGAATTGCCAAATTACGGTTATAACCTATTCAGGTTATGCTTGATGGGTAATGTTAATTAGCAATTTAAGAACATAGAATTTAGATAGGAGTTAAATAAATGAAGATACAGAGAGGCTGATCTATATGTAGTCAATTATCACTCTAAACTTAAGATTTGGAGAATTTCAACACAGCAAGTAGGCCTATTTCGGTACTTCTTTTCTACTGCTTCCTACTAACTAGCTGAAAAAGAAAACTAATTAATTTTGGAATTGATTGATTAGTATAATCAACCAAACATAGAAAACTCTGATCCTTGAGCAGCTGAAATTACATGGACCTCTTATAGATTGTCGGCCACAAGTACAGATGTGGACGGTGGGTGGTTTAGGACCACTAAGAAACGCGTTCAATTCAGCTATCAGAAATTCAAGTTAGGCTTTTAGGGTAACTGCAATCTTTGGACAATAAAGGAAAAACATAAGACCAAGCACAAGAAAACAACATCAAATGCTAACTAGCAAAGGACGTTGTAATGAGCCTATCCTTGAGAAAGAAACTGGTTAGGGGGAATGATAACAAACCATCTGTGGTCTTGGGGAATCTTTCCATCAATAGCATGTCTAGTTCTGAAAAGTAGTTTTTAAGAGAGTTCGATCCATTGCAAAAGTTATGTTTTAATTAAATACGTAAGGTATATGATTCTGGGTCCATCAGCTGTTTTTACAATTATGCTCGGAATTTACATTTTAGTTACGGTTATTAGCATTGTAGCGATAGTGATAATCATGTCTTATAGTTGTCATAAACTCCATTCTAATTATAGTAGTTATTGCGATAATCAAGTTCAAATTATTCAATAGACGTTTTGACCCTTAATCTCTCAATACACCAGTGCTCTAGTGAAAACCAGTACTTAAAGACTTTTCGTTCTGCAACCAAATGGAGGGACTACAAGTTAAATGTCTTTTACATAAAATTCTAGCGGTAGCCAAGTTTAGTCCCTGTCAAGCAGCGGACACTGCCCATAAATCATGTACCACATGAATATATTCTTCACCCTAAGAAATTAGGTCCTATCTTTCTAGTGAATCAAATTCCGGTGAGAGTAGTCTTCACTTTCTGCGCCTAATAAAATTTGATGATTGAATGATTCAAGAAAGAAACATGAAGGTGACACGAAGTTTGAGTATTGCTCAAAGAGTAGAAAAAGAAACTATCAAGTCAGACAGCTTTTGCAATTTAGGTAAGGCTTGGAAGGCGTCACATTCTAGGAAGTTATTATTGAACAGTCATATGGAAGGTCTCTTGCTAAAACAAGGTTACTCGTTCTCCTCTTTTATCTTGTTCCACCTTCCACTTACCGCACCAGGAATTCCCCCACCGGTTTATTCTCAAGGAAGTCATGGAATATAAGTTATTATTCTTGGTTATCCAACAGATTAATTATATCAAATGCATCCTGATTCAGGACTATTATTCCTTAGCCTGTTTCGGCTAGATTTGTACAAAGACCGAGAGGAGCTTAGAAGTTAGCGTCGATGATTGAAGCGATGCTTCTCATTTTGACAACTAAGAGTTCAGTGATGGTTTAAAGCTACGACAGAATGTCTTTCATGCATGTAAGGTTTGGATGATTCTAACGAAGACACATGTAAAATCGATATTATAGATTTTTCCCTGATATATATATATATATATTTTGTATGGCTAAATACATTTCGTCTACAACAGTCTATATATTATGACTAGTTTCACGCTGTAATGATTACAATATATATAATTTAATTGTAAAAATGGCTTTGACCCTTCCTTCGTTAAGAACGTCTATGAGATTTTGTGATTGTTGAGTTCTAATTCAAATTTGAGTGCTAGTTATAATTATTGTGTTGAAAAAGGGAGCAGTTAAGATACAGAAATCTGCATCCTGTGGCTGCTGTGAGTTTGTAGAATTCCAATGCTCGTGTGCATTTGATCCAAGGGTGAGTGAATGCCTTGTCGGCAGTTATCTAGATTAGTTGTAACTACTTGCTCTTGGCCTAATGATGAAGAATGAATAAATTATATTTATATTTAAAATTTTAATTGATTTTGTAGTATTAATTAAATAATCAAAGTTCTAATTTATTCCAAATAATCTAGCATTCATCTTTTCATTAATTTTGCTGAAATTGATCTCCATGTAATACACAATCACTCACGTAGCACGTACATAATTATATTAAAATGTTTCAAATTGAAATGGTTAAAACCGAAAATAAAGAAGAGTTGCTTAGGGCATCCTTGCGCCACACTTTGAAGCCTTCATCTGTTGAATCCTTCATATATATATATGAAAAATGAATGAAATATATCCACAACAGCATAAACTATTACAGAGATGATCAACATTTCAATGGCTTATATCTATATAATTTTGTTGAGTCCTTCATATTTCTCGGACGTGTAAGGGAGAACAATTATTTTTTAAAGAATTTGAGTTATCTTTTTACCCTGAAGCCATTGAAACATCACAAATTAGTTGAAAATCCTAAAAAAAACTAAAAGATTTCATCATGAAAAATTATCCAATTCCCCATATTCTTTAAAACCTTAAATTTAGAATGGGAGAACCTTTGAGGTTTCATATAAAGGTAGTGAGGTAGAAGCTATTAGAATAAGTAGGTTTACTTGTTTGTTTGTTAATTGCTTTAAAAAAGTCTCTATGACCAACTATATTTTCACTTTTAGATGAAAAGAGTTAATGTATAAAGTTGTTATGCTAAAACAACGACAAACATTCATAGGATACTCTAAATAATTTCAACAACATAATTTTTTGTGACCACAGAATGCTGGTAAATTTGTAATTAATGCATCAAAAACTTGTTGTGATGTGTACATAGGAAAACTTACATTACCAAAACTTTGTTGACGCTTAGGTTTTTTTGTTAAAAGGAAAAAGGAATGAATTAATAAGTAATGGAAATTACATCCCCAAAAAAAGATTTGTGGGATTATCTCTTAACACAAAGATAGCACCTTGGATATCCCTAAAAAATTTCATTTTGTAAGTAATACATGGATTAGAGATTTAAAGAGAGGAGTAAAGAGGAACTACATTCGCTTGCAAAGTTCCTCAGTAAAATAATTTCTCGAATCTCATTGACAACCTCACTGATAAGTGCTTCTACAATTTTGCATTGGGATTCAAGCCTTCTGGCATTCCTTTCTTTCCAAATTGTTTCCAAAAATAGTCCTATAACTAGTAAATAGATCATTTTGTCAATATTAGGAATAAAAGCTTGAGTAGCTAGACAATGAATAATGATAGAGATAGAGTTATCAGAACTAGTCCATAAGCATTTTAGTTTCACTTGTTCCCATATGAACTTAGAAACTGAACACATAAAGAATAGATGATTTCTAGTTTCATCATGTGTAGAACATTGAAAGCATCTTCTGCTTATGTCAAGGTAAGAAAATCTATCTATAGTATTAAATCGATTCCTGATAATAAGCCATAGGACAAATGATACCTTGGGGGGAAGAACTTGGTGCTAACTGATTATGCTCCTGTCGAGTTTTGGATTCCTCAATCTGGGCATACCTATAGTAAGCCTAAGTTTTGACGCTTAGGCTTTAATTTCTCTTTAATGTGCAAGTGATATCACTTGATTTATCTATTTTATAATAATTTTAATATGTTTAAATACCAAAAAGAGGTCTAAATGTGTTCATGTTCAGCCGTTGATGATTGCAATTGCTTGTATTATTGGCATTATTTCCATAAAAAATGGGATAGATGAGGATGGGAAGCCAATTTATGGGTTTTCACACTTCTTTTATTTATACACTATACTTATATACATTTTAAACATGTAATGACGCAATAAAGTTATTAATATGCTATATTTGTAGTGAATAAGAACTTATAAACAAAGTTTCAATTTTAAAATATAATTTATCTTATTTAAAATTTTGAAATAAATTTGGAGAGTTGATTTAAATTTTAAAGGGAATGAACTAGTATGTTTGATTTTGTACCACTTTATATTAAATTATTAAGCATATTTATTTAAATTGGCATAAGTTTAAGAAGTAATAATTTAACAAATTGAAAAAATTTAATTGTTAAACCCCTAATTCAACTTCTCTTAATTGGCTTTTGGGATGAGAATTGGTATTAAGTTATCTATGTGATAATATGCTTGTACTATTCATGTACTCTAAATTTCAAACCCAGTAAGTCTCTCATATTATGCTTCTGTTAGCCTTTAAAAGGATACTTGATTATTTGTAAGATGTAACATCTTTAAAATTTAGAAATCTTATACTTAGTACTTATACTTTGATGCAAATTATACCCTTTAACTTGTAACTTCTATATACATATAAGACTTATCAATTTATAAGATAATTGATTACATTTCTTAATTAATTAGTTATTTGAATTTATATGTGAAATTAGTTATTTCAAGCGATTTTAAAAAGTTTTGAAATAATTAAAGTTTGAAAAAAATGAATCTTAAGGTCGAAAGGACTGAAAACGAAGCATCTAAAATGTATCAAACCCTTTTAATTATCTTATCTTGATTAACCAAGAAATTTCTCAACAAACTTTCTTTTGAGAATTTAAAATTTCATTAAAGAATAGAGAAGATATCTCTCCCACGTGAGATAGACCCACTTGAAACATTAATACATTTAAGTTAAGCAAATCGACAACGTTTAGAAATAATGTTTAAAAGGCAAAGTCGTTTAACATTTAAGGTATAACAATCTATGAATTTATCGAATCTTCAGCTATTACTCAATTTGGGAGGATGAGACTTGAAGCTCTAATGGCGAGGCTAGCAATGGCTCCATGATGTTTCTCCTACTTGGTTCTTCGAACAAGTAAGAACTTAACTCGTGTAACAAACTCAACTTTAGAAGACTTTAGCAATTAGGGCATGACTATTTTGTGTTTCAACTCTTCAGACCTTACTTTATTTTTGGAGGGGGAAGGAGACTCTCTGAGGGCTCAACTCTTCAAAGATGAACGAGCGAGGGAGATCTCGACTTAGGTAAATGTATTCAACTAGTATGATTTCATTCTTTATATCTGTCAATCTCCGCAGAATAACCAAGTACAAGTTGATGATAGGGATCTAGAGGGACAACAGTGATCCTTCAACCATGACATGACCAAGGAAGAGGCAGATCTGAGAAACCCCTTTTATTTACAACAGGTGAGCCCAGATCTACCCATACTATAGTATTTTTCAGTGAGAAGGTGAATAAATAATCAGCTAGATTCTAGGAAATTTTATGCATGAGAAATCACCTCCTTTCTGTTCTGTTTTGAACTGTAATCTAGATCGAAAGAAACATTTGTTCAGTAGAATGAATTAGGAATAGTCAGTGAGGACTATATTATCCATATGAGAGCCACTACTCTGCTACAGTATAGGTTTAACTGATTTATAATCAGTTGTTCCTTTGTCCTAGCAACAGTGAGTTCTATAAGACGTAGTAGAGAATGAGATTTCTCTTTAAACCTTCTGCTATTCCTCTCATTCCAAACTACTTGAAAACATATAGAAACCGAGACCATTATAATATCGCTATCATATTTAGAAATATGCAGATGAGTTAACTCCAATAGGATATCCGAGAGTCTGCAATAGTCAAATCCAAGGGCACATAGTTTAGAGATTTTAGCCCAAATCTCTTTAGAGAAAATACACTCAAAGAAGAGGTGGTCTCTAGTTTCATCCTCTAGGTTGCAAAGAATACTTATCTTAGAGGAGGATAGGAATTTCAGCCTATCCAAAGTGCTGAGCTTGTTCAACATAGCAAGCCAGAGAAGAAAGATAGTGTTAGGTCCAAGAACCTCATTCCAAATCAGGGGATACCATCCTACTCTATTAGTTGTCCCATACCTTAACTTTTTAACTTCCTTTATAGTAATTTTTGAAACAAGAATCCCATTCCATAAGTAAATATCTCTCTCCTAGAGGCTTCTAAATTGTGGAATGAGTAAGACTCTAATCTCATCTGAGGATAACATCTAATTTTCATTTGTAATAATTTCATGGAGCTTAGTTTTTTTAGGGAACCTCTCCAATAGAGATCTAACCAAATGATTATGAATTAAAGCTCCTTGCCCTATGCAATTGTCATACCATAAGAAAATTCTTTCCCTTGCCCCTATCCACCAAGTTATGTACTGGTGAACCTCTTCCCTCATTCTAAAATTTTGGTTAAAGAACCAAGAGTAACTATCTTTGATCCACATATAAAAGTGAATTCATTTGATCCACATATAATGTTTTTCACTTAGGGTTCTCCAAATCCTCTTTATCATAAGTAATATATTTTTCTTGGTGATTGACTCCAATGCTAATCCTCCTTCCTCTCTCGGTTAACAAATTTTCTTCCAACTAACTTTTTCTATTCCTTTCTCACCATTCCCTTTCCCCCATAAAAACTGCTTCATCAAATTTTCTATTATTTTAATCATCCCTTTGGAGATAAATAGGTAGGAACACCAGTAAGTTTCCATTGACATAATTACCTACTTTAGAAATTGAAGTTTCCCTTCATAGGATAAGGCTCCATTAGTCCATGACCTCAATCTTTTTTGGATTTTTTCAATTAATTGGATACATTCACAATACCTAGACTTCTTGGATGAGATAGGAATACCCAAATAAAGAAGAGGAGGGTCTTTGATTTCCATACTTGTAGCTAGACAAAAGGCATTAGAAAGGTAAGAAGCACTTTTGAAGAGTATGAAATAACTTTTGTGAAGATTGATACACAGATTCGACATCTCCTTAAAATTATTGAGAGTACTCTTCTGAAGATAAACTAAGTGGATATTAGCCTTGCCTAGAAGAATAAGATCATCGGCAAAGCATAAGCTAGTTAGAGAAAGTTCCTTACATTTTGAATGGTATCTGAATTTGGAGTCCTTTGAAGTGTTATAGTTCAGCGATTGAGTGAGAACCTCCATATAAATTAAGAAAAGGTAAGGGGACAGAGGATCCCCTTACCTAAATCCTTTTTTTGCCTTTAAACACCTCAATGGGGATCCCATTTATCAATATTCCTTAGGAAGTAGTAGTAATGCATTCTTGAATCCACTTTATGAACCTATAGAGAAAATTCATGTCCTCCATAGTTTGTAGCAGAAAACTCCAGTTCACACTATTGAAAGCTTTTTATAAATTCATTTTTATAGTAAAGTTTTGGGGCTTTTACTATACCCTTTCAGAAACTCCTGCACTAAAAGAATATTATCCCCAATATCCCTGCTTCCATAAAAGCTTCTTGATTCTCACTGATGAGTAAGTGTAAAACCTTCCTCAGTCTATTTGTCAAAATCTTGCAATGATCTTATAGAGAAAATTAGTACAAGAGATAGGTTTGAATTCACTCCAGGTAGACAGGTTCAAGTTTTTAGGGACTAGATAAAGAAATGTCTTGTTTATCTCTTTAATCAGTATACCTTTTAGGAAAAACTCATGCATGACCTCCTTAAATTAAAAACTCATGCATGACCTCCTTAAATAACCCCCAAGCTACTCCAAATTTCTTGATAGAAAACCCCATTCAAACCATCAAGTCCTGGAACCTTAGAACAATTCATATAAAAAATGACCCTCTCTATTTCCTGATCTGTAACTGGACTTATTAACAAAGAAGCCTCATGTTCGGGAATTTTTGCTAAAACAAACTGCCTAAGATCAAATCCCAATCCTAGTGGGGATTATGAGCCTAGGAGGTTTTTGTATAAACTCATGGCTTCTTTAGCAAAACCAACTTATCCAAATAAAACCTCACTAGCTTCAATTTTAATGGAAGTGATTATGTTAACATTTCTTCGAGCTAACACTAAATTAAAAAAGAATTTTGTGCATCTATCCACATGCTTTAACTAATTTATTCTGGCTCTCTGCTTTAATAAAGAACATTGATTGTCCACCAATTACAAGTAGTTTTTAAGGGGTTCCTTTTTAGCTATAGCTAGAGTACGCATTGCTAAAGTGCTTACAAGACATATCGCGCGACAAGTGGCACCGTTATCATGATAGTGGGGGTTTCTAAAAAACAAAGAAAGACACAATGATGAAGGCAGTTGGATTGATTATTATTGGAAGGAGCGGTAGTATTTAGTTTTCCCCTATCTACAATAAGCCCTTGCATTAAGTTAGAGTCAAACTTTACCCTTTTTTATGCAACTATCAACGTTAGAGCTTATACCCTGGGCACCTTAATTCAATTTAATCAACTGGTCTCTCTTTTGTCATCAGCTCTGATATGCTCAAATGGAAACAACACAAACTTTTTTGATATGTCAATGCCTCTATTCTATGGGTACACTGAAAACCTTTTCACTCTTTTGCTTTCAGGTATATATATTCAGGGTTGACGAGTTCTGTTGCTTTGAGTTTCAGTTCTCTCCTTAATTCCACTATCAGTTCAGTGAGATTCAATCCCATCTGATAGACCAGCCTAGCCCTATTTGAATCCACAAAGCGAGTTGCACGGGCACCATCTGTGGGATTATCTACTAATGATTTTTGAATGGCTGAAAGTTTATCTCTAGCTGTTCCTATCTCCTTAGAGAAGTTCTGACCTCTCTTTGATTTAAGAGTCTTCAATTCCTCTTTAATAGCTTTGAGCTTTTGGATGTAGATGTACTATTCAGTCCTATTATACTCCAAACCCTTCATTATTTCTTCTTGAAACCTCTCCATATTAACCAGAAAGTTGTTAAACCTAAAAGGATGGTGGATTCTAGTAGTAGTCGACAAGTTATCAATCTTTAAAGGAGTATGATCCAAAATTCTAAGGTCTAGAAATTTAGCAGAGCTTCCTAAGAAAGTATTAAGCCATTCCACATTGACTATAGCCTTTTCCAAATTTTTCCTGATGTGCCAAATAGAGCTTTATTTGTTTGACCAAGTGAACCTATGGCCTAAATTTTAGATTTGTAAGTTCCACCTCTTGCATATTATCAAACATATCAGAAGAATAGTTGCATAGGTTACAATTTCCTTCCACCTCTGATCTGAATAGAGTGGTGTTAAAGTCACCATGAACTAACCAGGAAGCCTTAATTCTTTGTAAAGAATTCTAGAGCCTATTTCTTTAAAATATAGCGTTAAAACCATAAACAAATGTAGCTAAAACACAAGAACTTTCCATTTTAAAGTAAAGTTTATTGTGAATAAGTTGCTGACTTGTTTCCAGAACCTTCACTTCTAAGCAATCACCATCATAAGCAATAATAATCCTTCCATAAGCATGAATTTGGTGGTTTGTAAGAAACTGTCATTTGCTACCCAAATAATATGGTTTATTCAAATTAGCTTCACTAATTTTAGTTTCCAAAAGACAAAAAACCAAAGGCTTTTCCTTTAGAACAAAATTCCTTGTCACATTAAGTTTAGAAGGGCTATTTGTTCCACGTACATTCTATATAATTAAAGTTATAAGAGATTACTTTCCCTTTAGAGCCTTTCCTATTGCTCCTGTTACTTTTCTGAGATATAACTTGATCCAATTGCTCTTTTTGAGCACCTTCATTCTATAGTCTAGCCTTTGATAGGCTTTGTTCATTTTGTTGAACATCAACAGCTCCTTTGCTCGGTTAATTCCATTAGTTTCCAGTAAATTCTACCCTTATTTATTTGTGACTTATTTAAGTCATTTGATGGATTCAGAAGAGCTCCTTCCTACTAAGTAGAATCTAGGCTATTCTCCTTATGAAAGCTCTTCCCATTTTTAGGGGAATCATTAACAGCTTGAACCACCACATAATTTTCTGATACTTGTTCTACCTCCTCACATTCTTTGTTATCTTCAAAAATATTCTTTTCCATACCTATCACCTCCCAATAGTCTTCTCTAGTGAATAATCTTCCCATTAGTTTCCATTGCTTGCCTTGAACTTTAAGAGAGTTTCCATAACTTTATCCTCTCTGAAGGAATGTTCATTATCCAACCATAGGATAGGGATGTTGTCTATCATTTCCTTAGAAATGTCCATACTCACACATAATTGAGCAAATTTGACCCTTTTCCTCAACACAGTGTTTTCATCCATATATATTAGCTTCACCAAGTGACTAGCTAGCAAACTTAAACCCTTTGTAGTCCAATATTCCAAAGGAATGATGTGAATATTAACCCATAGAGGAATGTTCTTCATTATGATTTTTTCTAATTACTTGCCCGGTTGCCAATGTTGAAGAAATAAAGGGAGTTGAGAGATGTTATAAGGGCCTTCTTCAACTACCTTTTGTGCTTTCACTTTGGAAGAGAAGGTAAAGATTATGTTATCCTCCTCTGTTAGCATTACCTCCATTAGACCTCTCCCTTTCCAGTTTCTTTGAGCCTATGCTTGTATCACAGGAAAAGAAAGCCTTTTATCCATAAAAAGCCAACAAGACTCATGTCCTAGCTCCTTCTTGTAGAATGTCTAGACTAAGAACCACCACTAGCTTACCTTCAATCTCCACAGGTGGACTGAAAACCAAGGAAGAATCAGATTTATCTCCCATGACCTGTTTCCATGTCTTCCTAGCTCCTTTAGTAGTGTCACCGAGGGTTGGAACATAAATTTTGGGAGCAATGGTAGTGGTTAAGGGAGGAATGGGATGCAGAAGATTCGGAAGGGGAAGAAGGTGTAGGATGAAGATTAAGGGAAGTGGCCGCTTTAAAGATAGAAAGTAATGGTGGAAAATTAGTCTCCATTTGAACCTTCGGAAAATAATTTTTTTGATGGTTATTTTGCAGGTCATCAAAGGAAGAAAAAAGAGCTAGAAAGCAATAGACGGCTAGGTTATTCAAATGGAGGATGGTAAGAAGGGAGCTAAAGGTTCAGATCTAGGGTTAGGGTTGGTTGTGAGGAAAGGAAGTTAGAGAGAGTCTAATCAAGTTTTGTTTTATAGGGAATATACTGTCACCTAAGAAAATGCCAGAAGAAGCTATAAAGGATGGGAGAAGATAAAAGAAGATGAAGAAATGGCTAAGTTTAATTTGGAATATGGAAAACCAGAATCATGCTCTTCCTTTTCATTTTACAAAAGCTATAACTTGGATAACTAAGAGTTTTTATCAACTTGAAACTTGATTGACTAAATATTATGTTCTTTAAATTCCTAAAGCTTTTTTATTTTTATTTTTATTGTAATTCTTTTAATGTTAATTTTTACTTAGTTGGTATATGTTATCGAATTATTTCATTTTAAGTAAAGAATACAAAGAGGAGTAAAAGAAGTAGGATTTATGGATTCCAAATAAATTACCAATGTGAGAAGCAACAACACCCTTTTTCTTTCATCATCGAAACCACCCCATAAATCTTTTCTTCTTGAACTACTATGAGTCTTCTTTTACGTTCTTTAACTTCCATAGCTCTTCACTTCTCAATCGTTCTTACTTCCTGACAAGCTTCTTATTATAGTTTTCTTATTTCATTACCCTTTCTTCTACATCTAATAGTGAAAGTTTCATCCTTTAGGTAAGAAGGAAATATTAGTCTTTTCCTCCATATCTAAACCTGCACCTAGTTAACTTTTCCTATTTTTAGTAATCACTTTTCAAACTTGACCTTCCTAATACCTAAATCTTGTATGTAATAGTAAATGTCAAACTTAATTATTCCTGACAAATAAGGTGAAAATTTATTCCTAAGCCTTATAATCTACTAACCCAAACCTTTAGCCTACACTTCCCTTTCCTAGATAAGCCCCTATCCTGCAACTAAGATTCCAACTACTAGACATAGAATGACATAAAAATGGATGGTTAATGAGATTGAAGGTTAAAATTTGGAGTTTTCGCCACCCAACATACTAAAGGGGAGAAGAGTGCTTTCCCCAGTTATGCAAATGTGAAAGCAAGGAGCTAGGAGCTGAAACTCAATATTGGTGGGCTTTTTCATAGACAAAAGACTTCCGTTCCCAAAAAAAAGCAATTAGGCCATGAAGTAATGCAAAAAAAAGGTATAATAGAGGTGCTTCTGTTAGAGGAGGACCTAATTCTCCTCAAAATTTTAACAAAGTTTGAGGTAAAAGGGGTAGTTGAGGTAGGCACATGGCATATGGAAAATCAGTCCCATTTTTATTTAGGTATAGAAACTATGGTTGAAATTAGAGAATTTAAGGTAAGAAAAGGTCCAATTATATGTGAATTTTCATAATATGCCTCTAGAGTATTAGATCACTATAGGCTTAATTATATTTGCAAGCCTTAGAAGTTAACCTATATGCATGGAAGAGAACATGAACATGAGGAAAAGGGAAAGATATGTTAGGATGTGTGTGAGTATGGAGCTAGGTAAAGACTTATGACTATAAGGAGAAGA
This sequence comes from Erythroxylum reticulatum, assembly GCA_025504915.1. Classification (NCBI taxonomy): domain Eukaryota; kingdom Viridiplantae; phylum Streptophyta; class Magnoliopsida; order Malpighiales; family Erythroxylaceae; genus Erythroxylum; species Erythroxylum reticulatum. The sequence continues at coordinate 32,011,810 of JANSVA010000217.1, read as the reverse complement.
GAAAGATATGCAAGGATGTCTATGACTGTGGAGCTAGGGAAAGACTTACCTAAGTAGATTCCAATCTAGTTGACGAAGATGGAGGAGATGATTGAAGACATAATAATGGTGTCTTATCAATGGAGAGAATCATTAAAACAACATAGTGTAAAGGGAGATTATATGGAGTTGATGAAATTGGAAGCTAACAAGGTAAATAGTCAGGGATGAGAAGGCAAGGAGGTTATGATAAGAAATGATGCAACAATAGGATAGTAGAAGAATAAGGAAGCCTTAACTAACTTAACTAACTTTAAAAGGGAAGGTCGTGATAATCAAAGAGAAAAGGAAGCACAAAATAATGAGAAGGGGAGGGAGTGAGAGAGAGATAGAGAGAGCAATATAAGTTATAGGGGACATCTCTTCATAAGTTAAACAAATATCATTAATTGTTGTAATTATGGCAGGGATGGGGAACCATGAAATAATAGAAGAAAGATTTAAGAGTGACAATATAAGAAAATTTAGGAGGAAGAAGAAGTCTAAGGTACAACCAACTTAGTAGGCCTATATTATAATATGTTTTCTAGAAGTTTAAGTACGTTTTTAAATATTTTCTTAAATGATAATCATGTGTTTAGGATTCAGAATTGTGTTCTTATGAGTATTTTTATGTTTTATTTGTTTTATTATGTTAGGGAAATGATTTGATCCTAATATTATGTTGCAAAGGTTATTTGATGTGTTTTTTATTGAGCAGAAATAGGAGAAAATGAAGAAAAGATGAAGGAGGAGAAGAATTCATATGAAATCAAGGCATAAAATGGAATGATTGAAGCAAATTTGGAGATATACGATCATGTATAGGGACCATGTAAGTCATTGTAAATGTGTAAAATTTTGAAGATATTGTTTATGCTCGTGTAAAGATACACACCCACACATATTGACATATATGATTGTGTATGTGCCCGTGTAAGTTTTTGTAACCAAGTGAAGTTGCAATTTAGATAGAATTTTGAGTTACATAATTACTTAAATGGTTATGTATGTGGCCGTGTATATTCCAAAAAACCTAAATTTTATTATAAAAGGATATTATGAAGGTTATATAAATAGGAGGCAAAATTTATAGTTGACATAGACATCAAAAGAAGGGAGAAAAATAAAAAAGGCTACACATCACAAAAGAAGAAGATTAAAAGTGGAAACATTAAGATCAACTATAGCTTTTTAGATTTTCTAGATCAAGGCTTTAAGCTGATTTCATGCTTTTCTCTTCTTCTATTTAGTTGCCTTGTATGCTAAATTTGAATCGTTGTGTTTTAAACATAAATATGAACTACTAATTATATTAGGGCTTTATTCTTGAATTGTTTTGTATAACTTTTACCTTGTTGAATTCAATATATTACTACTTTGTGATATTTGTTGTAATCATATTTGATTTAAATCAAGAGATTCAATCAAGATATTTGTGTTAAGTTGCACAACAAGAGTTGGTATTTAATGGACTTACAAATATTAGTTTAATAAGCAATTAAAGATAGATCCTAATTGAGAGTTAATTATCCTTAGGATTGTTTTAAATCCAATTGAGAAGTTCAAAGTAGTTTTAAGAAATTAAGATATTGTAACTCAACTTTTATCAATTTCAGTTTGTATTACTTGAATAGATCTCAGGAGAGGGTAATCAAAACCTTTGGATATTTAGCATCAAGCACTTTTGAATTAACAAGGTGTATGGAAGAAAAAACAAGGATAAAATATCCCTAAGTTTAAATTGTTGAGTAACTTCAATTTCATTTTTTATCTTTTATTTATTTAGTTATCAAATTTTGTTAGTTTACTTTAATTTTTATTTAATTAAATCTTTTTTATTTTTTTTACCTTATTTAAAGTGTAAATCAAAATTTTAATAGACTATATTCAATCCTTATGGGATCGATATCAGTTGTACTATAATATACGACTTGTATACTTATGATTTTTTATAAAACAAGAAAAAAAGTTTTTCATACTATTACAGGGGATTACGATTTTAACATCTTATCTAATTTGAATTATTTTGATTTAAGGAGTTTGATACTTTTTCCTTGTGTGATTATAGGTGCATGAACAAACTATCCAGAAGGAGTTCAAGTAACATAAAGGATATACAAGATTCTAAAATCACCAAGTAAAAGAGGGAGATTTAAAAAGCAAGATGATAAAAAGTGATAGAAAGAACAATGGTAGAGAAACGAAATCAAGGAGAACAACAAAGTACCCTTATATATTTTATGAGGTTGGGGTTCAATGCTAATCAACAAAAGGCAACAAGACCTCTATTGCAGACCAAAATGTTCAAAATCAAACTAGTACTTCTTAATATGCTTCAAACAAAAGTTTAAATTTATGGATTAGCCAATAAGGATCCTAATGCTCATCTGACCAACTTTATAAAGATTTGTTGTTAGAGAAGTGCTCTAAAGGCAATCACCTTTAGCACTTAGTGTACAAATCATTTTATGATTAATAAAGGCGTTATTTCGATGTTCATACATTTATGGATTTGATATTGATCTTAAATTGATTTAATGAAGTCCTTAATACAAAACATAGCATGGAGGAAATCATAATGAGATCATGATAATAAGATTCCTATCATGTGTAATTATGATAGTATCCAACTTTCCCTAGTTATATGATTGATGAGATGGGATATCATTAATTCAAATAGACTAGCATATATTATACTCCTTGATTGGATCAAGCAGTAGATCTCATATGCTATAGAAATGACTTGTTTAGAGTTAATATGTGGATTCTTTCAAGGGGTAGTAAGTACATTGTATTACCTTACTATGAGACAATCATATAGATATTCTATTTTAGTGTCAATGGTAGTCTTATCATAGCAATGGTGCAAGTATCCTTTGACTTGAGGTGCTCAAGGATATCTCAGATACTGATCCTATGCTTTGACTCCATTCATCTGTGCCTTTCAGGGTTACTCATAGGGTGGTGCTTGGGTACAACTTGAGGTATTCAGAGGTAATTGAGTAGCCAATAAAAGATTCACCACTCCTAATAGAAGGAGATGATACCCACGACCTCTTATCGGGGTCATTACTCGGGATTCTCTGGCCAGAGTAGATATGTGACATGAATAGAGTCTTCAATGATACATAGAGTAATGAGATCCTTAGGACAAGATCTAATATCACTTGGACTAGATGTGACGTAGTCAATCTAGTGGGATTTGACACTTTGACCATACTCTGAACCAAGGAAGTTATAGATGGTGAAAGGACAAATTGTATAGCAACATTGCATATGGAAGGGTTTGTAGTCAAAATACTGACTTTCCGATCAAATGGGGTCATGATGTGTTGCTAGATACCAGTCTTGAGTTACTTGAATTAAGTGTTAATTCAAGTAACTAACATAACTGGGAACCTAATGGTTCACACATATAGGAGATTTGAAGGATGAGTAAAATGGTCTTGAATGGTGATTCAAGATATGAGAGAGTGTTTTAGAATTGTATCGTGATGTGATCGTGGTAGGAAACATTGCATGGAATGGATTAGAAACAAGTGTTGTTGGCTGCCAATTTTTCCATTAAGTCCCAAACTTTCATTAATGCATGTTATTCATGGTCATTAATTTCCCATAACTTCCATTAATGCATGCTATTCATAACCATTAACTTCTCATAACTCTCCATTAGTGATGCGGGTTATGAAAGGCCAAATGGTGCAAAAAATAGAGATGATTTTTATGCATCTTGTGGAAGACACAACTTAGAAAGAAAGATTCTTTCTTACACACACACATTTTTCTCTCTAACTCTCACAAGAGTTCTTGTCTTTGCTAGCGTAAAGAAAGAATTCTAACCATCTCCTAGTGAGGTTTCATCCTTCTATCTTTATGTGGATTTTCATTAAAGACGGTCTACGTTGGTCATTATGGTTTACGACAACCCAACACGGAGAAGATTAAAAAACAAAGGAGATCATCGAAAAAGTATGTAAACATCTTACAATTCATGTTTTTGTTTTCTATATCTATACGCATGAGTAGATCTGTTTTTTAAGATTTTTTTTTATTTTCTATTGCGTATATTTGATATATATTATATATGAGATGCATGATCGAAACCTAACATTTGTACTATGTTTAGATACAATGGATTTCCAGAAGATGTAGCCAAGAGTCTCTTTCATTTTTAACTTAAAGATTAAGGGCAGATATGTTTTAACTCTCTCAACCTATAGAATGTCACGTCTTTATAGTAACTGGTGGAAGCCTTTTTGGCTAAATACTTCCCCTTATCAAAGGCCAATAGACTCATAAAGGAAATCACAAATTTCTAACAAAGTGAAGGGGAGTATTAATATAAACCATAAGAGTAATTCAAAGAGTTATAAAGGAGCTGCTCATACCATTACTTGATAAAGGATTTCCTTTTGCAAACATTCTATGATAAAGTGAATCCATCCATATAAGGCACCATAGGTGCAGTAGCTGGTGGCTTTTTAATGAGGAAAATGGTTGAGGCAACACATAATTTATTAGAAGAGATGATAAACAACAACTCTCTATAGACATCAGAAAGAAGTAAACAACAACCAACTTGTAGAGATCAAAAGGGAGTATTTTCTATAAATTTTATGGCAACATTGCAGGTTAAGATAACGGACCTTACCAAATAATCAAACAGCTTGAAAGCCACATTTTCTAACCCTTTCAAGGTAATTTAGTATGGATATAAACTATATGGATAAGAAAGCCTTGTTTTAGCTGATTACTTCCTAATAGGAAACACCAATATGGAACAGTTCAACTTTATAGGAGTACGGTATAGTTAACGAGGTAATAATCCCTATTTTAATACTTACAATCTGGAGTGGAAGAACTACCTTAATTTTACTTATTTTACGATGCACTAAACCCAATGAGAGCTTAAGGCCCACCAAGATTTTAACAAGATATGCTCAATTCTTTATAATTAAAGATGGATAAATTTATGGATGTTTTGAATTACAAATTCACAAGGTAAGATGAGAACCAAAAGAGGATGAAAACTAAATTTAATCAAATTATGAAGAATCATACCATCTATAATTTGCAGTTTTAAATGGGCTAACTAGCTAATACATTTTCCACATAAAGTGTGGGGAGTCTCCTGAACAACATATGGTCAAATCCAAGGGAGCAATTGAAAGCCATCACGCTTAGGAGTAAGAAAGACTTAGAATAACCTATTAAAAAGGAACCTGAATCCCACTAAGGAGAAGATCAAGAGAGAAGAACATAAGAAATAGGAAACTACTTATATTCCTCATCCTCTATATACACAAACGATTCCATTACCATAAATGTTGTAGATGAATTAAATGGAAATGCAATTTGTAAAGTTTATGGAGAAGTTGAAGAAATTGCAAATGACCTTGCCTTTTATGGATGCTTTGGAGAGCATACCCAAGGATGCAAAGTTTCTTAAAGACATCTTATCAAACAAGTAGACTTAGTTGGATAACTAAACAATCTCTATGATGGAGAGTTGTAAATCCATAATTAACAACCACATGTCCTCAAAGATAAAAGATCTAGGGGTTTTACTATATCATATGTAGTTGGTAATTTAGAATTCTCTAAATGCTTATGTGACTTAGGTGCAAGTATTAATCTTATGCATTCGTCAATTTTTTGGAAACTGGGGCTAAGAGATATGGAGACAACATCTATGCGTATCCCCTCGGCACATTCATTGATCAAGAAGATATTTGGAATGGTAAAGGATGTGTTAGTTAAGGTTGACAAATTCATTATTTCAGTGGATTACATAATGTTAGAGTTTGAAGAGGATAGGAATTGTCCACTTATTCATGATAGGCTATTTGTAAACATGGGAAGAGCTTTGATTGATTTCCATAAAGGGAAACTCATCTTTTATATTAGTGAAAAAAAGTGGAATTTAACATGAATAAAGTATTAAAGAATCTGAAGGAAAGCAACTCTTACATAAAAATAGATATAATGGTTGAATACAAAAAAGAGAAAGAGAAGAGCTATAAACAAAAAGTGAATGATAACAAATGTATATCATAGTAAGTTTTCTAGAGGTTTAAGTGTGTTTTAAAGCATTTTCTTAGATAATAAGCATGTGATTAGGACTTAGAAATGTGTTTTCGTTAATGCTTTTATGTCTTTTAATTGTTTAATTACTTTAGAGCAAGGATTTGATCTTAATTTTATGTTTTAAGGGGTTTTTGATGTGTTTGTTAGTCAGTGGAAATAATAAAAGAAAAGATTAATAAATTGAAGAAGAGTAGGATGAATGATCATATAACATTGTACTATCTTGTATGAGAAGCAAAGCAAAACAAGAGTCCACAATCCTATACAGTGTTTTCCAGCAAGCAAAATTCTTTTATTCTTGACGTTTCAGGGATATTTTTGGAACCAAATTAAGTGGGGAACCCTTAGAAAGAAACATAAAAGCTTCAAGAAGTATATAAGAATAAGAAACACCAAAAATAAGTTGCACATCAGAATTAAAGAGATCAAAGATGAGACATCAAGAGCATCTTCTATTTTCTAAAATTCAAGATCAAGAAATAAAAATGATTTTCCTTTCTATTTTATTCATTTTTTTTTTGCCTTGGATGTTGATTTGGATTGTTAGGATCATAAATATGGGTTTCTAAATCAATATTAGGGTTTGTTTTTTATTTGTTTTGTTAAACCTTATTCTTGTTGAATTCAATAGACATATCAATGCTTTGTGATATTTATCATGCTTATACTTGGTAATAAATTGAGAGATTTAATCAAGTCATATGTTTTAAGGTGCACAATGAGAGTTGGTAACTTAATAGACCTGTAAATATGAAAATAATAAACAATTAAAGAGAGATTTTAATTGTGAGTTAATTATCTTTGTGATTGCTTCAAAATTCAATTGAATAGTTTTGTAAATCCAAAAGTTGTAATTCTATTATTATCAATTTCAATTAGGATTACTTCATTAGATCTTGAGATAGGGTAATCAAAACCTTAGGATATCTAGGATCAAGCATAAATGAATCAATAAGATAAAGGGAAGTTAAAATAAAGATTGCTAGTTTAAATTATTCATTGTTTAGTTTTATTATATTATTTCAATTTTAGTTACCTATTTTAATTCAATTCATTTGATCTTTTATTACCTTAGGCAAAGTGCACTCAATTTTTTAGGTAACTAATTAATCCTAATGGAAATTATACCTTTTATACTAGAAGTTACGATTTATATAAATGTAGCAAGGACGTTTTTATATAAAACTGCCAACAATTTTTTGGGGACATTGTTAAGGATTAAAGATTATTTTAATTCCTTTGATTTGAGGATTTGATACCTTTTCTTATGTAATTACAGGTGGACGAACACAAGGATCACTCAAACCTCAAGTAAATTAGAAGATACATCAACTCTAGACATCACAAAGAAAGAAAGAGAGATTCGATAACAAGGAATTACATGACCACCAGTGCAAGCAAATACTTTCAAGATCAAACCAAAACTACTGAACTTGCTGCAGACTAGCGTACAATTTCATGATTTGGACAATGAGGATCCTAATGCTCTTCTAGCCAATTTCTTAGAAATTGGTGATATGTTTCGATACAATTGGTTGTTGAAAGATGTAGCCAAGATGAGGCTCTTCCCTTTTACACTCAAAGATAAAGCCAAAGTGTGGTTGAATTCACTCATCCCAACGAACATCACAAAATAAGCCATTTTAGCTAAGTACTTTCGTTTGACAAAGATAATAAAGCTCATAAAGGAAATTACAAATTTCTACCAAAAACAAAGCGATGTCACTATATAAAGCATGGAAGCAATATAAGGAGTTGTAAAGAAGTTGTCCACATCACAACTTGCCAAAGGAATTCCTCTTACAAATGTTTTATAAAGAAGTTAGTCCACTTATGCCAGGCACCATTGATGCAGCAACTGGAGGATCATTAAAACAGAAAATAGCTGAGGAGGCATATGATTTGTTAGAGGAGATGGAAAATAATAGTTGTCTTTGTACATCAAAAAGAAGTAGACAACAATCAACCTTTTAGGTTCAAAAGGTATTACTTGTTGTAGATTCAGTGACAACATTGCATGTTAAGGTAACTAACCTAACCAAGCAATTAAATAACCTAAAAGCCACCTTTTCATATCAATTTAAAGAAATTCAACACAGATGCGAGCTAAGTGAATAAAAGAGCCATATCACAGCTGATTACTTCTTAGTGGAAAATAACCACATAGAGTAGCTCAACTTCATGGGAGTATAATGATAGTTGTGCATTAGTGTGTTTTTTTCTAAGTATTTGACATATGTTTCTTGCATAATAGGTTATTATTGTTGTGTTTTAGGACTTATTTTGTATGTTTTTTGTTTATTGTGATCTTCATGGTTATTCTTTTATGTTTGATGTTAATTTAAAGTAAGAATTGATCATTTTGATGTAAGAATGAAGGGTTGCCACCTTTGTGATTGAGTCAAGGACCAAGAGAGAAGAAGAGAAATGGAGGAGTTATAAGACAAGAACCCACGATTGTGAGATTCATGCTAATTCCCACGATCGTAGGATCCTTAACCCAAAGAGACACATGGGTTTCACTTATTTTTAGATTATTGTGACTATATAAGGGCACAAATCCCTAGGGCAAAAAGGAGTGTCAGTAAAACTTGCCTCCTTGAGAGCCTAGAGAGAGGTAGAGAATCAAGATTTTCATTCCAAATTGGGCAAAGAGCACACCAAGGGAAAGTTTTTCCACTGCGGTAAGAAGGGCCACTGGAAAAGAAACTGTGTA
>JANSVA010000217.1:31929771-31957376 GCA_025504915.1 Erythroxylum reticulatum | reverse complement strand
AGGTTTATTTATACTTGTTTAACCTCCCCCCTCCCTCACTTATTTCCAATATGGGACTAAGTCCCTTACCTAACAATTCAATTACGATGGTGGCTACTACCACCTAATTAATCGTGTCATCAAAAGGAGAATGGTATCTAATATTTTTAAATATACTTCAAAGGCATTATAAACATATAAATTTAGGTTTGAAAGAAAATTTTTAGCTAAGATGATTAAATTTATAGATACTATTAAAATTTATAGTTATTTTTATTCAAAATATTAAAGGTCTGTTTGGTTCACTTGAAAAAATGATAATAGGAATTATAATGAATTCCTCACTATATTGATGGTATGAAGTATTTGAACAATAATTAAAATGAAATTATTGATTAATGATGTGATTAATCAATACAATTAGACTACTCCCATGATTGCAACATGTTAGATTTAAGAATTGGATGGACAAATTCCTTGAAATTGAGGGACAATTGAGTCAATTGTTCTTTTATGTGAAGTAGAGTGATAGAGATGCAAATGATTGACTACTACTATTCCAAACTTGATTAAAACCACATACGATTCTCAATGGGGCAATTATATTTAAGGTTGACTAGTAGTAAGGTCTCTTATGCACTGCAAAATATGGGCCAAGCCTACCCATCATAGAAGGCCCATGAACATAGGTCCAATGACACTTATTAGAGGAGTACGAAGCCCAATTATAAAAATAATCACCGTTTTGGGCTAAATACAACAAATGCTCTTATTATCCTGACATCTAATTAATCAGGGTTTGTACAAAATTATGTTTATTTTTATTATGCTAGTCCACAAAATTAATGATAAAAATCATTCTCCCACTTGGACAACATAACCAACATCAATGAACAATAGAAACAAATCTCTAGATTAATATAACAATATGTGGTCATAATAGGATGTTAAAGTAGAGTCAACAATCTCTCAATCATATCCAAAATGAGGTTACAAGTACCTCAACAATATAGAAATCAGACCCGATAGGAGTACTGATAACATATATGCAAGATACCCAAACCTTGATGACCTAAACAGAATGTGTCATAAGGAAATGTACACAAAATGATGATCTGTTTGTGCAATTTCAAACAAAATGGCCCAAGCATCCACCCAAGATGCCAACTGAGATTTAACAAAATATCGCATAACAACAGAATGAGACTGTGTACAAAATGTCTCTAACAAAAAGGCCATATATATACAACCGTTTAAACATATCTACGCAGTATATCAATAAAGTATATGGAAATAAGAATAATAGCAACAATTATAAGCAAAATTCTCTTGGCTGAATAATAAAGTAGTTAAATACAAAGTTGCTATCAAAATTAACTTAAAAGACAGACTACCACTAATTCAAGGCATCAAAAGATTTAAATAGACCTATATGGGTTACATGATTCACAAAAGCCTTAACAGTCAAGCCTTTGGTTAAGGGGTCTACCACTATAAGATTGGTGGGTATATGCTCTATACGGGTATGATATTCCTTAATCTTCTCTCTAACAAATATATACTTTGTATCAAAATGCTTTGAACGCTTGGAGTTCTTGCATATTTAAGAGAAACCCATCACAACAGAGTTATCACAATATATGGTTAGAGTTCTAGAAACACTCTCCACAAGATGAAACTCAAAAATGAAATTCCTCAACCATGTTGCCTGTCGAGTAGCTTCGTAACACGCCACATACTCTGCATCCATAGTTGAAGTTGTTGTAAGCATTTGTTTAACACTTTTCCAAAATACAGCTCCTTTAGCAATCATAAAGGTATATCCTGATGTGGATATGTGATCATTAGGGCAGCCACTATAATCATAATCAAAATAACCTATCACCTCAAGGTGATCAGACATCCTGTAATGAGCATGTAATCTTTAGTACCTTGTAGATACCTCATAACTTGTTTCACAGCTTGCCAATGACCCACACCAGGGTTGCTTAAGTACCTCCTAAGTACACCAACAATTAAAGCAATATCAAGACTTTTAAAAACCTGAACATACACAAGACTGTCAATAGTAGAAGCATATAAGACCTTTGCCATCTCTGACTTATCTTTATCATTTTGAGGATACTGGCTATTCGAGAGTTTGTTACCCTTTTGGATGGGTGCACTGGAAGGATTTCAAGTCTTCATGTTGAATCTATTCAAGATCCTTTCAATATACCTTTGCTAAGACAAACTATAAACACCACGAGATCTATCATAATGAATTTCAATGCTCAGAACAAAAGAAGCATTGCCAAGGTCTTTCATATTAAAATGAGCAGTCAACATTTGTTTAGTCTTAAAAGAAAACCCATATCATTACTAGCTAAAAGAATATCATCAACATATAAGGCAAGAATAATGAATTTTCTCCCACTATTCTTCAAGTAAATGCATTGATCAAAAACATTTTCCTTGAAGCCAAGGGAGCAAACAATTTAGTCAAACTTCAAGTACCATTATCTGGAGGCTTGTTTCAGTCCATAAATGGATTTTCTCAATTTGCATACCATGCCTTCCTTACCTTTCTCAACAAAACTAGCAGGCTGATTCATGAACACATCTTCATACAAATCACTATTTAGGAAAACACTTTTCACATTCATTTGGTGGAGCTCCAAATCAAAATGAGCAACCAAAGCTATCACAATACGTAATGAATCTTTAGTAGAGACTAGGGAAAAAATCTCTTTATAGTCTATACCTTCCCTTTGGTTATACCCCTTTGCAACAAGTCTGGCTTTGTACTTTTCTATCTTACCTCTAGCATCACGTTTAGTCTTAAAGACCTATCAACACCCAACAATTTTACAATCACTGGGTAATTCCACCAAATCTCAAATGCCATGCATACTTATAGAAGCCAATTCATCTTCCATAGCTACCAACCATTGTGAACTATGAGGACAAGACATGGCATCCTGAAAAGAAATAAGATCTGAGTCTTCAACTATATTGAATTCATGCTCCACCAAGAAAATTTAATAGTCTCGGAATTTAAAAGACTCAGTGGATTTAGGAATTCTTTTAGATCTCCTGGGTGGAACTATAACCACATATGGGACTTGAGTATCAATGCCAACCTATTGAGGAATTTCAACATCATTTCTTAGATCAACAGCATCATTAAGAATCAGAGGAGACTGAATTGCCTCAGGATGAAAAACAACAGGTGTAGGAATAATAACACGATCCTCTCTGAAATCAACAACACAAGACTCATATCTTTAATTATGTTCCATGTCTCCTTCAAAATAGACAACCCGATCTGATTCAATGACTCCAGTAGTGTGATTGTGACAATAAAATCTTGAACTTCTTAAGCCAGTACAATAACCAATAAAGTAACCTGAAATAGTTCTAGGATCAAGCTTCCTCAGCTAAGTATTGTAAGTCCTTACCTCAGCCTTATAACCCCAAACACAAAAATGCTTTAAACTGGGCTTCTTTCCTGATATAAGCTTAAAAGGAGTCTTTGGTACATATTTACTAGGCACATGATTGAGAACATAAATAGTAGTCCTCAAAGCATCTCCCCATAAGAACTCTGGTAAGGTGAAGTGACTAAGCATGCACTTAACCATGTCCATGAGAGTACGATTTCGTCTCTCTACAATCCCATTTTTTTAGGAGTGCCAGGCATAGTATATTGTGCTTCAATTGCACAATCTTGCAAGTATCTAGCAAAAGAACCAGGTTTTCTATCAGTTTCATCATACTAATCATAATACTCACCACATCTATTAGATCTTACATATTTGTTCTGCTTCCTAAGTTGCAATTCAATAACATTTTTTAGTAATTTAAAAGCATCCAAGAATTCAGATTTCTCATGCAACAATTCAATCCAACCATACCGAGAAAAAGTCATCAATAAAGGTGATGAATTACCTGTACCCTCCCATGGAACTAGTAGTAATAGGTCCACAGATGTCTGTGTGGATTATCTGTAATGGTTCCTCCTTCCTAGTCATTTTCTCCTTTCTTACTTCAGCTGTAAGCTTCCCTTTTATGCAATCAACACAAGTGTCAAAATCAGAGAAGTCCAGATCATGTAAAACAGTTTCCTTAATCAATCTCTCCATTATCTTCTTAGAGATATGTCCTAACCATTTATACCACAACATAGAAGATTTTTCAGCAACTCTCCCACTTTTCTTTCCAACAACAACATTAACATCATTATGTTGTCGGTCAAAACTAGAAGAATTAGCAATTAGCATAAATAATCCATCATGCATAATTGCAGAACCAACAATAGTTGAATCATAGTAAAAAATAACACCATTATTGATTATATGAAAAATGTAGCCACAATTATGTAAAACAGAAACTGAAATCAAATTCATTCTCATAAAAGGCACATAAGCAGTATCTTTCAAAAGCAAATCATGTCCACTACTCAACTTCAAGGAAACTACTTCTATGTGCTCAACATTAACATTAAATCCATCTCCTAGTTGTATCATCAAATCCCTTTTTTTGGCCTCCGCCTACTTTTCAACTCCTGCAATGAGTTCATTACATGAATAGTGGCATCAGTGTCTAACCACTATGAATTAAGAGGAACATCAGTAAGATTTGATTCAAAATAGACAAAGAGTTAAGGTATACCTTTCTTCTTTGCTAACCAATTCTTAAACTTCATATAGTCACGCTGCCTATGCCCATGTTCATGACAAAAGTTGCAGTTTCCATTAAAAACAGTCTTGGGCTTAGCACCAGAACTCTTACTAAGCCCAGAATGTAATGCAGATTTATCATTCCCCTTCTTCTTAAAATGAGGCTTACCCTGTTTGTTTCTATAAAATTTCTTCTTGTCACTACTCTTGTGGGAAGTGTGATGAATATTGTGGGACTTTCCCTTCTTCATAGTATACTTCTCTTGAATAAGAATGGAAATCAATTCATCAATGCTCCATTCATCTTTCTGAGCATGGTAAGTAGTCCTGAGAACATCAAATTCAGATGGAAGAGATTCAAACACCTGCCAGATCAGATAATCCTCTCCCAGTACAACTTTCATGGTCTTCAACTTGTTATACCTATTTACAAGCTTCATAACATGCTCACGAACACCACCCACACCATTATACTTAGTCTTAGATAGAAAAGACAAGTAATTAGACTTTCAATGTTATCAAACTTCTAGAATTTTTCACTAATAGCCTTGAGATAATTTTTGGCATTATCAGTTTCACTGATGCTCGCTTTAATAGTTTTCTCCATTGTGCACTTGATGGTCATCAAACAAACCTTGTTACAATGAGCCCACTTATCATATTTAGCTTTATCTGCATCGAAAGTCTTAGCAGTGGGTTGTGCAGGCTCATCCTCAAGAAGAACAACATCAACATTAGAAATAACCAAAAAAAGACTCAAGGATTCAAGTCAGTCCTCATAATTGGTCCCATTTAGCTTAACCAAAGAAGTCAAAGTTGGAAATTGATACAATGCAGGAAGATTTATCAAATGTATCTACATATGGTAAAATTGGGCAAACAACACAGCTGGGTTCTCATATAATTGCAATCCTACCTAAGGATCCTAAATTACAACACAGATCACTCAGAATATTAAATTATGCCCTAAAGCTAATATCGATAGGAAACTGAAAACTTAAAGACATAATTTAATGAATTAAACAAAGCATTAGAAACCACGTTGATATAGATAAACCGATAAGGTAAATGCGTCATTAAAATAGCATCTAATATATGCCCAATAACAACATCACAATAGCCTTTTGTAATAATTGGTCTCATGATAGGCAAGCTCACAATTACACAAAATAAATGACAAGAGTCCAATAACCTATCCCAAGGTTGCCCCATAGGTTCCAGCTAGTACCACAATTACTTAATTAACCTTATTAATCATATAATATGACTTATATGCATAAACTACATCCAAAATTAATTTTGGTGCATAACTACATTATCATTGAGAGTACATAAGACCCCACAAGCCCAAAAAATACTAGAAACGAGTACAAAAATTTTCAAGATAAAATTCAGAGAGTATATTATATTTTTATTAATTTTAAATTCAGGAAAATAAAATCAATATTTATATTATTCAAAAAATTTCAGAAAAATATCATTAAGTAGATCTGGGCAAGTGGAGCAAATAGACAAAATTAGGGACAAAATGACCAAGGAAGTAGTCCGCACGCACCTCCACTCGCCACCTCCCCATGTAGGGAAAGGTCAACCGGGTCAGGCTTCTTCTTCTCCCCCCGAAAAACCTGGAATTTGAGTCATTGGACCCAGTTTGCGACTTGATTTGAAAAATGCCCATAATTGGCTCAATTTTGATCCATTTTCAATGAAATTGGTGTCATTAGATTCATAATTTAACGATCTATCAAAGCCCGCAATCAATTTCACGAAAAAGGCTACTGGAAATTTAAAAAAAATCGAAAAGAAACATTAACAATTTGTTTTCAAGTTCTGGGATTTTAAAGAGCAAGCAGAAAATTCAACAAACTTACCACACGATTTGACATCAAACAGAAACAAACCAACAATAAAACATATTTCACAGAAAAAATTAACAAAAATGAAAAATCCCAACAAACAGAACTCAAATTTCATGAACATCAACATCTAATCTAAAAAAATTACCCAAAATTAGCAGTCACAATTAGGGTTAATTGGCTATGATATCAATTGAGGAATAATTAAAATGAAATTATTGATTAATGTCGTGATTAATCAATACAATTAGGCAAATCCTATGATTGCAACATGCTAGATTCAAGAATTGGATAGACAAATACCTGGAAACTGAGGAACAATTGAGTTCATTGTTCTTTTTTGTGAAGTGGAGTGATAGAGATGCAAAAGATTGACTACTGCTATTCCAAATCATGATTAAACCACATACAGTTTTTAATGGAAGCGACTGTATTTAAGATTAGCTAGCAGTATGGCCTCTTGTGCATTGCAAAACATGGGCTAAGCCTAGCCATCATGGCAAGCCCATAAATATAGGCCCAATGGCACGTATGAAGCCCAATTATAAAAATAATCATCGTTTTGGACTAAATACAACAAATGCTCTAATTATCTTAACACTACTTAATCAAGGTTTATACAAAATTATGTTTATTTTTTATTATGCTAGTCCACAAAATTGATAATAAAATTCTATCAGTATTGCCCCAAAAGGGGATATAAAAATAATGTTAATATAATCATAATATTACCAACTATCTTTTTTCATTCCTTACTCATTTCTTTCTTCTCATACCAACTAACCAAGCACTCCAAAATTAACTCAAAGCATCTAAATCAAACTAAAATTTTGATATAAATTAATATGGTATGTGATTTATTTTATTTTTTAAAATATTAAAGCATTATACAAACAATTACATATAGTATTTAATATAAACTAATCCAGGGAATAGTGTGAGACTCCGCCCCAGCTTGGGCCTAGCAATAATTCAAACTCCACGGTCGATCCTTTAGTGAACCAAGAAATCAAGTGGTCCGGAAGAGTCTAAGATTGAGGTTTTCGAAGACAATATGTCTGGGCTTAGCCCATCCTAACCCAGATCAGTTCAGCCATACAATTATTTTCAGCTTCTGAATGGGCACTGAACAAAATTTTATTGGTCTTAATGAAGTCTGGCCTAATTCTAAAATACACTTAGTCGAGCCCTGATCACCAGCGTCAAAAACCAATAATAAACGTCCACGATCGCCATATCACCAGCTCCAATTTCATTGGCCAAAGCCATGCCTCTCCTACATCTCATTGGTCCACGTCACCAACTATGACATGTTCTCTTTGAGTTGCACATCCCTCCAATAACAGAAATGGAAGCTTCAAGACTCGAACCCCAGCACCCTATAAAAGCCCCCCAATACCCACTCTCTATTTCAGCGATATTCAGATCTCATTTCCTGTACGCAAGGGCACTTGTGCACTTGTTAGCCCATATAAAGCTCGGAAGAACAATCAAGTGAAGTAGTGTGTATCTAAGGAGTTCGCACGCGATGGCTGGCTCGTGGAGAGCAAGCGGCGTGGTTGTGGCAGCATTCGTTTTCTTCGGTGAGTATTTGATTTGCTTTGTTTTGGGGGGAGAGAGAGATCACAGATCTGATATTTATTTCTTTCCGAGTTTTGGGGTTGCTGCTTGTATTTTAGATAATGCTGTGGATCTTCATGTAGAAAATATTGAATTTGTTAGATCTAATTTGACTTGTGAAGTTATTTTAATTTGATATTAGCTTGTTTTGGCTTGTAGTATTAGTGTGATTGGGTTTTAGTTTGTTTAATTGTAGCATCAAGTTAAGAATGGGAATCATTAATAAAGATGACAAAGATCAGATTTCATGGAAGGAAGGCGTTTATTTTGCAAGAGCATGAGTACTTAATGCTTTTTTTTTTTTATAAATAGAATCTATAATGTAATAACACGGTGTTATTTTAGGATGTTTATTTGCGATATCCATCGCTAAAGAAGAAGCCACCAAGCTAGGAACGGTTATTGGGATAGATCTGGGTACCACGTATTCTTGCGTTGGTGTCTACAAGAGTGGTCATGTTGAGATCATAGCTAATGACCAAGGTAATCGTATTACTCCATCATGGGTTGCGTTCACCGACTCCGAAAGGCTTATAGGTGAGGCTGCAAAGAATCAAGCGGCTGTCAATCCTGAAAGGACTATCTTTGATGTGAAAAGACTCATTGGAAGAAAGTAATGCATTTGACCGAATAATTTCAGGCTGTGTTTCAGTGATTAATGGAGTAATACGCTTATATATATTGTTATGGTATGACAGGTTTGAGGACAAGGAGGTCCAGAGGGACATGAAACTTGTTCCATATAAGATTGTGAACAAGGATGGTAAGCCTTATATTCAAGTAAAGATTAAGGATGGAGAAACCAAGGTCTTTAGTCCTGAAGAGATCAGCGCCATGGTTCTTACAAAGATGAAGGAAACAGCTGAGGCATACCTTGGAAAGAAAATCAAGGATGCTGTTGTCACTGTTCCTGGTTAGTTATTGTTTCTGTATTTTTCTTATAAACGTCTTTGAATCGCTATCGATTCTCATTCAGTCTTGTTGTTCTGCATATAGCCTACTTTAACGATGCCCAAAGGCAAGCCACCAAGGATGCTGGTGTTATTGCTGGACTTAATGTGGCTAGAATTATTAATGAACCAACTGCTGCTGCCATTGCTTATGGTTTGGACAAGAAAGGTGGGGAGAAGAACATTCTTGTCTTTGATCTTGGTGGTGGTACTTTTGATGTCAGTATCTTGACTATTGACAATGGTGTTTTTGAGGTCCTGTCCACAAATGGTGACACACATTTGGGAGGTGAGAATGCTCCTGACTTTTCCAACTCCTCGATTCTCTGGTGTACTTATGCTAATCTTTTTCTTTTTTCTTTCTTTTGGTTTAGGTGAGGATTTTGATCAGAGGGTTATGGAGTACTTCATCAAATTGATCAAGAAGAAGCATGGAAAGGATATCAGCAAAGACAACAGGGCTCTTGGAAAGCTCCGGAGGGAATGCGAGCGTGCCAAGAGAGCTCTCAGTAGTCAGCATCAAGTCCGTGTGGAGATTGAATCCCTTTTTGATGGCATTGACTTCTCTGAACCACTCACCAGAGCTCGCTTTGAAGAATTGAACAATGATTTGTTCAGAAAGACCATGGGACCTGTTAAGAAGGCCATGGAAGACGCTGGGTTGGAGAAGAAGCAGATTGATGAGATTGTTCTTGTCGGTGGCAGCACGAGAATTCCGAAGGTTCAGCAGCTCTTGAAGGATTACTTTGATGGGAAGGAGCCTAGCAAGGGTGTGAACCCAGATGAGGCTGTTGCTTATGGTGCTGCTGTACAAGGAGGCATCTTGAGTGGAGAGGGTGGTGATGAGACTAAAGGTATTTCTTTTCTGTTTTTCCAGAGTTTCAGAAATTATTTATGACTTCTTTTGAAGTGTGATTGATGTTACGTTTGATTTCAGATATCCTTCTTTTGGATGTTGCTCCTCTGACCTTGGGTATCGAAACTGTTGGTGGAGTAATGACCAAGTTGATCCCTAGGAATACTGTCATCCCAACTAAGAAGTCTCAAGTTTTCACTACATACCAAGATCAGCAGACCACTGTCTCCATACAAGTATGAGTTAGTTATAGTTATAGTTCTTATGTTTGAGATAATTGAAAATGAAGTTTAGGTGGAGCCTGACTGATCTGATTCCAGGTCTTTGAAGGTGAAAGGAGTCTTACGAAAGACTGCAGGTTGCTAGGGAAATTTGATCTCAGTGGGATTCCTCCTGCGCCAAGGTCTGCTTTATTCATTTGAATCTCTGACTAAGCTAAAGCTCCAGCACAAACAGAAATTTAACATATATAGTGTGTGACTTGACTTTAACAGGGGAACCCCGCAAATTGAAGTGACATTTGAAGTTGATGCAAATGGTATTCTGAATGTTAAGGCCGAAGATAAGGGAACAGGAAAATCAGAGAAGATAACCATCACAAATGACAAGGGGCGACTGAGCCAAGAAGAAATTGAACGCATGGTGAAGGAAGCAGAGGAGTTCGCTGAGGAGGATAAGAAGGTGAAGGAGAGGATTGACGCTCGCAACAGTTTGGAGACGTACGTCTATAACATGAAGAATCAGGTTAATGATAAGGACAAGCTTGCAGACAAGCTCGAGTCTGAAGAGAAGGAAAAAGTTGAAACAGCAGTGAAGGAGGCCCTTGAATGGATGGACGACAATCAGAATGCTGAGAAAGAGGACTACGAAGAGAAGCTCAAGGAGGTTGAAGCCGTCTGCAACCCTATCATAACCGCAGTATATCAGAGGTCTGGGGGAGCCCCAGGTGGTGGATCAGCTGATGATGATGATTCACATGATGAACTTTAAGAACTGCCCCAGGTGGTGGATCAGCTGAGGACGATGATGCACATGATCAACTTCATCAACAAACTTTTTAGCTTTTAATTTGAGAGGATGGATGGATGGGTGGGTGGGTGTAGGGTAGCTGAGCTTGAGGGAGAACTACTGTATTTTTTTTTCTGATGGCCTCCCATGTTTTTGATTTTACCTTTCCTTTTAAGAAATACATTTTTACGACATCTTTTATTGCCTTTTCAAATTCGTTTCTTAGTTATTTAATTCAACGTCAGAAGCGAAACAGGTGGCCTGAAAAAGAAAAAAAAAATCAGAAAACCTTTCGAAATTCCTGCAAGATCCCGTCTTCAACCAAAACGAGGGTAGTGTTTCGATTCGTGAGAGGTAGGGTACGAACCTTTTGCCCTCTCAAAAGAAAGCACGGGAATTCTTTTTGATAGTAAAAAGAAATACATGAAAGTAACAGTGGCGAGGACAAGTTCAAGAACAATTACGGTTCCCATAGACTGGAAACCAGAACATGAAGCTCAACCAACGTGACTAGGGAGTCCAAACGATCAACGAAGAGTCGTAAGGAAAGGACCAACAACAATTAGACCGCCATTCATTTTGCCGTGTTTAGACATGTAATTGTGAAAGTTTTTCTATTCCTCTCTTCTCATATAGTGGTGACGTAGTAACTGAACGCCGAACTTAGAACATCACCGGATCAACATGCTCAGATAAAATTAGATAAAAATTAAGAATCAAGGGCATTTAGTTCCATTTCTACTTTCTCCCATAAAAGCAAAAACTTTTTAGTTGTTAATTTTAATATAGTTATATTTTTATGACTCATAATAACAATAATTATACATTATATAAAAATTAAAAATAAATTATTTTTAATTAAATAAATTGATTTAAATTTCTTATATAATATTTATTAATAAGCTATTAATAAAATTATTCTATTTTATTAAAATAAATAATTTAAAATTTAATACATTTTAATTATTAAATCAAATTTTATTTGAAATTGATATATTTTAAAAATATTTTAAATTTAATTATATTTATTAATAATTATTATATTAAATTTATTCAATTTAATTACTAAAATCAAATTATTAAGTAAAATTAAGTTATTCATAATTCATATAAATAATTAATACACTAAATAATTAAATAATATATATTTATTAACAGCAAATCATATTATGAAAAAAAAAACATAAACAGAAAACAACAACAACTTTTTATAGTTTTCATAAATTTTGAAAATAGAAAGAAACTAAAACTAAAAACAGAAACAAAAAACTCATACAAACAATTTTTTATTGAAATTGAAAACAAATAGGGTTAAACATTGGCAAATCAACATTGATAGTGTAATGGATATTTAAAATTTATTGAATTGTAGACGAGTTATATTATTTCAGTTCAAGTTTGAAATCTAATTGAATTGTAGACAAATTATATTATTTCAATTTAGGTTGTGAACCTTAAATAGATAAATGGCAAGAAGATATTTGAGGAGTAAGTGTCTAATGGATTTAAAATTGGAGTCACTTTTTTTATTGGAATGTAAGTAATGAATTCAATTAAAAAAAGGTGGAAATTACAAAACATCCAAAGTTACAACTCTATACTGAGGAAATGATCCAAAAAATAAGTAACTACAATATTGAAAAATTCAAAAGTAGCATCTCCTATAAGTGTAATTGCACCTTAATATAATGAGAAATGCGTTGTTGATCAGCAGTAACCATGATTGCCATTCTTAGCTTGATGTAAGATTGCATAAAATTGGAATCACTTGTCAAGTAGAGATATGTGTTAGTTCTTAATAACAAATAAAGAGAGGGTAAATTAGGTGTTAATAAATTAAAAAATCTTTGCAACATAATAAAGATGCTTGATTGATTTTAAATTGAATAATTAAATGTATTCACAACATAATTTAAACTTAATTAATCAATAAGAACTAAGTAAATAGTATAAGGTAGAGAAGTTACAAACTAATTTTTATAATAGTTGGACAAATAAATCCTGTCTACATCCATTCCCTCATTTTGTTGGGACTTTACTAATCTTTTCCTTTTACTAAGAGGATATAAACTTTCTTACAATAATCTTTGTTTAAATAAAGAAGAACTCTTATACAATTTTCCTTGAAGGTGTCCACCAACTTCAACACTTCTTAGATTACTAAAAAAAACGCCAAATGATGTTTACAACTTAAATAAACCTTGCTTGCTCACTTTAATGTTTAAGGGCTCTCAATCAATGAACAATTAGTGAATGAATGCTAGTAAATATTTAAAAATATTGTAAATGTATATTGTAACCCCAAAATGTTATAAAGATGTCCAATAACAAAATTTGTAAGTATTTATACCCATACTAGCTCTAAAATATTGTTAGACACAAAGCTAATCATTATAACAACTAGTGAAATTAGTTTTGGAAATGATAATGGTTGATAAATTGATCTATCAATATGACATATTGATAGATCAATTTATCAACCATTATCATTTCCAAACTCACACTACATAATTTTTTAAAATTTGTGACACATTGGTTGATTATACCTAGACAATGGTTAATATTTCATACAAACTGATAATACCCAACTTTCTTAAACTCCTGAAACATTGATTAACCATACATAGATATTGGTTGACCAATGTCTTTAGAAATAACACATTGGTTAACCACACCTATATATTGATCGATCAATGTGTCTGAAAAAGTATATTGTTTAACCATATCTATATATTGGTATATGGTTAAACTACACTTATATATTATTTGACTAGTGAGTCAATATGTTTTCAAAGATCTTTCAAGTTCTTGTAAAGATCAATCCACATTTCTTTGACTAAAACTTGATTTAAAATCATTTCAAATATTTCCCAAAAAGCATCTAAAAGATTAAGAACTTTTTCTTTGAATTAAAAACCTCAATTCTTATTAATAATAGAAAATATTTATGAATTAAAAATAAAACATGGTATATTTATCCATAAAGAACCTTTAAAGTATTAAAATAATCAATTAAGAGATACAAGAAAGACAATAACAACTTTGTAGACTTATTGTGCTTTCATCTTCCTTGGTTTTGGTCTTCTTCTTGACTTGAACGCATTAGTTCTCCATATAAGTGTTTCTTGATTTCATTTTGTGTAGCTTTCTTTGAAAACAGTAAAAGATAAATCATCATTAGTGATTATGCTCTGTTATCATCAAAACACGAATTATAACCTCCTTTGGTTTAATAATCCTCCCTTTTTGATGACGTCAGAATATGTTATGATATTAGAAAGCCAACAATGAAATTAATCATTTAAGCATATACAATTTATCAACATCAAAACAACATGAATATTTAATTCTCCCTTAATTCATGCATTGCAAAAAAGAAATCTTAAAGGTTAAGAAATAGGTCATTTGGCATTCATACACAAGTACAATACAGTTAAACAAAATAAGAAAAAATTTATTACAATGAAATTAATCATTTATAACAATTAAAATGTGAAAGTACATTCAAAATTAATCAATAAAGACAAATATAAATAAAAAAATCTAAATGATCCAATAAAAACCAATTGCTCCCCCTTAATACATTTAATATCACTAACCTTCTCTCCCTCTTTTGTGAAGCATAAAAAAGGAAATCAACTAGATAAAGGAGGAAACCAAGAATTATTTAGTATGAACAAGTCAATGTTATCTTTAACATAAACTAAGTCCCCAATGTAGTTTTAGATGCATTAAACATTACCTCAAAGTAATAATCTAAGCTGTAAGAGCATTGAGGTGAGAATACAATGTAGAATCATGATGTGATATGGAGGTGGGAGCCTCTTCATCTATAGGCAACTCAATCGTATGACTCATAAGAGACTTATGAGTACCAACACCATATAAAGGAGCCTTATAATTTGACTATTGTTGCATCTATGCTATTTACGAGGTCTAGTCATTTGGAATCAATTAATTTGTATCTTATATGATTAAGAAAAACAGAGTTGAAGAAGAAATTTAAATCAAACACATTATTAGCAGATGTAATATTCAAGTGATGAAAGATAAACCTAATGATGATGAAATAAGGGATGATTGATTATTTTTCTTGATACTATTAAAGTTTGTCATATTGTAAAATGACCAAACATTCTCACTCATCATAAGGGTTAGAAACGAACCAAAGATCATTATGACCCAAAAAATGTGAAATGCTCACTAGAAGAGACAAAGTTATATCGGATGAAAAGATGGTCGAGATGAGGAATGACATAAGGCTATTAATATCTTTAGGATTCCTAGTAATTTCTTCCATATTTTCTAATCTAAAGATAACTTTGAATCTTCTATACATAAAGTCAGGTAGAAGTTTATATTTGGTATGGAAACTATAACAAGAAAAATCTTTGGGAATGTGAATGCTTAAAATCTCATTAATAACGTCATTGGTGAGATGAATTTCTATATCGTGGACCTTTGAGAAGAGGTGGGTGTCATCACAAATGATATAGCATCTAAGATTGCAACAAAAAGTCTTACATTTATAGGACTCACATAATAAGTCTTTGTAACCAAAGATTTCGATCCTTAGGTAATAAATACCAAAAAAAACCATGTTACTTAAATTGATCTATGCAAGAAGGGAAAATCACATGATTTTCATATATGAGAACTATAATAAAAAAATGGGGGTGAGTGATATTGAAGTACTCTTATTCATGAATATGTGGAAAAGGAGCAGGTGGAGTGGGAGTTCGTCATGCGACCTCTAAATCTTGGCAAGGTTATGGAGGATCCTACCTCTTCGAAGGAGTTCTAGAATTACGAGCTTGGTAAGGAGATATATTAGTAGACTCTCTAGACATGGAAAAGGAGTTACCTTGACTCCTAATCATATGAATGGGGACTAACAATCATGAAGAGCTTAAGAGACCTAAAAAGCTTATAAGAGGCATAATAAAGAAATGGAATCAATTATTCAAAGAATAAAAAAGAAATGTAAAGGTAAAGACATCTAAACAAAATTTCACCATCAAATTCATTCCATGATCAATCTAAAAAACCAAGGTTCACTTCATGTAGTAAAATTCACTATTAAAATGTTAAGGATTACACAAGTTTGACTAAAAAGCCAAAATAGTAGTACTTTGAAACAAAATTGATAAAAATAAATGAACTTAATGAAGAAAAAGCTTATTATAACCTTTAATGTTCTTAAAAAATGTAAAAAAGATTTAATTTTATAGAAACATCCACAATTGCACTTAATTTGAAAAAATCTCCATTTTTATAAATCTCAAAATTTTGTCAACATACCTATGTTGAAAATTTAAATTAGGGCATGAATTGATAAATTCCAATAAAATTGAATGTTGGAATAACTTAAATATATTTCTAACTACAATAATCAATCATCATTTTCACAAAATATGGTGCAATTTTCATTAATTAAAAAATCAACAACTTTCAATTATCAAAAGTGCGTAAAGTCAAATTAAATTAAAAGTAGAGATTGTATAATGCAAATAGAAGTTAAATAACCTCAATTAAACCTTTGATTTCATAAAAAATGTATCGATTTGAAGAATTAATATAAAGTAGCAAAGAATTGAAAAATTCCCAATTATGAAGCCCTAACACATCCAATTTCACAATCTGATTGAATCCGTAATGCATTTTAGCATATGATGAGAGCAATACAATGCACTTTTAACATCTATTTGAAATAGTTTGAAATTACGTACAATGTAAATGTAAGTAATAATCTAATAGCTTCTAAACTAGTGTTAGCGCCAATGCTTCCTCAAAATCTATGCCCTCCTCTTAAATGTACCCTCTTCTTAAGGGTATTATAATGCCCATAATTCCTTTATTTTGTATCTAGATGCCCACTTAGTACCTATAATTTGCTAGCCTCTTAGTTTAGGCACTAAATTCCATACCTTATTTTTCTTAAATTGGTTCAACTTTTCATTTATAGCAAGAGTCCAACTTTCACCACTAAGGGCCTTTTCTATAGTCTTAGGTTTAATTTGAGAAATAAAAGTAGGGTGAACTAAGTCTATGAGATATGATTTACAAATTATCCATTGATGAATATCACTTATAACTTGATTTAGAGGTTGATTCTTCTTGAGTTTCGAATCTCTTGGAAGCTCCTAATCTTTGTTGTTTATCTCATTTAGTTTTTAGCTTATATGTTGCGTCTTGGTGATCAATCTTGTCATCTTTAAAGGATAATTTCTCCAAATCCTTGGAGAAACCTAAATCACAATATTCAAGAATTTTCTTGGATATAAGGCGGTGGTTAGATTAATAAAAACAACATACATACAATTTTTAATAATAAGACATCCTATAAACCCTCTATATGTTTTGATCGTTAAAGAATAACTAGGGATAATTTCTTCTTTTGATTTGGAATCAAACGTTTGCAAGTTATCCTTAGTGATCAAAATGTAGCACTTGCAACCAAAGACTTTGAAGTAACTAATCTTTGGCTTCTTCCTATGTCAAAGCATACTAAATTGGTCTTATATAGATTATATTGAAGATATGACATGTGACTACTATAAAAAATACTTTGAAAGGCCATTTTCATTTATTATAATCCTAGCCATGTCTTACAGTGTCCTATTTTTTGTTTCAACAACTCCATTTTTATTAAGGAGTCCTTAAAGTAGAGAAATTATAAAGATACCATTATCTAGATAAACTCTCTTAATGAACTTGATTAATTTTCCAAAGAATTATCTTTTCTAGCTAAGAATTAAATCTAAGTGAATCAATTAAAATAATATACTATAAAAGACATAAAATTTACCATTTAAACTAGTAATTCTAGTTGGGCTAAATAAATCTATATGAAGCAATTATAAAAGTCTAGTGGAAGTTATGAACTTTTTTCTCTTAGATTTTTTTTCATCGACAAGCTCCATACACGTTTCTTATATCAAATTTGATGCTTGGAAGTCCATTGACCATTTATTTGGAGTTGAGTTGGAGATGAGATCTATGCTTATATTTCCAAGTCATTTATTCCAAATCCATACGTCTTCACTAATAGAAATTAAACACTTGATATTTTGGCTAGAGAATCATTAAGATAATTTTTATAGATATTCCCTTATCTCTTACCAAAAAATGTAATGCTATTATCAACTATTGTAGATATAAAGCAAGATTTTCCCTCAAAACATACTTTCTAGTCTTTATCATGTAGTTGTCTAACACTTAACAAATTATGTTTTATTCCATAAAGTAAAAGCACATTATCAATTATAGTATGATTTTCCTTATCAACTTTTTAAATACCAATTATATTATCCTAGGCATTGTCTCCAAAAGGTATAAATCCTCCATCTTCATCTCTAAATTTGTAAATTGGGTAATGCATTTCTAAACCTTCTTTAGATATATGAGTGATGGGGAGCACTCCTTTGACTATTATAAGAATTGGATGCTCTTTTTGGGTAGTGAAATGACCTAGCATAATTGTATGTGTGAGACATATTTCTTTGATTATATTGATGCTTATAAGGTATGTAAATATGTGTCATGAATTTATGTTTAGCATGAGGCTTATTGTGAATGCAAGCTTAATGCTTGCTTCTATGCTGATGTTGATGCCTAAAAGAATTTGAGTAAGAATGCATGCTATCATATGTCTTTGTATAAAAAATGTGTCTATTATTACCTTGAGAATGTTGAGCTTTAAGCCTAAATTAAGACATATGCATGAAAACATCGGGCTTGCTTTTACAGTAAAGCATATTGGATGTAGTATACACATATGATTTATATATATGTTTAGACGTGGATACACCTTTCTTATTTTTTGTATTAGACAATGTTTCTTTACTGTGCAATGTTGACCCTTAAAGAATGTAGTTTTTTTTGTATTGGATGCACTTCTATAGTTTTATCCAATTCCATGCTTACACCTACATAGTTGTGTTTAATTCTATACCTATTATTTTTAACTCTTTTAAGATCCTAACATACTTTCAAGTTTCACCTACCTTAGTGAATTTAAACAAGAAGTCCTTGAAAGCATGGACCTTCTTTTTCAACGTCTCATTATCATTCTTTATTGCATGCATCTAAGATTATGACCATTATTGATAATCATAAATTAGATGCAATTGAGTTTGGGAGATAGCTTCTTCCTTTTCATACTCATAATTTCAAAGCTTTCAACTAGCTAATTATATAACAATTCAACATCACTATCTAATCAAACTTGAGAATTGAATAGAGCTGCATGAGATTCAACACTAGGGAGGTTTGAAGAGGGTCCTAGATGCTTGTGAAAGGTCTAAGTCAAGTATAAAAAAGAAATTGGAGATTGAAATTATAAAATGTAACTGGAAACATACTTAGAAGTAAATGGAGTTTTACATAATGGAGTTCCAGAAGCAAACAAGCATTGGATTTTAACTTCTAACTAGTGTTAGACTTATATTTTATTTGAGCATTTGAAGCTTCAAAATAAAATCAATGTTACTATTGGACAAGGTATATGGTAAACTTATATTTTAATGAATTATTGTTATTTTCTTTTAATAGTTATATAAATTAAGAGCTTAATCTATTATAAATTCCAAATTTATATTAGATATGAATTGATTATCTTTCAATGTTATTGTCTCTAATTAGATTACATTTTCATAGCTAATTCTTTTTAAGATTCTAGTCCTAAGTTTTAAGCTTATAAAAGGTTTATTTATTTGATAGGTGCTTAATTGATTATGAATTTATTCCATAACACTTAGTGATTATTTCAATGAAAATGCATAAGATATTCATTTTGACTCAAATGTGGTTTTAGACACAATTCAAAAGTGAAAGAGCTAAAGTGAGTTAAAAGCACTATATTCGAGTCGTTTTTCAAAGATTCACAATCCTTTGTCTTCATGGAGCAAAAGAAGAAAATTAAAAGTAAGAGAAGACAAGGAAATGTTTATTTTAGGTTATTTCATGGCTAGGTTTAATTAACAAGTGTCTTTTAATTAAACATGACCTAAAGGAAAACCAGGGCTAACAGAACTTATTGTTAATCTATGATTAATAGTTACTACGAGATGCTTAAGAACAACAATTCAATAAAATATGTTTAATTAGGTGTAAGGTTGAGATTGAATCAAAGAACCGGGTCCTTAATGAATCCATCACTTTCCTCATTTTTCAATATTTTCTTTAATTTGTTTTCATTAGCTTAGTTTCATTTTCATTTTCTTATTTCAAACCAAAATCCACTCATAACCTAAACACCAACTATTTTCATAACAAGAACTAATCAAACACTATATGTGGGATCAACCTAGACTCACTACTGCTATAGTTGTAAGTCTAGTTTATTTTGTGTAGCATTATAATGTGCTTACATCAATTTTGGCATCATTTCTGGGGAGTGTGGTGCTTTAGTTTTTTAAAATTTTAATTAGTGTTTTGTACATATTTGTTTGCAATTCATTTCTTTTAAGCTATTTCCTGATCTTTTCAATTTTTTCTTAATGTTTTTGTGTTGAAAAAAATTCGCGGATGGAAGTAATTTTTTCTATAACTTATATTCCTAATCTTATGACCATGTTTGGAACGATCATACTAACTTTAGTTATGGATG
This sequence comes from Erythroxylum reticulatum, assembly GCA_025504915.1. Taxonomy (NCBI): domain Eukaryota; kingdom Viridiplantae; phylum Streptophyta; class Magnoliopsida; order Malpighiales; family Erythroxylaceae; genus Erythroxylum; species Erythroxylum reticulatum. The sequence continues at coordinate 31,936,836 of JANSVA010000217.1, read as the reverse complement.
GGATAACTAACAAAATTACTTCTATGATAGTTTGCAAGATGCACAACAATTCTTGCATGGACTAAAAACTTCTTATCATGAATCAGGTACATCTCTAGAAGAATTGATTAATATTATGAATGCTAATGCTTTGCAATTTCAATAGGGTGTACAACAGTTTCAACAGGGTGTACAACAGTTTCAACCGAGTGTACAACAATTCTAGCAGGAGGAAAGACAATTTTGGTCTAGCTTCCAAGAATAGTTCTAGCAAAACTCAGGTACATCCTTGGAAGAGTTAGTTAACACTGTGGCTATTAAAACTTTGCAATTTCAGCAGGATTTGTGAAACGGTTCTAGCAAGATGCAATGTCTAAGTGGGGAGATAACAATCACTTGAAACCACAAAATGAAGAGGAGAAGCCATATCAACTTCAGTGTACCTAAGGGATTTTAGTGAAGAAACCTTACAGAGTGAAGAGGAGCTTGAGAACCTTGAGAATACTACTCAAAGAATTGCTTGTGTAGAAGAAGTGAAGGAGGAGTTCGAAGTAGAAAAGGATACATCTTTTAGCTTAGAGGTAAATATTGAGTTCTAATTTGTTGTTATGACTGACTCTTTACCTTTACCTAGTATGTTAGAAAAATTAAACAAGGACGAACAAGGTGAAGAGACAATCGAGATATTCTAAAAGTGCAAGGACTCAGTAAAGATTAAGAATTTAAGATAGGGCACACACTGAATGTGAATGATTATCAACCAAGGCCCTATCCTGAAGAACCTCATGTGGAGATAGCTCAAACTATAATACCTAAAGGCCATAATTTTGTCACGTAAGGAAATTATGGAGTCGAGCCTGCGAAACTAAACAAAGGCACTTATTGGGAGGCAACCCAAGGAAAGTTGATTTCTTTTCCTTTACTTTTTTGCACTAGTTTGGATATGCATTTTTGTTTTAAGTTTGCTTTTTCTTGTTTGTTTTTAAGTTTTTAACAAAAAGAGAGAGAATAAAACAAACAATCAAACATTTTCTCTTTTTTTAATTACTTATATGATTATATAGTCATTATTAAAGAGTTAATTAACTAGAAGAATCCATGGAAACTTTGGCATGTACTTTTACTCTTGTGATTGGTCAATGTGCATTATCTTTAGAAGAGTAGTGACTAGTGGTAAACAAAGCCAGTGAGATTTTGAGACTTTATAGACTGACATAGATGTGTCAGTCTCATTATCTTTTGTTTATGTGTGACCTTTATGACATATGCATCCTAATTTTTCTTCGATTTTCTATTCAATACCACATTTTTATCACATGTATTAATTTGGAAATGATTATGCATTTGTTTTTTTATACAATCTATATTAGCCAAATAGCCTACCCATTTATATGAATTTTCCTTTGTTAAGCCCCTTTGAGCTTTATTTACCTTTTCTTTTTATGCTAACCACATTATATGCTTTAAACCTAACCAAATGTCTCACCTAAGGCTTAAAGTATTTGTTGATTGTTAAGTTTGTGGATGTATAAAATTCTAAGTATGGGAGTATGCATATATTTGGGATGGCTATAATTGTTGGGATGCCAATTTATGTGTTATCACTGAAATTCCCATGTTAATGTAGTTTCTTTCAATGTTTACATAAAAAAAAGAAAAGAATAAGAGAAAAGAAAAAGGACAAGGAAAGAAAAGGAAAGAAAGAAAAAATGTTTTTAAAAAATTATCAAGGAGGAAATGCATATATGTTGCAAAGTTACTCATTATTAATTCATCCCCCCTAAAGCTATATTGAATGGGTTACTTGAGTATGTTGACTATGAGGTAGATGTTCTCTTTGAAGGATCACTCCGTGTAGTTTCAATGTATTGTCATCAATTACATGAGTGGTTCCTTTTGGTTAATTATGCTTCATTTGGTTTGTGGTGTGAAAACTTGAAGTTGAGCTAGGAAATATATATTTTTGCATTCATAATGGCTTTTATGCTACTTTACTCCAATACATCTCACTTTGCCCTTGCCCACATTACAACCCTAAAAAGTTCTTTGATTCATGATGATACATCTGAATCTTAGTGGTCGAGAAATGAAATGATATGTAAAGTTGTGGAATGTCTTAATTGTGAATGGTATTTGAGTGTACCCATAGATATATCTTATTAAAAACATTTTTGAAGTCTACCTCTATATTGCTCAGTTTCTAAAGGTAATGATTGTTGATTGATCATGAGTAGAATTGTTGAATGTTAACTTCTTACTATGGTTTTTGAAAGTCATTCATCTTTGTTTATGATTATATATTCTTGGGAAATATAAGAAATAAGTAAATATTTTTGGGTCTATGATCTTAATTTTGATGTTTTGCTCAAGGATGGTCAAAAGCTAGATGTGGGAAAAATTGATATGTGCTTAATTGATTATGAATTTATTCCATAACACTTGGTGATTATTGTTATGAAAATGCTTAAAGGACTCACTTTGACTCATATGTGGTTTAAAGCACAATTCGGAAGTGAAAGAGCTAAAGTGAGTCAAAAGCACTGTATTTGAGTCATTTTCTGAAGATTCACAACCTTTTTTCTTCATAGAGCAAGAAGAAGAAGATCAAAAGCAAGAGAAGGTAGGAAATGTCAAAAAAGATGAGATAAATGTTGAACACATCAAAAGGAGGGATGAAGAAATGGCTCATGGCCTTACATGAGGTTGCACTGGTATGAGACACTGTCTCATGCCCATGAAACACCAGGTCTCTCACAAACATGAGAGGGATTGTCACAATCGTGAAAAGGCACATTCACGGGTGTGACACATTATGAACACCCGTGAGGCTATGCCAACTGTCCCATTTAACTCTACATCTTTAAGAAATAGATAGAAGGTGTGACGACTAAATGTTATCAAAGTTTTTAGTGTTTTTGGCTGGTAAAAAAGGGAAGCGTCTAGAGAAGATGAGAAGAAGGGGCAAGCTCTCAACCTTGAGAGACTTATAGAGAGCTAGCTTTTTGACGTTAGTTTGGAGGTAACATCGATGTCGACGAACCTCGTTAAGTGTATTTCTCACTGAGTTTATTATTCTTTCTCTTCTTAGGGATTGATTGTGTTATCCTATGTTTAATTTTTGGGTCTTACATGAGAATGATTGAATGTTCTATTTGATTTTTTGTGTGTAACAACTCAGTGCTAGAATTTTAATATAATCTGTAATTGTTATATTTGATATTAATTTGTAACAACTAATAGTTCATAATCATTAGGGATAACATATCCTAAGTTAAATGATCCAAACTTGTTTTGTTGTTGCCTTGATTAATTTGTTTTCCTAATTCGTAATGTGGCTATCCAATTAAATCTAGAGAGCTTGTTCTAGGCTATTTGATGGCTAAGTTTAATTAACAAGCATCTTTTAATTAAACACGACCTAAGGGAAAACCAGGGATAATAAAGCTTGTTATTAATCTATGATTAATAGTTGGTAGGAGAGGTATAAGAATAAAAATTCAATGAAATATGTTTAATTAGGTGTAGGCTAAGATTGAACCAAAGAACTGGGTCTTTAACGAATCCATCACTTTCATCATTTTTCAATGTTTTCTTAATTTGTTTTCATTGGCTTAGTTTCATTTTTATTTTCTTATTTTAAACCAACCCCTCTATAACCTAAACACCATCTATTTTCATAACAAGAGCTAATTGAATACTCTCTGTGGGATCGACGTAGACTCACCATTGCTATAGTAGTAGGTTTAGTTTATTTTGAGTAGCGTTATGACGTGCTTACGTCATTATTATTATAATAGGAAGATTGCTATTATTATTGAATAAGAAACCTTTAAAGAGCTTTCATCATCCTTTTTCTTAGAGAAATCCTTAATTTAAGTTCTTTATTAACTATAAATTGTATATAGCTTGCTAGTTGTGATTAACTCTAGAATCTTATCACTCCTAGTCCTTTCTTTTTTAAAATTGAGTCGATTTATATTCTTGTTGTTGCTTGTTATGATTTTGGTATTGAATCAACCTATTTTAGTATAACAATCCTAAGTCTTATCATATTGATATCAAATCTCATTAATCCTATTAGTGAGGATCATATAAAAATTTCATATTAGAGCACAGTTTTATATTTAGGTTGATATTATGGTTTATATATTCATTATTCTTGTGTCTTCATTCTTACATTCAAGATTCATTATTTCACTTATCATTATTAAAATTTCATTATAAATAAATTATATAAGGTTCTTATTCCTTTTGTTTTAAGTTTACAAGCCAAATAAATAAAAAGAAACTCAACAAAGTTTTACGAATAAAAGACCGAGAAAGATTTTTCTAAAAGAAATACAAAAGGGTAGTAATATTTTTAAAAATTAAATAATTTCATTGTTAAGGATTTGTACAAGTAACCATTTCTTATTAGTGAGCCAAGATGGTCCTATCTACCCTAACAAGGCACCAATATACAAACCATACAATTATAAGATTAAATAATAAAAACGCTAAGTTCATATAGAGCTTGTGAACTACAACTCTACCTACCCTATCTTCATATTGCACTGTTAATATCAGTTTCAAATTTACTTTCCTTTTCATATTCACTCACCCATTTTCTTTATTGCTTACAAGTTATAGTGCTTGCATGTGATCATTCCTTTTAAGCTGGGCTTCGTTAGATCTCTCTATGCATATATAAGAACAACTAGTAAGGTCTAACTCCCTTACTTTCCAATTTTTGCATGCAAGTTGCTAGATTATCTTGTGTCCAACTTAACGATATATGTGAAATTTGACTCTTGTAGTCTATTCTCCATATTCTTAACATTTCCATGCATAGACCATCAATTGCACCTTGATTCTTTCTAGAGTAGAGATAATTACTGTATGTAATGTAGATTCCTTTATTCTAAATCCTCTTGGATTCCTCTCTTTTAAGATCTCATAAAGGCAGGTTGCAAAAGCCATTAGGAATGCAAATAAGGGTTCCTCTAAGGAGCCCCTTTTGCTCTATATCCATAGATTTGTATTTGAGACAATAGTGGACAATATATTCTAGTTCATTGGGTCTTTCACCTTATTCCATATACCATTGAAGAAGGAGCATTTAAAGAAAAGATGTGGTATATTCTCAGTAGTGCTTTTACATAGGACACAACTATCCTGCATCTAAGTTGATCTATTGTGTCAATCTTATCCCTAGATGCTATCCAAATTAGAAATGAGATCCTTGGCAACATATTCTTGTTCCACACTAGCTTATACGAAGCTACCAGTTGTCCCCTTAGTCTTAACTAGTCTCTACACTTTTGTTTTTAAAGTTTCCCTTTAATTTATTATTCCAAATATAAAATTCCTTATCTTGTACATTAGGTGGGTATATAAGATCAAATGGCTTATTTCCCTTAGATAATTATCCTAACTATAGTCTTTTTTCCACACACATACACACCTTAGCTTGTTTTTTAACCCCTATCATTGCTTATACTAATTATGAGTTTCTAATTAGAGCACCATGATTTGTCCAATTATTATACTATAACGAGGCATAGTACCATCCCTTATTTTTCAACTTATATTCATCTCAATTGAGATTATCATCATTAGTTATTGGTTAGTAAACTATAACTGTGATGTTTTATGTGAGAATCCTCAAATACAAGTCCCCTTTAATATGTAACTATGCATCCATTTCATCCATAGGGATTCCTTGCAACTAACACTCTCCATATTCTTTTATTCATAAAAAATTTATTGGTAAAACTTATTAGAGTTATCTCTAAGCCTCTTTCATCAAAAGGTTTACAAACTTCTTTCTATTTAACTTTAACAATAAACTTACTATAATTCAATTTTCTCCATATGTACTTCCCTATTAGCCTCTCAATTATCTTAATAAGACCTTAGATAAAATCATATTTTCACTCCAATAGATATGCATGGAATTGACAATATATTTTAGAAGTTGTAGCTTACCTATAAAAGAGAGATCTTTTGTAAGGCCCTAAATTGTACCTTAGTTGGAATGTTATTGTTTATCAAAGTACATGTAAGATAGATGTTAAAAGTTGTGATATGATTGAGAATTGCATATGTCTTGAATTTTGGTTTAATGGATCATACTTAGTGAATTGGAATTAATTAACACCATTAGAGAATTGAGATATTAAAATGTATATTTAGACTAGGAAAATTTTCAAACGGCAAGTCAACTTGAAATATGAAAAATTAGAATGACAGCCTATGAGTTAGCATCCTAATGTATTAACATTTAGTAGCATTGGTTAAGTGACAAGTGGCCTAATTGAGTTGCAGCATTTGGAAGCATGATAAGAAGACAAGATTGGCATATGGGTCACCCTATGGAAGGACACGTGTCCCGTCAAAGTTAGGACACCTTGTAAAGTAAGAGTTGATTCACTCTAGCTCATTTGGTGTTTCTTCTACCTTCTCTCTACTCTCACCACCGAAACCTCTCACTTCTTCTTAACTTCTGGAATTTTGCTTAATTTTGGATCATCTTCACTTGGAATCTTTGAGCTATGTATGGGTTGCTTAGAAGACTAGTTGGCTAACTTATTTAGAGTTGTTCCTTGAAGTTAAGAAGGTAAGGGAATTCTAAACTTAATTTCATGTTATAATATGAAATGTTCGATACTTAAATTGAATAGAATATGTGTTAAGATGATGATAAAAGAATGATGGAAAAATGATCCTTGTATGATAAATTCTGATTTGGTTTTGATATATGGAAGATATGGATTTGTAAGTTATTTGATGAATGATTTTTGAATTGGTTTTGGATATGTTTAATTTGAGAAAAATGAATTAAAGACATATATTATACACTACTTTATTTGCTTGTGATTATGAAATCTGAAATGGATTGTTTTAAAACTGTTAAGTCCTAGTCGTGGGTAAATAGGCATGCCTAGAAGGGTCTGTAGCTGCTCCTATAATACTAAGGTATCTCCTAATATTGACACTTCAGTGTTTCCTAATATCGACACTTCGATATCCCCTGATATTTGACACAACAGTGCCTTTTGATATTGAGACATAAGTCTCTCCTGTTCTATGATACCAATCATGGTA
>JANSVA010000217.1:31897938-31927338 GCA_025504915.1 Erythroxylum reticulatum | reverse complement strand
AAAGCAATTCAACCTTTTATACTAGGGGCTTTCTGACCATTCATACTAAAAACTGTTGAAACAATTTCATGATCAACCCCTTGCTTGGCTAGATTGAGGTCAAGATGATGAATTGGGGATTTTAGGAGCCACGCATAGAAAAGTTTTGTTTATTTATTTGAGAAGCATAACTCTAGAATTTTTTTTTAATTGTTGATATCACAATACTAATAATTTGAGGTCAAGATTTTTTAATGAAAAAGCAATTCAACCTTTTATACTAGGGGCTTTCTGACCATTCATACTAAAAACTGTTGAAACAATTTCATGATCAACACCTTGCTTGGCTAGATTGTGGGAAACATTTTGACCAATCCGAGTGCTAACAAAAGATCTGGGAGTATCAATAGAGGAGATATATGGGGAGCTAGCACTAATGGAGCTCTTAAAGAAATCCACTGCTTAATTTAGCAATTCATTTTGGTTCGTGATCAAGAAGCCATCTTGAGAAACAATATAACATTTCTTGTTAGAATTTTTCCTTATTTGTACTGAGTTGAAAAAGAATTGGTACATCTATCCCTCTCCTTTAGCCAACTAACTCTAGATCTTTGCTTTATTAAAGAGCCAAAGTCTTTTACTTTTCTCAAATAGTCTCTTAAGGCTACCTTTTTATCCAATAAGAGAACATTAAAGTCTAGATTGGTTGAAATCCTTTGCTTAATCTTTATAAGCTTTTCCTTAGCTTAGGCCTCTCTTAACATTTAGAATTTTTAATTCCAACTTGAATTTTTATTGAGAAAGTTTTATATAATAATAAAAATCTCAATATCGCAAGTGTACAGATCGTATCTTGTAGTATCAAGGGTATCATTCCCACGAAGACTAATAGACACCTAAACAACTTGAAGAGAATGTTGTATAAGGTACTAAGAATTGATTTAAGTTAAAGTAAATAAATAAAATTAAAAAAATGAATTGAGCAAGAATTAAACAATTGAGTTACAATGAAATTAATATTAATCAAATTTGAAGAATTAGGAATTATTCTATCCTTATTTTGTTTCCCTTTATCTTGTTGATTCAATTTATTTTTGATCCTAAATATCCTAAAGTTTCGATCATGCTCTCTTGAGATCTAATCAAGTAACCCTAATCGAATTCGATATTTATATATTTATATTCTCTCAATTCACAGACCTACTTCTGACTTATTCAATTAGAATTCAAGCAATCCTGTAGACAATTAGTTTCACAATTAAGATCTCTATTAAATTATTTATTAATCGGATAATTATAGGTCTGTTAAGTGAAGATCTCTCGTTGGACTCTTTAACACTAATAACTTGACTCACTCTCTCGATTTGTTTCCAAGTATATGCACGACAATTATCACAAACATTTATCAATGTATTTAATTGAACAAGAAATAAAGTTCACAAAAGAATTCCAAAATAATCCCTAAATATGGATTTATAAATTCATGATCATGTTAAACATCTTAGAATTCCAAGGAAACGTTCAAGACTATGAAATAAATAAAGGGAAAATAGTAAAAACTGGTTGAAGTCTTGATCTAGAATGTTGGAAATGCTCAAAAGCTTTCTTTGATCTCTCCACTTTGATATGCTTTTATATAGTGTTTGTTGCCTCTTTTTAGTGTTTTTCACTTTTTTAATAGTGTATGAGGGTTTTAGGGTTGTTTTTATAGTTTCCCGACTTAATTTGGTTTCAAAAATAGCCATAAACCCTTAAAATATAAAAAATCTCACATTTAGAAACACCTCATGTCACAATCATTCATGTGGCACCATCGTGACCTGTGTTTCCTTCCCTGTCATGATCATACATATAGTTTCCTGTCATGATCGCGACAGAGAACCATGCAACATTCCTTGGGTTCACCATACACAATCGTGCATGCATCTAACATCTTCTCTATTCTTCAATTTCCTATATCTAAACACTCACAAACACATCAAACACCTCTTGAAATATAAAATTAAGTTCAAATTCTTGCTCTAAATCAAACAAACACTTAGGAAACATACAAACACTAATAATAACAAAATTCTAAGTCTATATACATGATAATCATCTAAGTAATACTTAAAAATACACTTAAACACCTAGAAAAACAGATGATAATCTACACCTATTATCATCCCCACACTTAAACCTTTTCTTGTCATCACACAAAACTAAAAACACAAACAAAACAAAACACAAAATCATATATTCACACAATCATACAACATACAATAATGATACACTGGAATCAAGTCTTATGGAATTAACTTAACCTCAAACATCAATCACTTAAAAAGTGTCAACGCATTAGTTTATTCCTTTCATGTTTAAGTTCTTTAATTTGAATATACATATCAATCAAAATATTAACACCCTATCACTTAAATACATGCATTTATGATTAATGATTAATAGAAAAAAGGCAAACTATCACTAGGTATCTTTTCATGAAAATTCTTGCTATTTAAAAAAACAATAGGTTTTATTTATTATAACACCATGATTTAATTTTTCTTTAACGATAATATAGTCTTTTAATGCGAAGGGAAACACCTTATCATGAATATCCCCTGGTCACTCAACTAGGTCACATTTTTTATTTAGCTTGGTTGGAGTGTTATTCTAGTCTTTTGTCAAGAAGACAAATTTTTTTTATGGATGCCCTAGTTACTTAGCTATATCATAATTGTCAATTACGTACCAACTCTATTCTTAACCCAATTTTATTAAAAAGGGCCAGCAGAATATAAATTTAACACATGTTTTATTTAATTTTGTAGCATTATGTCTTCTTAGTTAATCACTCTCATGAAAGGGTACTAATAATGCTAACTAACTCAATTGATTATAATTATAAATCTATAAAAAAGTCATAAAATGAAAAAATAGGTCTTATATCCTAATTAACATACATATTCATCCCAAAGACACTTAAATCACAAAATTCATATGTTACTATGACTTTACAATTTAAATGACCAAGTTCAAAATAAGCAATTACATTCAATTCGCACCATTGATACATTCTCACAAAGCATGCAACATGCAACAAAATGTTCACACAATGTCAACCTAATCCAAACTAACAAAATGCAAATGTAAAATTCACACATATATGGCATATCAATGTATAAACATCTCTACACTTAAACAACACATTGCCCTTAACGTGAGAAACTAGACAGTACACATAAAAATAAATAACGATAACTAAAAGATTATAGCACAAAAACTTATGGAGATTGACGCAGTGATGGTATGGGTGAAAGAATCTAAACACCTTGAATAGGGAAATACTTCAATATCTTCTTTCTACCATGCCATTGTTGATGTTGATGGCCTGCAACCTCCTTCATTTGTGACTCTATAGTGTTTAAGAATTCTTCCATGCTCTTTTTATTTTCTAAAACTAAGTTAAACACTTTCTCCCAGTTTTCCTCTTCATCCTCCTCAGTTTCTTCACTAGATGGGAAATCTATTTAGTGTGGTGCCAACACAGAACTAGAGGTCACCTATCTAGTATCATATTTTCACTTATGATTTTGAACTAATATCTTGGAGTGCCATGTTATAGACTTATAAGATCTCAACTCGCCTTAAATGTGTATGATTTAGAAACTTAGGAAAAATAGCAGTTAGTCCATCAAAAGACACATCATGAAATTAAGAAAATGCAGTAACAAGGAAACCTATGCCAAGATAGCTACTTTAATTGTTGAGAGAAGCAACCATTGTTTGAAAAATATGGAAAACTTGTAACTTATGATCCATACACCAAAGTATGAATAATTATTTATAAGAACACTTGTTACTATGAGATTTTGCAAACCAAGTGTGACACTTAAATTTATGCAACAACATGTGTTTAGGACTAATAATATTATTATTATGTGCCTTTCTCATAAAAAGTCATCTAACCCTGTTAATTTCTTCCAATATTGTTTAACATGAAAGTTTTCATATTTTTCAATAATTTTTTGATTTCAAAAACCTACAAATGTCTTCTATAATATCATAGTCCAAATTATAAGGTTGTCCCTATAATCTAAACTAAAAATTATCTAATTACCACAACTCAAAATGTAAAGTCGTTTAAAATTCGAGGGATAAATCTATATAAACAACAAATCAAAATGAATAAAATTTTCTCAACAAATTTTTTCACTTAAAGTCTCAATATTTTCTCTCAATCCTAGATTTTCTATGATATTGAAATCAAAATATCATGGTGTAGTAACAATTCTAGAGCAAAGTGTTCGGAGTCTTATACCTTATTCTTTCAAGTATATAGTAAAAGGTGCTAAAAAATCCACAGGCCTATCACGTGTACCATCTCACACTATTTTAGATTTCCCTTTGGTGTTAAGCGTTTGGCACTTTTCTTGATTCTTAGATCAGTGAGTGAATATATAGCCTAAAAAATTAACTAAGAAACATAACAAAAACACACAATAATACCCAAAAAATATGAGAGAGAAAATTGTAGAGAAATCTTGTAACACCCACTCAAAAGATGTGATTTTTTGTGGAAATCACTAGATTCATGTAAAAGGAATGGTAATCTAGGTGAAATATGAAAGAAAATAGTGAAATCCAAGAAAAATTGAAGAGAGATTTGAGAGAAATAGAAATCTTTGAAGGTGGCTAAAGTTTAGAGAGAGAAGTGAGATGTGAAAGAAGAGAAAAGAGGTATTTAAAGGGCTAGGGTTATAAAAACAAGGGTAAAATAGCATTTATTGGCAGTCATGAGTGTGGCATCTTTCACATTTGGTAAGATTGTGCATAGGGCACGATAATGACAGAAGGTTTCTCACCTCGCCATGCCCTATCATGCCTCCATGTATGATTGTAACATAGCTGGAATTAGCTAGCTTTGTCCCATTTTGCTCATTTTACCTCATATAACCCCTAAAACTTGTGTCCTAACCTGTAATAACTTAAAAAAAAGAGAATTAACAATCCAAATACATTAAAATAAGAACATAGATTCTAGAATTCAAGAAAAACCTAACTATATATCATTCTAAGTTATGGTCATTAGCATGACCTTTCATCATTCCAATTTATTTAATGAATTGAAAGGAAAGAAATCACTTCCATTTTTTGAAAAAAGACTCCTTTAAGATATGATTTACGCCTTTATCTACTCACCTTGAAGGTTTCTTTATTTTGATTATCCAATTCTAAAGCTCCATGCACAAATTCTTAAGTCACTTGGAAAGGTCCACTCCATCATAACTTAAGCTTTTTGGGAAACAACTTCAATGTCAAATTATATAGTAAAATCACTTATCCTACCTTAAAATCCTTTTTCTTAATATGAGAATCATGCCATTCCCCAATCTTTTCCTTATATAACTTGGTATTCTCATATGCATGTAATCTAAACTCGTTAAGTTTGTTAAATTGTGTAAGTGTTTTCTTACCTGCTTGCTTACAGTCAAAATTTAAGGCTTTTATCACCTACTATACACTTTACTCTATCTCCATAGGTAGGTGAAAAGTCTTACCATAGATAAGCCAAAATGAGGTCGTATCAGTTAGAGTTTTGAAGGTGGTTCAATAGCCCATAGAGCATCATCTAACTTCAATGTCTAATCCTTCCTTGAATTACATACCATCTTGTCCAATATTATTTAAAGCTCACAATTAATGACCTCCACTTGTCCATTTGTTTGCGGGTGGTATGGGTGGTAAAATGATCGTAAACTCCATATGTTTTTAAAAGAGCATCGAAAGATTTATCACAAAAATGTGCTATGTTGCTAATCATGGCTCACAACACTCCAAATTGATTGAATAACCTCTTGGTAAATTTCTGCACCACTTTTCCATCATTTATTGGAGCTGCCACTGATTCAGCCCATAACGATATGTAACCCACTGTGACTAAAAATATGTGTTCCCCATAGGGGATACAAAAGGTCCCATGAAGTCTAGTTCCCGTACATCGAACACTTGCACTTCTAAAATTTTATATAATGGCATCTCGTCTCTCTTTAATATGTTCCCTACTCTTTGACATCTATCACATTATGCCAAAAAATCCAGAGCATCTTTGAAGAAATTTGTCCAATAAAAACCACATTCTAAAACTTTTGTTATAGTCTTGTTCGCTCTACAATTCCTAGCATAGATAGATTCGAGGCATTACATTAGTATGTCTAACATTTCTTCCTTTCGAGCACAATTCCTTATCAGTCCATCAGCACATGTCCTATAGAGGATTGGGTCATCCTATAAATAGTGGGTACACTCATACAAGAATCTTTTCCTCTATTGATAAGAAAAATCTATGGGTAGGATACCATATGCAACGTAGTTTGTTATATCAGCATACTATGGTACCATAAGGTAGTTTAGAAATATCAAGGTCTCATTGGGGAATTGTTCATTAATGTACTTACTTTACTCCTCGTTCAAGACATGATAAGTAGCCAGTTACCAAATTTTTCAGTCCCTTTTTGTCCCTAATAGTAATATTGAATTCTTTTAAAAGTAGCACCTATCAGATAAGCCTTGGTTTCATGTCTTTCTCATAAAAAAATTTAAGCATGGTGTGATTGGTAAAAATGATCACCTTACAACCCATCGAAAATTGTCACATGTAAACAACAACTCCTTTTTAGTAGTTATGTAATTGAGTTAGGCCCCTTTTAATTTCTTGCGTGCATAGTAAATTACATGCAACATTTTGTCCTTTATTTGTCCAAACACACAACCTATAGCTTGGTCACTAGCATCGCACAAGATTTCAAATGATAATGACCAATCTGATGACGTTGAGATCGGTGCTAAAAGAATGCCTCCTTTAATCTATTAAACACAAATAAATAAGTATCATTAAAAATGAAAGGCACATATTTGAATAACAAATTTGTAAGAGGTTTGATAATTAATGAGAGTCCTTAATAAAGTGATGATAAAATCTTGCATGTCTTAGAAATGCTTGCATGCCCTTGACATTAACTAGTGGTGGAAGCTTCTCAATGACCTCTATCTTAGTTTTATCTACTTTAATACCTTGGCATGATATCTTGTATCCTAGTACTACTCCTTTTTACACCATGAAGTGACATTTCTTATAGTTTAGAACAAAGTATGATTCTTCACATCTTTGAATATCTCTATCTAAATTTGTTAAAAAAAAGCTCAAACGAGTCCTCAAAGACTGAAAATCGTCCATAAAAATTTCCATTATATCCTCAATCATATTTATAAAGTTAGACATTATACACCTTTGAAATGTTATTGGAGCATTACATAACCCAAAAGGCATCCATTTATAGGCAAATATTCTATAAAGACACATAAAAGTGATCTTTTCTTAATCCTTCAAATAGATCTGATTGTAGCCTAAAAATCTGTCCAGTAAATACTATAATGCATGGAAAGCCACCCTTTCTACTATTTGATCCACAAATGAAAAAGGAAAGTGATCCCTTTTAGTCACCTTATTGAGCTTATGATAGTCAATACACACTCTCCAACTTGTGATTGTTTGAGTGGAAATCATCTCACTACTTTCACTCTCTATTACTATCATACCAACTTTCTTAGGTACGCATTGTATCGAGCTGACTCATTCACTATCTGAAATAGGGTATATGATACCTATATCCATCAACTTAACTACCTTTTTCTTGACCACTTATCTCATGTAAGGATTTAATCTTCGTTGTCGTTCACTCATTGCTTTACATCCTTCTTCGAGTTTAATCCTACGTATAGCCACATTAGGACTTATCCCTCATATGTTAAATATTTGTCATACCCTGGCCTTCATTTAGTTTCTTATGATCTTAACCACTTTACTCTCTTATTCCCTACCTAGTTGGTTTGAGATAGTGATGGGTAAGGTTTGACCCTTAACTAGAAATTTATACCTGAGATGTGTAGGTAAAGGCTTCAACTTATGAGTTGGTGGGTTCTCAATGGAGGGTGATATGGGTGCTTCTGTTCTTAATAAAATGTCTTAATGTCTAGAACACCCACCTCCTCTGTCTATCCTTTATCCTCACTCTTAACTTCCTTAAAACTCCCTTCTTTATTACATCTCTCCTCTTGCTTTTTGATGCATTCATCCATGATGTCTATTTTCATATAAGAGCTAATTTCTTTCAGATTCTTCAATATTTCATTCATATCTACATGATCATCACCAATATGAAGAATCAATTTTCCTTCATAAACATCAATTAATGCTCTCCTAATATTATGAATGGTCATCCAATAATGAATGGACAATTCCTATTCTCTTAAAAATCTAATACCATGAAGTCCACAGGAATAATCAATTTGTCCACCTTAACGATGACGTCCTCCACCATACGAAAAGGTTTCTTGATCGATTAATCTACCAATTGAATAAGCATAAAAGTTGGCTTCACATCGCTTAGCCCTAGTTTCCTAAAAATTGATTAATACATAAGGTTTATACTTGTGTATAAGTCGCATAAATTTTTCGCGAATTCTAAATCATTAACTACACAAGGTATCGTAAAGCCCCTCAAATCTTTCAATTTTGAAGGTATATGGCTAGTAATAATGGAATTGTAGCTTTCTATCATTTATACCATTTGGTTATCTTCCTAAGTTTGCTTGTTTGATAGGATATCTTTAAAGAACTTTGCATATGGGGAATGTGTTTCAACGCCTCTATAAAAGACAAGTTAATTTGCAAGGTATTCAACTTCTCCACGAACTTTGCAAATTATGAGTCCAATCTATTCTTTTGAAGTCTTTTTAAGAATGGAATTTTTGGTGAGTATGGTAGAGGAGGAACGTAAGGAGGGTCCCTATTCTTTTCTTCATCTTTTTCTACTTCTCTTGGTCTTCTATAAGATGGGTTTTATCTTATTTTTTATCAGTTCTTTTAGCTCCTTCCCACTCCTAGGTGTGATAAACTTAAACTGCTCCTTTGGATTTGCTTCTATATTGCTTAGGAGACTCCCCACACTTTTTGTAGATAATGCATTGGAAAACTAGCTCACTTGAACCTCCATATTGTGAATAGAAGAGGCATGGTTCTTTATTACTTGCTTAAACTTCCCTTTTATACTAATTAATTTAGAAGTCATTGTGTCTATAAAATTGGCCATTTTTGAATCCATTGCACTGAACTTGTCTTATTGAAATCCCAATGGACCTTGAATTCTTAATTGATTCCATGCATTGTGAAACCAAGAAAAAATTTGGTGGTTCTTCCACCCAGGATTGTACATGTTGGAATAAGGTTTATTCTCTCTTAATCCAAACTGCACTCCCATATAGTTGAGTTACTCCATCTTGTTGTTTAGTAGAGAGGCATTAAGCTGTGATATGACTCTCTTATCTACATAGCTCACATTTGTGCTGAATTGCTTTAAGTGGAGCAGAAGAGGTGGCTTTCCGACTATTTAGTTGTTTGGTTAAGTTGGTAATTTCCCTTTATCTTGTCGTTTCAATTTATTTTTGATCCTAGATATCCTAAAGTTTTGATCTCTCGAGATCTAATTAGGTAATCCTAATTGAATTCGATATTTTGAGAGATGTAATCTCTCAATTCACAAAACTACTCATAACTTATTCAATTAGATTTGAAGCAATCTTATGGAAAATTCATTTCATAATTAAAATCTGTTTCCAATTGTTTGTTAATAAGATAATTATTTGTCTATTAAGTTACCAACTCTTGTTGCATATAATAATTCTATAATAATCCCTAAATATGAATTTAGAAATTCTTAATCCTTTTAAACATCTTAGCATTCTAGATACACATTCAATACTATGAAAGAAATAAAAGGAAAAGAGTAAAAACTAATTGAATTCTTGAACTGAAATGTTAGAAATTCCTGAAGCTTTGTTTGGTATCTACTCTCTGATCTACTTTTATAATGGTTGCTACCTCTTTTTGGTATTTTTCATGTTCTTGTATACTGCTTGAGGGTTCTAGGGTTGTGTCAAAAATGGCCCCGAACCCTCAGAACTTAAAAAATCTCACATTTGGAAATTCCTCCTATCACGATTGTGCATAGGGCACGATTATGACCTGTGTGAATCTTCCTTCTCTGTCATTATTTTGTGGTGCACGATTGTGATAGAGAGCCATGTAATGTTCCTTGGCTTCATCATGCATGCATGATCGTGCCATCTCACATGCACCAAACATCTTCTCCATTATTCCATTCCCTATTTCCAAACACTCACAAACACATCAAACACATATTAAAACATAAAACTAATATGAAATTCTTGCTTTGAATCAAACAAACACTTCATACAAACACTAACAATAACACAATTTTAAGTCTATAAATATAATAATCATCAAATAAATACTTAACGCATTTAAACACCTAGAAAAACATATGATAATCTACACCTATAACCCTTTTCAATTGTAACATGCATATGAATTATTTGGTACCATGATATCCCTCTCCCTCAAAATTGCCTCCAACAATACTTGTTCAAATTGAAAAAAATTCCTAAATCTAAAAGGTTATCTTTTGTATAACTTTTGGAACAAGTTCCCAATTTTGATAGGAGTATGATCGAGAAGAGAGACTTTATAAACTTAGCTTTACTTTTAGGGAAGTTAGTAAGCTAAGAAAGATTAACCATAGCTCTATCCAACTTTTTCATAAGAAAGTAATTGGAGGCAAATTTGTTACTCCATGTGAATTAGTATCTTTTATAGCTTAAATACACCAATTCCAAGCATTCCACACATTCTTTGAAATCCTCATTGAAATTCGTTAAGTAGGTGTGCCCCTCAACTTTATATCTATATAATCCCAAAAAAATAGCTAAAGATCATTATAGCTTGCCTGAATGCTCCTTAATCTATCCCAAAGTAGCTTCCTTTGAAAGTTGAGTTTGGCTCCATAAATATTACATGTAATAACAATCTGACATCCTTGAATTGGATAGTTAAATGAATTGCTTATTCATAAACATCCAATTGTTCCACTTTAACAAGGTTGTAACTGTAAGCCAATTATCTAATACTCTAGTGGAATGTTATGTATGTTTACCCATAATGGAATAATTTCCAGTTTTACCTTTTCCAAATTAATCTGTAGTTGCCTTGTCTATAGGAATACTGGGAGCTATCCAATATGCCAAGGGCCTTCTTCCATTATCTTCTCACTTTTAGCTTTGGAGGAAAAGTCGAAAAGCACCAATTTTTCTTTAGAAAGCAGCACCTTCTATAGTCCTTTATTTCTTTATTTTTTTATGCACACTAAGAAATGGTTGGGAATAAGGTGTACTTGTTTTCTATCTCTTAAGGCTTCTATCTTTAGGGTAACTATTGTGCTCCCCTTCTTAACCTTTGTAAACAATAATAAAGTGAGAGATCACTTGAACATTATAAACCTGCTTCTAGATCTCATGGTAGTCAAATTTGATAAGGAAGAAGCATTTCTAGTGGAGTTCTCCTTAAAGGAAGTAAGGATAATAGGAATGTTTAAAGGTAAAGAAGGGAAATCACTAGCTTGAAAGGTTATATGGGAGGTAGGGTTATAGAACTCCATGTTTAAGATAGTATAGGACAGCATTTTAAAGGAGAAATTATAAAAAAATTAGCTAAAAATGAATAGGAGAAGTAGGTGAGAAGCAAAATAAGAAGAAAAGGATAAGCAACCCTTTTCGCCTAACAAAGGCATAATGGAGACGTAAAAGTAGGTTCCTTACAGCCTTACTAAATAAAAGGTTAGAAGGAAAGATGGAAGAGCTAGGAAAGGAGAGAAATAGGATCAAAGGGACTGGATACTTCCAAGACTAAGAGAGAGAGCACATAAAATAGGTCAGTGAGTAATGAAGATACATTGATAAAGAACTAAGATAGAATAATACAATATAGAGGAGTGCACAATAACAAAGAAAATAACAAGGTTAAGAGGTGGAAAGGAAATGTTGTTAGCGTTACAAATACTTATAGAGCATGTTTGGGCTAAGAAGTTTATAAAGAAGGAGGTAGCAATTACGAAAATAATTCTAGGAAAAGTTTATTCCTTTTCCATCAAGGTTAAGGAATTCTAATACCAAAGGCATTCATTTTATCTATTTGTTATTGCTCTTCATTAATTCATCATGTTGATTTCTTCCTGTGTTGATTTCTTCCTCCATTCCTTATATTGAGTCTAATTGAGTTTTATATAGCTCAATTTCCTTGAATTTTTAGTTTTCTTGTTCTTTGACCTTTAGTTTTGCTTCTTTGTTTACTTTTTCCCAATGTTTTTATGGGAGTATTTTACTAAGGGAGAATGATTCAAATTAGCGTTCTTGATTTAGATTTTCTAGTTTATAAAGAACCTTTATTCAAGAGTTTAGATTGAGATTTAAGTGAAACTTAGAGAGAAACATATCTAGGAGAAATTTTTGGCTACTAACGTTTCATTTATATATAATATGACTCAAACTCAAAGCAAACTCATGTTCAAAGACAATGACGCAAAGGAGGAGAAAAGCATAAGAGTAGATCAGAAGGCCTTCATGAACTTCATACAAGGTTAATACAAACAGTTTCTTTGATAATTCGAGGAAGTTTAAGATGAGTTAGAGAAATATTAAGCTATTATAGCTAGAATATAATACAATCAACCTCCATTTGTTAAGATGGATGACTTAAGGATAATGATAGAGTGGAAGGTGATACCAACTAATTAAGAGAGCTTAAACTAACAGGTGATAGAGGAGGTGAAGGAGGAAGAATAAGGAGACAAAGAGGGTTAGGTTTAATATAGGATAAGAAAGGGAGTATAAAGAAATGTTAGATAATAATATGGGAAGCATTAAGATGTCGATACCATCTTTTATAGGAAAGATAGATTCAAATGCGTATTTGGAGTAGGATAAGCCTATAGAGCTAGTTTTTGACCGTTCAAATAAGAAGAAGGTTAAGTTGGTTATTGTAGAGTTTGGTAACTATATAGTATATTGATGGGACCAAAAAATTCTCACTAGGACAAGGAATTAAGAGTCACTAATTAAAACTTGGGAGGAGAAGAAGATGGTGATTTATACCAAGTTCCTATTATAGGGAGATTTAATAAAGGTTATAGACTTTGACTTAAGGTATAAAAAAGTGTGTTAATTTTATTTTAAATTGTCCTCTAGCACCTTTTATTGGGTTATGGTACTCGACATTAGCTATTTGTACATTAATTTTGCTACTTATTTAATTTATTTAATGAAACTTTCCAAACAAAAAGGTATAAAAGTACTATAAGGGGATGGAGGTTTCTATATAACTATGAAAAATGTGGAGGAAGATAAGGAAGTGATAATAAATCATTTTATTTTTGGGCTAAACCTCGAAATAGTCAATGACATAAAGCTACACCACTATATGGAGTTAGAGGGTGCGGTGTTTAAGAACATGAAGCAGAAGAGGAGATTTAAAAGGAGGTATGTTAACTATTTTAGTTTTTCTAGTTTTTCTAGTGCAAGTTCTTTATCATGGAGAAAATGAAGGAGTAAGAAGCTCCAAATTTAAAACATGTCGTACCTAAACCAAAAGTGAACATACCAAGTAAGTGAAATCTAAGACATATTCCTTGCCAACAACTAATAATAAGGGCAATGCTGGTTTTAAAGAGTAATAGGCATTGGTTATCACAACATACGCTTTAAAGATGTGTGAATAAGTTTCAATAACTTGCTATAGTTGTCTTTATACACTTGGAAATTTAGTTAGATTTAATTTTATGACTTACTTTCCTAAGAACTATTCAAATTTATTCAAATTTTATTTTATATCAATCCTAGTTTTATTTTATTTTATTTTTCCTCTATTTGAGTGTAATTTAGCTCTCTTCTAAGTTGCATATTTAGTATTGGCATTACAATGACCTACTTTTAAATCTAAGAGCACAAATTCATGATCTTTTGAACAAGATTATAATTTTAATAAATCTTTACATAGGTTATAAGGAGACACATTATCATTATGGCATATATAGGCATCCTTCTTATATAAGC
The DNA here is from genome assembly GCA_025504915.1 of Erythroxylum reticulatum. Classification (NCBI taxonomy): domain Eukaryota; kingdom Viridiplantae; phylum Streptophyta; class Magnoliopsida; order Malpighiales; family Erythroxylaceae; genus Erythroxylum; species Erythroxylum reticulatum. The sequence continues at coordinate 31,913,358 of JANSVA010000217.1, read as the reverse complement.
ATGAATATGAATCGTATCATATATTGCTATGAAGATGTCAATTACATGGCATTCTATAAGGGATATAGCGTGAATGATCCTTTCTTGAATAAGTGTCATCCAGGATGGAGTAACCATCCAAATATCTTTAGTAGGAGCAAGTAGCTAAAGAGGGCAAACCTATGGGACTACTTGGCAATAATATGGAAGAGATGTTAATTAAGTATAGTTAATCTATTTGATTATCATCCAGGAAATTGTCATTTATACCACTATTATAAGGCAACAATATGGAAGAGATTTTTAAGCAACTTATGTCTTATATGAACACACATTTGGAAAAATTAGGTACTTTTATGAAAATTGAAAAAATGTCGTTGGTTCACAATATAGAGATATAAGTTACCTAATTAGTCTAAATGGAATTTGAAAGAGGTCAATAAGAACTTTACAGTCATACAAAGATGGAACAAAGAGATCAGCTATTAGCCATACCATTTTAAGGCGAAAAAACACTTAATGTTGAAGATGCATGTTATCAAAGAGGACATGCAAAGTGTAGAATAACATGAGGAATTGTGCCAGGAAGTGTTAAAAAGAATGAAATGGTAACAACATCATCTTTATCTAGCACTGATCATGGTCTAGGTTACAAAGAAGATTTAAATAGAAACAAAATGATGGTAATCACTTCTATAGTAGGCACCAGTCAGGGATTGGAGAAGTAAAAACCTAAACCCATGGTGACACTAATCCCTTACCAAAATAGGTATGAAATAGATGGCAAGGAAGGTAGATTCATTCTTTCAAAAATTTTGGAAAATATTAAATGATTAAAGGATAGACTTTCCAATAAAAAAACATTTGAGGATTTATCTTTGGTTAAGTTAAATAAAGAGGGATCCCATATTATGAAAGTAGAAGAAGGGGAATAAGGCAACCTAATCCTAATATAACATAAGGGAGTTAGAGAGCCTTGGCTTATAGAGAAGAGTGGAAGCAAGCCTTTAATTATAGATTTAGGATGAAAGGCTTGAATAGAAGTCCAGCTAAAATACTTATAAAGAAACACTTAATGGGAGCCAACACAATGTTCTAACTTTTCTTCTTTTCTTTTGTTTTTGTTTTTGTTTTTCTAGTTTTAGCTAATTTTTAGTTTAATTTCTTTTATAGGTACTTTTATGATAGAATTTCTTGGATTCTATCTCACTTATTTGGCATAGAATTTGGGGGAGATTTTGCAACCTTATTTGGCTCTTATGCTTACTTTCATTATCCTATTTGGTTTATATTAAGGATAACGTCATTTTAAGTTTGTGGAGTAAATATAAGATTTTCTTTGTTTAACCTTTAGGTTTATGAGTTAAGTAATATCTTTTTAGTTAGTATGTTTAATGTGTTTTAGGTTAATTTTTATGGCTTTCTTTTTATCTTTGTATTATGATTAGAATTATATCAATTACTTTTGCTTGATGACTTAACTTTATGGTTGATTCTATCTTGAGATTTGTTATTAAAGGTTAAGTGCATAATATGATTAAGTTATGACAATACAAACTTTACTTTGTGAATTCCAGGAAGCCAAATTTGTTAAGTGAAGTTGCTTGGATTTGATTTGAATGTCTATGAGAATTTAAGCCCTCATACCATATAACTTTTTTTTTAAATATGGATACCTTCTTGATCTCATATTTAAGAACTTGAATTTAATCTTTTTGAGATTAAATATAAGATATGTGCAAGCATTAAGATGATAAAGGAAATAAGGATTGAGTTTGAATCAATTTACCTAATTCATTAGTGAGCTCTTTTAAGCCTAAATCAAAATTCTACCTTTTTGAATAACCCTTTCAAAGAGCCTTGAGCCTAAATTGCACCCTCATTTATGATTAGTAGAGCTTTTTCTTGTGATATAAAGTGGAAATGGAAAAGGAAATTCATGCTAATTGAAAAAAATAAAAAGGGAATTATTGTATAAATAATGTAATAATGTGTAAAAAGAAAAAACATAGGAAAAAAGAGAAATAATATTGAAAATCAAATTTCATGGATTCTTGTGCTTGAAAAGAATGAAGGATGAGGAGTATTGTTTTGCAAGATATAAGGAATTGGTGGGGATTTTTGATAAATTTCTTTGTTTGTTTACTCTACTAATTATGAATATCTTTATTTTTATTCCTTTCCTTTATTAACTATTTTTATCTTTGACCATATTACAACCTAGTTCAAAGCCCTTTCAATTTTTTCTTGTATATATCTATTGAATTAATGACGATTAGATGATTCTTAAGGTTATGGTAAGTTCAATTTTATAAGAAAATGATGAGAGTACCTCACCCAAAGTTCAAATACTTGTGTGAATGAGTGATATCTTATAAGAAAATTAGCAAATTTAAGTATTTGAACTTAATAAAGGAATTATAATAGTGTTTGTATTTTTTTGTTTCTATCGTAATTTATTTGAGAAATGTTATACATTTTAATTTATAATTCAATTAAGACTTAAGTTTATATATCTTGTGTTATTAACTGTGATGCTAACTAATGAGTTTAGATTGCTGTTTATGGGTATCATTCTATTAAATTCTCAAGAGATTGTAGCTCTACCATTATGAAAAAATAATAGTTTAAAGACTTATGGTGTATGATCAATTCCACTGTACACTTACGAAAGTGGAATTAATTCTTTTTTTAATTAGTATTGTTTAGTTGGTTAAAGTTTAAAGTTTTCCATTACTTGTGGACAATATTAGTTAATTACAAATGAATTTGATAGGCCAACATTTTCATGTTTCTAGAGGCTAAATTAGTTATGATATGTTACTTCTATGGAATATTCTACGTGGAATTGTATCATATTCTCTATTTTGGTTTATTGTTGTGTAGGTGACGTTTTAAAGAAATAATAACAGATTTAAGCATACCTTTATCCATAGTTATTTGATTAAGGAGATTCTAGAGGCACTAGAAAGATACCTAAGACAGTTACGATTTGTAGAAAATAACAAAATTTACACAAAATATGAAGCATAATTTTCACTAGACTTGTGAGGAGTTGCATAAAAAAACTTTTTTAACAAAATCAACACTAGTCTTAATGTATAAAAAGCACCTATTTTTACAAAAAAAAACTCTAAGAACATGTGAAATTATATGTTTAATCACCTTAGAACTCTTTTGTATATCCTTACCCTATAAATAATTTCACTAAATGTACTTATAAGGAACTTTGGAGGCCTATGACAACCTTATTGTCAGTAAGCTTTTAGTTTTTGGGTTTCTTTATGTGGAGGGATTTAAGTAGCGCATGAGTTTTTTTTAATTCTTTCTTTCTCTTTTTCCTTTATATTAGTATTTTTTAAAAAATAAATCGAATCAATAAATAAGGGTTAAGATAAAATATGTTTGATCATATCTAACTATTACAAAACAAAATAATCACAAACTAGCTAGAATTGACAAATTAGCAAATATGACAAAGTTAGAAGGGTTATCAAATTCTCCATTTAATTCTGCCTTATGAGATGATGTAAGAGTCATTTCTTTGAGAAATGTTATAGTTCCTAATCTTATTGAATAATATTTGAAAAACATCCTTTTTTGGTGGATGTGGAATTTCCAAAAGTCTTGTTTTTTCTTAGTTATGTTTTTGTTAAATTTAGTAGTTAAAACCCTATTTAAGGTTAGGGTTGTAGCTTATAATGGATCTTTTGATTATTAATTTATGATTTGATATTAATTTGGTTAAATTGATTTTCTTTTTCTTAATCTTTGATTCATACATGATCACTATAAATTCATTTATAAAGACTGTACGAAGGACCGAAAAGTGAAGTATGGTCCATAAACTAGGAGAATAAATAGTTTACTACTAAAGAATGTTAATATCTTATGATTTAGTGATCACCAAATAGATAAACTATGCTAAATGAGTATGATTAGGTAGAATTAAACATTGATAGGTGGTAGTTGCCTATTTAGGTATATATGTGTCCCACAAAGGAGGGCATGGATTCTTTGGGTTAGTTGTTATTTCAATTTAGATAATCAATCTTGCGTGACAATTGAAGTTCTACATATGTGAACCCTGAATGCTTTATGTTATTGTTATCTTCTTTTTGTTAGTATAGAAATTTAATGATATTTTTAGAGCTTATTTATTTTAGTGCTTTTGTTTAACTAGGAACAATATATACAATAATATAGTTCTTATAAGATTAAATACTTTTGATTACTCCAATTTTAATGACTTGCTACAATTGACTCTATACACTCACATATTTATTTATACCCCTAACCATTAAACATCCTAAACCATACAACCTATAATGGTTTAATTAGAATGAGAAGGTTAGATTAACAAATTAGGTGATTGTTTCTTTTTCCATTGGGAGGTGTAATGAGATGTGTTGTATGATAATATTCCCAAACAAGTTTGACATATTATTTTAAGGTGACAATTGTAATTTGATATGAGTGCTATATGTGACAGATATAAGAACAAATATTCCTTTTACATGAATGGCAAATTGATTACTGTTGCCCTATAAACACCAAAGAAAGTTTATAAAGATCAACTCAAGCTTTATAAGAGTGAGAAGAAGAGAGTAACGAAAAAGAAATAACGGTGAATACTTGATGGTAAATCAAGTCTTTTGTGAAAATTTAAAATGAGAGACACATATTTATTCAATTATTAAGTGTTATTTAATTCTGTAGAAAAAGGCGCAAATTTATGGATAAATCATTTTGAGGAGATAGGGAACTGATTAGACACAATCTACATGAGCTTTTATATAAAAGAGGTGTTAAAAGAGGTTTATATATCTTGAAAAAGTTTAAGTTAAGCATCAAAAGGAAGTTGGAAATTACAATTATAGAACATAATCGACTCTAAAATTAGAAGCAAACTAGTGTTATTCTTTTATAGGATTTTATAAAATAGAATTCTAGAAGCAAATTAATGTTAATGTTTAACTTATAACCAATGCAATAGTTTAACTTGTAATTAGTGTCAAACTCGTGTTTAATTTATTCACTTAAAAATCAATAACGAAACAAACACCGATATTGGCTAAGACAATCATTAAGATCAGATGTTTTAGTTTTTTTTAATTTCATATTTGTGTTTAGTTAGGGATTGATTATCTTTATTTTTTTATTAAAATTATATTACATCTAGGCTGTTATTCCTTTGAGGGTTATAGTTCTAAGGTTTAATCTTATAAAAGGCTTGTTTATTATTATAATGGTAGATTATTATTATTGTTAAATAAAAAACCTTTAAAAAATTTTCTTCATCTTTGTTCTTAAAAACTCTTTATTTATATTCTCTATAGATCTTTTCTACCTTGCTAATGAAGATTGACAATAGAATCTTATCACTCTGAATCCCTTATTTTTATAAAGTGTATATTGGCCCCCGGATTTTTTTCTTTAGTTAAGCATGATTTAAATGAATTATGAGGTTTTGATCGGTTAATTTGGTGGAGTTAATTATTATGTTAATGTTAGTAAGATTATATGACATAGGTTGATTGAATTAAAGTGTTAAGGAAGTAAGAATGTTCAAGGGCATTTTTGGTAGTTCACTTAAGTTTGGAAGACTTAAGGATTTAAAGGAAGGGTATCAGTGGAAGAAGAAAAGTTCGAAGGAAGAAACGAAAATTGAAGAGAAAAAGGGAGAGAGTCTCGGAGAGAAAGAAGAGGAAGCAAGCTAGGGTTTCGTGATGTTTGAAGATTTTGAAGCTAAACAAATAGTATAAACATTAACCCTTCTTGATTTGTTGGATGAAACATATTTAGTGATAATTAGAGGTGAAAATGAAGTTGAATATGTGTAGAAAGTTGTTGATGATTGTATATGCAAATGTTCTCTTTTTGGGTTAAGGATCAAAGATAGATCATGAATTGGTTTGTGAATGATACTGAGTTGAAACAAAGTTCAAAGGATGATTTTTGTCTAAGATGTGTTAGATGTAAGATGTTGTGGGTGAGGAATCAGGAAAAATTTGGGAAGAAGAGTTGAGTTTCTTTAAAAGTTCTTCACGCTCAACTCTTTGGTTCGCTGCGACAAACTCTGTAGTTCGCCACAGCTAACATTGAAAAAAATCAAAGTTCGCCGCAGAGAAGTTTGTCTGGAAACAGCTTGAACATGTTTTAGTATTTTAGGCATAACCTTTTTTTAGTTATCTAAATGGAATGATTTATCATTTAAAGTAAACTAGATGCATAGTTCTACAAGATGTATGAAGAAATCAAGTCTCAATTCAGTCTCTAAGAATTTCAAATTTTGGATGGAAGTTGAGCATAGAATACTGTTTCAGCATAAGAACAATCCGAAAATGCTTGGGGTATAACTTTTAGAGTACTAAACCAAATTAAATGATTTTGGTGTCATTAGAAATTTAAGACAATGAGGAACATGTTTCTAGAACGAAGTTTTTTTAAATTTTTAAATTAGAATTCCTATTTAATGGAGTTTTTGATTATTATTAAAGGAAATCAAGGAAGGCAAGAGGAGCAAGAGGAAAGACATCCTTAAGCCAATTTCTTAAGCAAGGAATTCAAGGCATGTATATGTTTATAATAGAGTAAATAAGTCACCAAATGTTTTCTTTGAATCAAGGAAGTTTAAAGATTTCGATTGCATCATAGATGTTGCATTTATTGCTTCTTAAATGGATTGTGAAATTGTTATATGTTTGATATATGAATTATGTTGATGATTTATGAAAAGACTTTTAAAATGATTCCTTTTGAAAAGATACATGTTTATAAAATCAAGTTTTCGAAAATGATTTTCAAAATATCTCATGTTCATGGAAGACAAGTTTTGGAAAAAGGTGTCATTTTGGGTAACAAGTTTACAAGAGATGAAATACATGTTATGTGGTTTTGTGGTGGTCTCCTAAGTTAAGTCAAGTGAACTTTGACAAAAGGCTTCTCCCTCCTGCCTGCTGGTGGCATGAAGCTCCTTCACGGACTCCTATAAGTTCACGACTACGCAAGACCATTAAGTGAGATTGCGATAGTATGTTCTATTCACGGTTACATAAGACCATTATAGGGAAATGTATAGTACATTCTGTTTTTGGATCTACCCAAACCATTATGATGTGCTTATGTGCTTATGATATGTTAACATGTTTAATGCATGCATGATTTGTAATTTGTGAATATTGGTTAAGTATTTGAGGAAAAAAACGTTTTATAAATTCAATTAGACTTTGTATTGACAAATGAACATTTCAAAAGTTTTGCTTATTTTTCTGTTATAAACTGTTACCCACGAGCTTTTGAGCTCACCCCCCTCCCCTGTTCCTCCCCATCTTCAGGTGATAAGCAAGAGGTCGAGTGATCAAGAACATAAAGGCATTTGGCAACTACAAGATAGTTAGCTTTTGTACTAAGTTAGTTTGATTTTTTTAGTAGCTTTAGCAACATGTCAAACATGAGCATTCATGTGTATTTTGTATTAAGCGAATGATGTCATATTTATATGTGATTAAATCTTTGTAAAACTCTTTACTTTTGAGGTTAATGAAATATGAATTTGCGTATGGATGAGGATGAGTTGAAGTTAGGTATACTTGAGGAAGTTATCATTTTGAGATGGGTCATTTTGATTACGAATTGTTGTAACAGATAAGTGAGATGTTATGGAAAAGAAAGATAGGAAATTGTGAAGAGTGAGAATTAGTTGTAAGTAATGAATTAAATGAGTAAAGATTAGAGAGTATGATAAAATAATATTGGTAGTTGAATGGTTATAAAATGATGTTGCATTAAAGGAAGTGAATTTGGGATATTTAAGAGTGAGGGTAAGGTTAGGAAAGATGTAAGGGTATTTCAGTGTGATTTTTAACAACTTTGCTTCAGTTAAGTGAAGAGTTCTCCGTGACGTATTTGTCCCGAGGGGATTTTAGCTTTCACTGGCGACTTCTCCACTACGAACAAGGGTCGTCTCCGCAGCGAAATAATAGTTCATCGCAGCGAACCCTCCATGGCTTCCGGAGAAATTTGTCAGGTACAATATGATTAGGAACATGATCATAAGAATTGGTTATCGTATATCAATTGATCAAATAGGGAAATTTTTGGGGTGTTATGAGAATAAAGATGAACCGATGATGGTTAAGGAGATTTCATTAGATTATGCTCACGTTTTATGAATCTGAAGTTGGGCTCCAAAAAAGGGTCCAACAGGTTTGGTATCAAAGTGCTCAAGTTTAGTATCTTACGTAGGCATTTCATGATATGAGAAAATGAAAGTTTATGGACATTTAGAAATAAGAGATATTATTTAGTTTGATATGTTAAGCATAGATTCAACACTTGTGGTTATGTTAGTGAATTTGGTGACATAATTTTGTTATGGATATGTACTTGAATTGATATGGATGTGAAATTATATTCATGAAATGACTGAGAATAAATAGAGACATAGGAGGGAATGACAAGATTTTAGGTATTTTATGCAAAGTGGAATTGAAAGGTTGAACTAGGAATTTAAAATAATTGTTTAATTACTGTGATAAAAGTTATGATCTGATATAAGATTGTGTTAGTGAATATGAGATTAGAATTTTAAGATGGCTATGCATCTCTAAATTGATTAAGAAGGTACATAGGGAAAATGAAACAAATGATGGTGATATATGTAGAAGTTCTCAAGGTTATGTCGATAAGTTATTATGCTTATATATCTGATAATGTGATTACTATGGTGAATAATGTGATTGAGTACATGAGATCTATCTTTGGATATGGTATAGGAAGTAATCTATGATCCCTACAGTTAAAATTATGAGATGAATCAGAGTAATGCGATGGAAGTATGATATAGATAATTATTCTGAAAAGGTAACTACTATAGAGGAGTAATTTTTTAATAGTTATAGAATATTCAGAGGTTACTTAGACTCAATTGTGATTGGTGTATCATTAGCATAAGATATACATTGGTGATTGTTGAGATAAATCTTTGGGCAAAATGGAATGACTTTGACGATACACACCTAAGCGTATGCAGTAGTAATTATGTTTACTACTTTATTGAGTTTTATTATAAGGAATATTTTGACATGTAAAGTGTGACAAAAATTGAAATTATTGAAACATCATAAACAATTGAAATTGATCTTATTGAGGTATTAAGAATGGATAAAACAGCCAATGATGAATATAGTTGATTGATAAACATTGCATGAACAATATAGATGATAGTAGCAAGAAATCTTCTTTCGAATAAGAATTCATTAAATTAGGTCAAGCATATCAGATAATTTATATTAAGGATGATCAATGAAAGAACAAATCAGAAATGAATATTTAATGAATCAAAAGTAAATATTGAAGTCATATCCCTAGTGGACACTCAAGCATAAAGAGTAGAGTATGCTGCTGAGAATGTATGTATTTTGTTTGATGTAAAATATCCAACTGTGTGAGTGAATTTTTGGAAATTGAGGAGACATTAATTGCAAAGATAAGGAGTATATAGGTCCATGTTATATTCTTTGTAAATATGTTCGGGAGATACAAATTTGACCAGATGAATGTGTTACAAACACAGGAAGTTATGATTGAAAATAAATTGAAATGTGTGGAGAAATTAGTATGGATGAGCAGACAATAGAATAAGTCAATGTGAAATCAGAGGAAATCGAATGAACTGAGAAAATCATTCGAGAAAGGAAGTCAATTAAGAAACTGAGAATAATAAGAGATAATATTACCTCATTGAGGAATCAGTTACTTGAGGAACTATGAGAACTAATAAAGGGCACATGGAGTTTGATAATAATTGTTTGAGTTAACAATTGCCCCCGACAGTAATATGGTATTGAAGATTAAAGCGATCCAAGAAAAAATTTGATGATATATTAAATGTATTTGAAAAGTTGAGAAGAATAGTTTGAATACTTGAAGAAAAAACGTGTAAATCATATAAGTAATGAAAGTAAAGAGAATTTTGAGGAATTATAACACCGATATTAATTATATCGTCTGAATTTGGAGATTTTATAGTATACAATGATGTTATATAATAGATTAGGATAAAATCCAATACAATATGATAAAGTAATTTCATATGCATAGAGACAATTGAAACCTCATAGGTCGATTATTTGATACATGAATCGAAACTTACTGTAATAGTGATTGTTTTGGAAGTTTGGAGACACTATAAGTACCGAAACATTTTGAAATATACAGGTCATTTGATTTTGAGGTAAATATTGAGTTGAAAGAATTGAATACGAGAATGAGACAATAGATAGAGTTATATGAAGGATTATGATTGTACAAATGAGTACTATACTGGTAAAACTAGTGTTGTAATTAGAAGCATTGAATAGAAAATTCAATAGTAGTGTATCAAAAACTTGGATATTGAGGTTATCAAATCGAGTGCAATAAAGAGTGCAGAATGGAGTTGAATTTAGGGCAAAATGAAGTATTATTAGCTACACTAAAAATTTAGATTAGTTTCACATGAACTAAGCCCAAATTGAGGATTCATAAATTGTGAATCTTACTGAGAAATTGGAAATGAATATAAATTTTGAGTTCGAATAGGAAGAATGATACTTTATAATTGAAATAAGAAGTATATGTACCGATAAAAATGATTGAGCAAAGAGATTATTAGAGAATCATAAATAACAACCTATGATATCCTAGTAGGAATACGCCGAGATAGCATTTGATGACTAAGGAGGTAAAAGCAAATGATCACACTTGTGAGTTGCCAACAATCTTGATTGTTGTAGATATGCTTAAAGTTTATATTTTTGGAGTTCATAGAAATATGAGATCAATGTACAACTTTGATTGACTTTAAGCATAACAATCATTATTGCAATGATGTCATTAGAATATTTTATGGGGCATTATACGACAAATGGAGTCGTTCGACCTTACATTTAAAACAAATATAGTTCAAATCTAGGATTGATTCAAAAGATACTTTTGATGAGTGAAATGAATCTGTAATAGAAATTAAGTGGGGAAAAAGATAAAGGAGTTGGTGGATCAACACCGAAGGTATGGAGTAAAGTGAGATGAACTTAAGAGTTAAGTGTATTAACACTACAGTGATGTGAATTATTAAGTGAAAAATAAATTGTCTCTGAGAGTATTACCTTGCCAAGGTGTGCTTAAATTAAGTACAAGGTGTACTCAGGTTAGGAAAAAGGATTAGCTAAGCCTGATATGAATTGGTATGTACAAAATTATTATGAGTTAGTTCTACTACTAAAACATGTCTTAGATTCATAATTTGATATATGTGAGTATGTTAAGAAATATTGATAGGATATGATATTGGTACTATCGACACAGGAAGTGGGAAAATTGTGAGTAATCTAAAACATAATTAGGAACTAGTTAAGAAAGTGAATGGCCAAATAAGGGATTGAAAAACCAAGTGAGTCTATTGACCATAGTCATTTGAAAGAATTAAGAAATATGTGAGTGATAAAGTTAAATAGGAAACGGAAGAGCATAAGAAGAAGCATGCCCCTGCCTCTTGATTAGTCAGATAAGAATTTCTAGGACTAAATTCTTTTAAGAGGGGGAGAAATGTTGGCCCCTAGATTTTTTTCTTTACTTAAGCATGATTTAAATAAATTATGAGATTTTGATGGGTTAATTTAGTGTAGTTAATTATTATGTTAATGTTAGTAAGATTATATGACATCGGTTAATTGAATTAAAGTATTAAGGAGGTAAGAATATTCAAGGGCATTTTTGGTAGTTCACTTAAGTTTGGAAGACTTAAGGATTTAAAGGAAGGGTATAAGTGGAAGAAGAAAAGTTGATCTGTATTAAAAGAAGGAAGAAACAAAAATTGAAGAGAGAAAGGGAGACAGTGTCGGAGAGAAATAAGAGGAAGTAAGCTAGGGTTTCGTGATGTTTAAAGATTTTGAAGCAAAATATGTATAAACATTACCCCTTCTTGATTTGTTGGATGAAACATATTTAGTGATAATTAGAGGTGAAAATGAAGTTAAATATGTGTAGAAAGTTATTGATGATTGTATATGCAAATGTTGTGTTTTGGGTTAATGATCAAAGATAGATCATGAATTGGTTTGTGAATGATATTAAGTTGAAAGGATGATTTTTGTATAAGATGTGTTAGATGTCAGATATTGTGGGTTAGGAATTTGGAAAATTTTGGGAAGAAGAGTTGAGTTTCTGCAAAGGTTTGCCACGGCGAAGTCCTTATAGTTCACTGTGGCCAACTCTATAGTTCGTCGTAGCCAATATTGAAAAAAATTAAAGTCCTTCGCAACCAACTTTTTGATTCACCTCATGCAAAGTTTATCCAGAAATAGCTTGAACATGTTTTGATATTTTAGGCATAAATTTTTCTGTAGTTATCCAAATGGAATGATTTTTAATTTTAAGTAACCTAGAGACATATTGATATAAGTTGTCTGAAGATATCAAGTCTTAATTCAGTCTTTAAGAATTTCAAATTTTGGATGGAAGTTGAACATAGAATATTGTTTCAGCATAAGAACAATCTGAAAATGTTTGAGGTATAACTTTTAGAGTACTGAACCAAATTCAATGATTTTGTTGTCATTAAAAACTTAAGATAGTAAGGACCATGTTCCTAGAAGGAAGTGTTATTAAATTTCTTCATTTACCTAATTAGAATGATAGTGGAAAATTGACCTAAAAGTCTAAATTTTTGAAAGGGTTTTAGGTTCAAAAAGCTTAGGAAATGCATGGGTTTTAGTGAATGTGTTTCTTTGGGTTCTAAATTGGAATTCCTATTGAATGGAGTTTTTTTATTATTGTTAAAGGAAATCAAGGAAGGAAAGAAGAGCAAGAGGAAAGACATCCTTAAGTCAAGTTCTTAAGCAAGGAATTCAAGGTGGGTATATGTTTATAATCAAGTAAATAAGCCACTAAATGTTTTCTTTAAATTAAGGAAGTTTAAAGATTTCGATTGCATCATAGAAGTTGCATTTATTGCTTCTTGAATGGATTGCGAAATTTTTATATGTTTGATATATGAATTGTGTTGATGATTTATGAAAAGAGTTTTAAATTGATTCTTTTTGAAAAGATATATGTTTATAGAATCTGGTTTTCGGAAATGATTTTTAAAATATCTCATGTTCATGAAAAACAAGTTTCGGAAAAATGTGTCATTTTGGGCAACAAGTTTACAAGATAAGAAATACATGTTATGTGAGTTTGTGGTGATCTCCTAAGTTAAGTCAAATGCATTTTAACAAAAAGCTTCTCTTGCCTGCCCGCTAGTGGCATGGAGCTCCTTCACGATCTCCCATAAGTTCACGGCTACACAAAACCATTAAGTGGGATTGCAATAGTACGTTTTGTTCACGGCTACATAAGACCATTATGTGGAATGCATAGTACATTTTATTTTTGGATCCACCCAAACCATTCTAATGTGCTTATGTGCTTATGATATGTTAACAAGTTTGATGCATACATGATTTGTAATTTGTGAATGTTGGTTAAGGATTTGAGAAAAATATGTTTTATAAATTCAATTAGACTTTTTATCGACAAATGAACATTTCAAAAGTTTTGCTTATTTTTCCGTTATAAACTGTTACACACGAGCTTTCAAACTCACCACCCCCCCGTTCCTCCCCATCTTCAAGTGATAAGCAAGAGACCGAGTGATCAAGAACATAAAGGCGTTAAGCAACTACAAGATAGCTAGCTTTTGTACTAAGTTATTTTGATTCTTTTAGTAGCTTTAGCAACATGTCAAACATGAGCATTCATGTGTATTTTGTATTAAGCGAATGATGTCATGTTTATATGTGATTAAAGCTTTGTAAAACTCTTTACTTTTGAGGTTAATGAAATATAAATTTACATATGGATGAGGATGAGTTGAAATTAGGTATGCTTGAGGAAGTTATCATTTTGAGATTGATCATTTTGATTACGAATTGTTGTAACAGATAAGTGAGATGTTATAGAAAAGAAAGATAGGAAATTGTGAAGAATGAGAATTAGTTGTAAGTAATGAATTAAATGAGTAGAGATTAGAGAGTATGATGAAATAATATTGGTAGTTGAATGGTTATGAAATGATGTTGCATTAAAGGAAGTGAATTTGGGATATTTAAAAGTGAGGGTAAGGTTAGGAAAGATGTAAGGGTATTTTGGTGCGATTTTTGACAACTTCGCTGCGGTGTATTTGTCCCTAGGGGATTTTGGCTTTCAGTGGTGACTTTGCCACGTCGAAGACAAGTGTTTGTCGCAGCAAACTTCACCTAAATGGTCGTCTAGCCTAATCCCATTTCTTCATTGTGACAAAACAATAGTTTGTCGTGACAAACCCTCCATAACTTCCGGAGAAATTTGACAGGTACGGTATGATTGGGGACATAATCATAAGAATTGGTTTTCGTATATCAATTTATCAAACAGGGAAATTTTCAGGATGTTATGAGAATGAAGATGAACTGATGATGGTTAAGGACATTTCATTGGATTATGCTCATGTTTCATGACTCCAAAGTTGGGCTCCGAAAACGGGGTCCAACAGTCTAACAATATATATCCTTCATATTTCTTATTATGTTTATGGTCTTGAATCAAACTATTTTTTATGGAATGATCCTAGTTCTTGTTGTGTTGATATTGAATCTTATCAGTCATATTGGTGTGGATCGTAGCATTATCATTATTTTATGATTTCTAATTAAAGAGTAACTTATCATAAATTTTAGCCATGAAGCATATATAGGCCACTTCTCCTTTTAAATTCTCACTTTTTTTTATCACTTCTGTCATTCCAAGTTGAGGATTTAAGTGGCTTGTTTTTTCCCCCCTTCACCTTCATTCCATTTCTATCATATTTGACATTATCTTTAAGGAGATGAGATTCAAATTTCATATAGTTGGGTTTCCTATAATAAAAAAAAATAAATCTATTTGATTTTCATTTTGAATATACATTTCCTTCTTTAAATTTCATTTTTAGAGAAGTTCTTTCTCCCAAGAAACTTCTTAATGATAAGGGTGATGTCTTCTTATCGCTTTCATTAATTGATTTCTCTTCTGCTTCACTTTATTATGCCTTTGAGGCTTTGAAAGCTATCTTTTTCTTCTTACAACCATTGTCTCTTCTCTTTAAGTCTTCTTAATTATCATTTTTTAGGTGAGTAGAGATCCAATGAGTTCCACTAATGCTACCACATTTAACTCCATTGCTTCATGGATTATCAGCTTAGCTTCCTAAGTCTTTAGAAAAGACCTAAGCATTTTTCTCACCATTTTAACATTAATATCTGTGTTGCCTTGATTGAGCCAAATTTATTATCTAAATTGGCAATACTTTCATGGCATTTACACTTTTTGACTCCTAATTCTTGATTTTGTGCTTAAATTAATCCTTGAGTGTGCACTTTTATTTTATGCAATTTGATA
>JANSVA010000217.1:31885708-31897838 GCA_025504915.1 Erythroxylum reticulatum | reverse complement strand
TGATAGAGGCATTCTTTCAAAATCCCTTGACCCAAACACAATCCCATAAACACCTATCCATTGCTAGCCCCTTGAGTTATAATTTTTGAGCATATGCACACATCTTTATATGGTGTCAATAGTTTATTTCACATTTTCTTCCTATTTTGCATTTTCTTCTAGTTATCTCAAGTAACTGGTTATTGAAAAAAAAGCCAATGAAAAAAAAGAAGAAGAAGAAAATAAATAAAAAGAGAAAAATATTAAAAAAGAGAGAGAAGCAACAAATATATTTTTATATGTATGTTTTATATTTATGTTGTCAAAAAAAAAGAAAAACTATCATTTGTGTAAATACTGTCTTACTGTTGACATCTAATTCATAATTATAGTGCATGTACTCATACTTTTTCTTCCTTTATCCATTCCATCCACTTCATATAGCCTTCCATACATTACAACCTTGAAAAGTCCTCTTGATTTTCAAAATATTTCCAACTCATGTCAATAAGCAAATCATCAAAATTTTCTTTAGTTTGCAAATCTTCTAAGGAGGGGTAGTCTACATACTTATCCATATTAATATGTCCAGATTTTATAGCAATATACCATTGTTTTCATTCTTTAGTGTTGAAAGTGAGATAACCATGCAAGTTAGATTCAGTTAGTGGCAAAATAGAGGTGCTTTTCACTATCCTAGCACATTTCCTTTTGGGATTGATTTCAGGTCTTGCAGTAGATTGATGGTGTGTAGTTGTAGTCACTAATAATTTTCCTTTTTCTGTGGTCTTGACAATGGTTTTAGAAAGTCCCATAATAATGACTAGTATGAATAGTAAACTACTATGAAAAATAATTTAAAAAAACTTAATAATGATTAAAATTAAAATGAAAGGAAAAGAAATGAAAATTAATTAATAAAAATGAAGTAAAAATATGAGTGGGTGGTGGTGTGATGGCAATTTCTAACTAGAATGGAGTGATTGGGTGTTGTTATAGAGTCATATCAATTATTGGCTAGAACTGTATAGCACATTGGTGTTGTTATATCTTTAATTGTCTGGGCATTTTTATGGTGTTACGTTTACTGGTGTTGTTTGAATTGCATAATGCTCAGATGTTGTTATTGTTGGAGTTATGTAAATATAGTGCCCTGGAAAGCAAGTGTATTTACAAGTAACTTTATCTTCTTCAGTTATAGTTTTTGTAATGAAAATATTTATTATTAATAAAACAAAAGAGTTTGGTTTTATTTGTGTGAGCATTAACTAAGGAGTTTTATACTATTTTAAATTTGATAAAGCATACAATTCTACTTTGCGTCATAATGTGATATAGTATAAATTAATAGGTTTCGAATTAAAACAGAGCATCACTAATTTTAATTTTGCCTTAGGGTTAATGGATGAAGGATATGCTAATTTGACTACAAAAAATTTGACTGTAGTGAGTTTAATTCTTTTTAAGCATGAAAATCAATGTCTTCTGACCCATTTGTTTACCATCCAAGTAAATCTAAGGGTAGTTGTCTTAATAAGATAGATTGGATTTACATGCATCGCTTTTTGACTTTTAATTATTCAAGATGGAAGGTCATAATGTATACTAACACTAAAGATGAGTTGCCCTTTATTTGTTGTATGGTAAACAAAGTATAAGTCAATTTAGGTTCTTAGTTGGCAATGCAATTTAACATTGTTCTCTCTTCTAACAAGAATTTATATCTTGGTTCCCTTATCACTCATCTGGCTATTAATTTGAATTTTCTTGATATAACTGACACTGATATGCATATAGCCTATGAGATGGAACCTTTGGATATGGCTTGTTTAAGCAGGATAGGGTACTCTTGTACTCTAGCAACAAAGGAGGAAATTTCATTTTATACCATATGATTGCCCCTAAAGAGGTTCATTATCAACACAACCAGAGGATTGTAATGTCCACCTTTGTATCTTCCGACTCCACCAATCCGAAATGAGTATATTTTTTACTAGAAAGATTGGAATGAAAATTTTCTAAAATTGATAAGAATTTGGATGCTTTGCTCCAATTCATGGGACTGGCGCCTCCATTTTCACTAACACCATAGTACATCTCTTTTCAGTTGCTCACACCTTAGGGGAGTCTTCAACTCTATGCTTTATTTGTGTTGATTTTTTATGTGAAAAGTGTGTATCTTATGCATACATTAGGAACAATGTATGATTTAGGTATGGGGGAGAGAGTATTCATATTATGATGAACTTTATAAATAATCCTTAAGTTAGGGTACAATTTTGGTTTAAGAAATAATGAATGAGACAGACAAACATGATTAGTGTTTTCATTAAATTATTTTAAGTATCTCATTGGTTTTGTTGGATAAAAGTGTGGAAGACTTGATGCATTTTTGACACCTATGTGAGCTTTGAGGCTAAGAGCATTCATCACATTTGAGCTCATACATATCTTTTTATTATGTGTTATCAAACATAGTTTGTTTATGCTAGAACTTGATTTTGAATATGTGCTTCTGCCATAATTTGTGTATAAAGATGATAAGGGCACTTAGGATGACCATTTTTTTACCTAAACAAGCCTACCTTACATTTTATAGCCTTGTCCTTTCTTTTCTTGTATAATACTCTTGTTACAAGCCATTTTTATCCTTCTTGTTATTTATTTCCTTAATTATTTTGAGCTATAAAATTGAAGGAATTTTTTAACGCTTATTTACATAAGATTTTGACTATTTCCATGAAAAGTAAATTAGTTGATTTAAGTTCCATTATTTTGATTTTTCATTTTTTAATAGAATGGGGGAGAAGTATAAAAAAAAGAGAGAGAAAGCTCTTCTTTGGTTTTCTTTTTTAAAAAATAAAGGAAAAAGGGAAGAAAAAAGAAAAAGGAAACCAAAGGATATAAGCAATTAAGTGAATTTTGGATTGATTTAAGTTGAAACTTGTATGGATAAGTTTGAACAATTTCAATTTATTTAACCTAAAAACTTCTTTTTATCATACCTTACCTAGGCTACGTTGTAACCCATATCAATTCCCTTTGATTGATGCATTAAGTTCATTTTTGTTAAATGGTGTCTATATGACTCATGAGCAAGCTTATGGAAATAACTCGTTGTGCTTTAATTTGAGAGCTTAATGAACCCCAAACACTTTGAGTGTATAGAGTGAAATCCTTGAGAGGGTGTGAAGTCTTATTTCATTTTATTTTAATGAAATTGATGAGATGCTATGTTTAAATTCTAACAATGTTTTATATAAGTGCTTATTCTCTCGATTGTTATTTTATCTTAAACCTTTAATGTGAATTATCTTTTGGATATTAATGGATAACACGAAAGAAGATGAAACGTTTTTGTGTAGATAATTGATGTATTGAATTGATGTATGTTTGAGGACAAACATGAGTCCAGTGTGGGAGAATTTGATAAGATATTATTTTGATATATTAATTTCAATGATCTCTTTTGTTTTGGATATATTTTGGTGCTTAAATAGGAAAATTAATGTTTGCTTTATTTGAGGAGATGAAAAGTGGAGATTGCATTAAAGTGGAGCATTATTGGTGCAAATCATGAATTTTGGTAAAAATGGACAGATTACTGCAATGGACAAAGTGAGATCATGCCTAATGCCAGATTCATTTAAAGAGTTGGAGTTAAATTAGAAAACTTCTTTCCATCCCTATTATGTAGGATTTGGATTTATTTCAAATAGACATCATTGTAAGATAGGATTAGATTAGGTTTACGATAAGAAAACAATATAAAAAGATGTTTATTTTATTATTAAGCGTGGGATCCACCATTTAAATTAAGCGTTAAACTAACCTTAAGCAGGGGGATTATATTACTAATTATTTTCTTAACCTTAATAAGATTTAATCATATCATTTGTTGAATAAAACAATTATTAACTTAACAAAGATTTAATTAACAAAAATTTAATATTTCATGAAACATATTTAATGTGAATACGAAAGTGTTTTGGAACGTTCTTCATTGTTTTCAATCGACCATTGTTCTTGATCGTTATTGGTCACCAACGGTGCAGTTGGTCAATAGAAGCACCATTCATGCAATGTAGTGGTTAGCAATCCTTGAGAGAAGACGTGAGCATCGAAGCATGTTGAGTTAACTGAGGTATGTTAGATTTTATTATTGCTATCTATTAGATATTTTTACGTGTTTGGGATGTTTCCTTCTTGTGGGTTGCACATGCGATCATTGTTGGTGAGTGTTAGATAATGGAGTTGTCATTAGTTTATTGTTAGGTGTGGTCTTGAATGTTTGTTTGGCTACTTTCTGGTCCCAATTGTGGTCCCACAATGTTTGTTATTTGTTTTGGATGCGTTGTTGTCTACACATGCTCCTTCTATTGTTGTTGTATATCTCTTGGATTTTGATTGGGTTAAGATTAGAGAACCTGGAGAAGATAAAACAAGCTTTGCTTAGTTAGTCATTAAACATTAAACATTTCTCTCTTAGTACTTAACTAGTCTTCTTATTGGTTTTTCTCCAAAAAACTCTCTTAAAATCTAAATCTTCTTTTTTACTATTATTAGATAAGATAAAGTCCATTTTTATATGAAATCAATAAGCTTCTCCTTAGCCTCAATCATCTATTTAGGCCTTTTAGTGTTCTAAGTTTGTAAAATGCCACTACCTACTTGTAAGCAATATTGTAAGGAATGTGTTTTTTTATCAATTTTTCTAACTTTAAATAATTATAAAATGTGTTTGTAATATTTTTTCTTCCATTTTGTAGGTTGGTACACCTACAGATGCTAATATAAACAAGTTTGAGATGTTGACCCATATATGTTTCAATTATCATTTCAGCTAAGGGATTTACAATTCAAAGGACGTCCTAATATTACTTTACAATAATTACGAGCTAAAGCAAGCAAAAGGAGAGCCTTTTTGACTTCATCATCACAACCTAATATTATGCTGTCAAGTACAAATGAAGCAAACATCGATTAGTTGTATATATACATTGTAAATAATTGTGTTATATATGTACAAATGTTTGTGTTGTTTACATTCAATGTAAATATTATAAAAAACAATATGATTTGTTACACAACCTCTCTCTCTTTCTATTTCAATCTCTCTCTTACATTGCCCTTTTCTCCATATTTGACAACATATGCAACAAGTAAATTGTTCATTATATATTGGTTATGTATAGTAGTATTATTTTTCCTTCATATACTAATTTTGTTATTCATATCCAACATATTCATTATGAGTTGTTATACAACTTATCCATTGTATATTGGTTATATAAAGTAGAATTGATTTTACAATTAAGTTATATAATTTATATACAAATTTTGTTATTCATATACAACATATTCATTATGAGTTGTTATACAACATACCCATGGTATATTAGTTATATATTCAAAATCAAAATTTTCATAATATACTTGAAATTAATTTGAACCATTACATTGTTGAAATTTAATACAATATCCTCATAACATAATTACAAATAAAAATTATTACAACCATAACTAATCCTATTACAATGTTCATTAACATACACTTAATTTGTTTTTTTCACTTTTTTTTAATAAATGTATGTTCTCCTCCAAAAGATTCATTTGTTCTTCAAACTCCTTTATTGTGCTTCTTTAAACCACTTTCTTTAACATTGATAATTCACTCCCATAAATTTTGAATCACTTCAACGGCTTTATCAGTAAATTCTTCATTGTGCCATTTGAAAATTTTGCATCTTCCAACCTAAAACATTCAATTTCAAAATAATAAACCTTAAATGCAAGTTTAACATTCAACTTCATTCTAACTATTTCAATGCCTATATCAAAGAGGTTCAAGACAAAACTATCTTAATAGTGAGAGAGTTTTTTAGATTGAATGTATTTCAATTGTGTTGATAATTCTGTTGAACCAAGAGGAACAAGAGCATTTTTACTTGGTTACTTTTTATAGTGAGTTGATGAGAAATGCAAATTCATTTAGAGGCTTGCAACTCATCCCATTGTAGCCTCTGTAACAACTCCTACAGATGACCAGAGAACATTATCTTTTCATTAAGAAGTCTTCAACTGACAGTATCAAGTTGAACATAAATTTGATGAAGACAATGTAATATATACATAAGTACCTAGAGCAGCATGTAACAACTAAATTCAACAGAAAGATGTCTGCAATCAATGGTACATGAATATAGCTTGTTTGTTTCTCTTATTTTGCAGTTGCAAGGCTTTTGTACTTTCTTATAACAGCTTTAAAAAATCATTACAAGACAAAGCCTCTTTCTAGCCCAGCCTCACTGCCAAACTTACACATAAATGTTCAGACAACAAAACTTCATACAATCAACTATATTAGTTGTTCCACACGTCATGTATGCTTCTTTCTTATGTTTATGTAATATTTAAAGTCAAAAAAAGGAAGTCTAACCAAAGATATCAATAGTTAATTAAAAGTAAAATCTATATCTAAATATCAAGATACTAATGAATTTAAAATGATACGAAATGTATCTTTACTCTTTAAGATACCATAGCTGAGCCTAAAGTATGACTGCAAACATCTTAAAGTGTAACAAATTTATATAGTTCCAACATTGTGGAATCAATGAATCACAGATGTATTTAATGTGCAACTCTTTGATTCCATGACCTCAGGGGAAATCCTTGCATGAGGGGAAGGTATCTCTTCAGGCCTTGTTGACCCATTTCATCATAATAGAGGTAATTTAAACAGACAAAGCATTAATATACACAAAAAGTCAATTCTTTCATTTGTTCTGTAAATAACACAACATAACAAATGAAAGAACAATACATGCCATAAAATTAATTCTTTTGTTTGTTCTGTAAATAGCACAACATAACAAATGAAAGAACAATATATGCCATACAAAAGGTGACACATTCCAGACAATGAGCACAACAGAAAAACATGTCAAACCTGTTTCATTCTAAACCCAATATCATGAACACTCATATATGAGAGTGGCTGTTAGACCATGATGCTTACGGTAGATTCTATCCCAATCCACTGCCTCCTCACCTTATGATGGATTCTAGACGTTGACGAATTCTAGACAATAAACGATTCCGAACTCTTAAAGAGACCTATAATCTAATCCCTCTGTTTAAGGTTAGTTTATCGTTTAATTAAAATAGTGGATCTTACAATAATAAAATAAACTTTTTTATTTAATTAAAATTTGGGCCTCATAAGCTCACCTAATTTAATAAAAAAAATTTAATTTACAAGTGCGAGCAACATTAAATTTTAATATTTTCTAAATATTAGGAAAATTTTATTCACGCTAAAGTATGAGGGTCAAATTTCTTGAAAAATTTAGGGTATAAAGTTAAGCTATACCTTTTGCCTCCGTATTGGACAAAAAAGAAGTACGAGTTTCAAGAAACGAGAAAGCATTATTCTCGCGGTGGACGGAAATGAGTATTGCGAAAGATGCCCATGGAGTTAACGGAATCCTTTCCTTCTCACAAAAACAACAATACTTCTTCTTGCCGATTTCCGCTCTTACTTGCTCGCTCTCGTTCCCGTGGACGGCGTCGGAGCTACACTGGAACTGCCGTGGTGATCGTCGCAGCCCTTCTTGTCTCCACCACCGCCTGGCTCTCTCTCGTCTTCTCCAGCGCCACCGGCCATCGCTTTCATGGCTTCACCAAGTGGGACGGTAGTCCTCATAGTACTTCTACTCTTCCTCACATCACCACTTATAAAACTCTCTTCAAAAGCAGCAAGAAGGCACCCTCTGTGCCTTCAGTCCCACTCTCCTTCACTCGCGGCCGTCGCACTCGTCTCCCATCTCCAGGACTCAATCTCAATCTCTCTGACTCGGAGTTGGGGCTGACCCACATAGTATTTGGCATAGCTGGATCTTCCCAGCTATGGAAGCAGAGGAAAGAGTTCGTGAGACTCTGGTGGCGTCCAGACAATATGCGAGGACATGTTTGGCTGGAAGAACGTGTGTCCGATGAAGACTGGGACGATTCCTTGCCTCCAATCATGATTTCCGAGGACACGTCGCGGTTTCGCTATACTAATCCCACTGGTCACCCTTCCGGTTTAAGGATTGCTCGCATTATCTCAGAAAGTTTCCGTCTTGGTTTGCCTAATGTTCGGTGGTTTGTTTTGGGTGATGATGATACGATCTTCAATGTTGATAATTTGGTGGCCGTTCTAAGTAAATATGATCCCTCTGAGATGGTGTACGTTGGTGGTCCTTCTGAGAGTCACTCTGCTAACACTTACTTCAGTCACTCTATGGCCTATGGTGGAGGTGGGATTGCCATCAGTTATCCACTCGCGGATGCTCTTTCTAGCATCCTGGACAAGTGTCTTGAGAGATATCATAAGCTTTATGGAAGTGATGATCGTCTCCACGCCTGCATTTCTGAGCTTGGCCTTTCATTATCAAGAGAGCATGGCTTTCATCAGGTATAGTATAATCTTTCTTATGTTTTTTATTCAATGACCATTCATTAAAAAGAATTGCTTGTCGAGTAATGATGATTTTTGTACAATGGAGATTTATAGATAAGTACGCAAGTTAATCTGTAACTTAGGCATTCAATTCAAAATAAATCCAATGGATTTAGAATGAATTATTTGATAAATCAATTGCAAAATGCTTTTCTGCTTATTCTATTATCAAGACATAATCATATTACGATGTCTGATTAGATAGGACATACGGAAGTGTATCTAAAACTCTCTCTTTTCGTCACACTACTTTTATTTTATTTTTTGAAAATTGATCCAGTTATTCGAAACTGGCATTCTCATTTCTCTGCTTTCGACTTTTGATATCTGTGCTCTCCAAGGAAAAGGGGAGGATTTAACCCTTCCATTTAAAAAACGGCTGTAATGTTGCCTGTTTTATTTTGGCAGTGGGATATTAGAGGCAGCGCACATGGTCTTTTAGCATCGCACCCAATTGCTCCCTTTGTGTCAATTCACCATGTCGAAGCCGTTGATCCTTTCTACCCTGGCTTAACTTCCTTGGAAAGTTTGAAGCTTTTCACCAAAGCCATGAAAATTGATCCTATCAGCTTTTTGCAGCGTGCTATCTGCTATGACCATTCACAGCACCTTTCTTTTTCTGTCTCACTTGGTTATGTTATTCAAGTATTCCCAACCATTTTGCACCCTCATGTGATTGAACGCTCAGAGAAGACATACTCTGCTTGGAATGGGATCAGTCACCGAAATGAGTTTGATATGGATACCAGGGATCCTCAAAGATCTATTTGTAAAAGGCCCATCTTGTTTTTCTTGAAGGATGTAGCTAGACAAGGGAATTGCACGCTGGGTTCATATGCTCGGACGAGGCAAAAAGATTATTTGAAAAGAAGACTGTTCTGCTTCCCTCATTCACCTCCCCTTCCATTTGTCAAGAATATCCGGGTGTTAGGTTATCCTCTAAGAAAGAATTGGCATTTGGTGGGTTCCTAATCCATAAATATCTTCTTGTAATAGCTAGCTTCTTTTTCTCTCTACTTTCTATTATTCTGTCATTTCTTAAATGATATTTCTAATATGTGTGAACAGGCACCACGCCGCCCCTGTTGCAAATTGAATCAAACAAATGACGAGCTTCTTACAGTGTATGTTGAGCAGTGTGAGCAGGGATCTTTTGGTTCTTTTATCAGTTTAATGTAAATCTGCAGACCTGGATACAATGGACTTACATGTTATTGTTCATCTTGGAGATGAACATGTGCTTGAAGATCAGCCTTTTCTGCCTTGCTATCGCAAGTTGTTTGATGAAATTTCATGTTATTGGTGGGTGGCCATCCTATCCTAAATTAACGGATTGATGAGAGTTTATTATCGAGCACAGCTGAGATTATTATGAGCTTGTGAACGTCGGCTTATGAATTACATCCTTTGCCTTCTTTTTTTTTTTTTGCGGAAGGTAAATTATTATTACAAACTAACTTTGAAACTTGCAGGTTAGTTGAGAGAAAGGATTAGTCAGTGATTATGTCCTTGTTCAAACTTGGGGCTTGCTTGTTTTCATTTTCAAATTTAGTAAATATATGTTTATTTGAGTTTCTAGTTTATAAAACTACAGAAAGAAAGTGGTTTTAGTTTTTTTAATAATCTGATTTATTATTAATTATATATACATTTTTAATTATTTGATATATTAGTGGTTTTAGTTTTTTTTAATAATCTGATTTATTATTAATTGAATATATATTTTTAATTATTTGATATATTAATTATTAATATGAATTATGAATTTTGTAATTAAATTAAATACAATTAATTTAATAATTATTAATAAATGTAGTTAAATTTAAAATATCTTTAAAATGTATTAATTTCAAGTAAAATTTAGATTTAATAATTAAAATATATATTAATTTATAAATAAAATTTAAGTTTAAAATTATTTATTCTAATAAAATAAAATAAATTTATCAATAATTTATTAATAAATAAGATTAAAATAAATTAAAAAATTTATATTTAAGTTTTCTATGATATGTAATATTATTCGAACAAACAAAAATTTTGAAAGAAAAAAAGAAACTAAAAATAGAAAAAAAATTAAAAATTAAAACCCAAAAAAAAACAAAAATAGAACTATACGACACCTTAACAAATGACTGAGTAGACAAGTCTTTTATTGTCCCACACAATGAATGTAGCATTAATTCATTTAATACAGCAGGCATCCTCCTAGACTACGTCTGGGTTAGCTATCTTTTGAACGTTCTGTTTTGGTCAAGCATTTTAGTTAATGTAAATAGTTATTGGATCAGATGGTAGACTTGGGAAGTACGCATTCAATCATGACTGAGATCAAATGTTAAAGTTGTATTTGAAATGATTGGATGACTTAACAATTTGAACACCATCGACCATCTAATATTTGATTTTCAATTTTTGTTTCAAATGGGTCATATGTTAGCTATGTTATTGATCGTCCGATATTATACTTCTTTCCATTTTTGGCGTATGGAAAGCATACAATCCCTTGCATCATGCAGTAGATTCTCCCTCCCATTCTATCACACTCTGGTGGCAATCGTTGGCACTTCAATATCAAATTTTGGTGAATATGCGACAATTTATGACTCCATAGAAGCATTTAGGTAGCATACGCTACCATAGTCGTAATGCTTTATAAGCTCGTAGCTACAACTTATGCCATAAATAAGCTTTTATCTGCTTTATCCATCTTAAGAATTGCCCTTCAAGTTTCGTCTTTTTGGTATGCGCTTACTGTCCAGAGCATGGAAGAGAAGATCATAAATAGACAAACATGATATGTTTTGACATGCATTTTGTTCTTCTTGACTGTTTGCATTTCTCATCAAGTTGCAATAATCACAACCGCCTATGAGGCTTACCCATGATTGTGTTAATGATGAATGGATGATTGAACTGACAATGATGACATTTGCCACATTGATTGATTAGTTAAACTTTCTTGAAGTCTAACTTATCTAGGCTGAATTATTTTTCGTAGTTCATTTGTCCTTAATCTAACCTTTCATCTGTCCTTAAATCATTTAGAGCTTTCTTTCACAAAGACTACCATATTGAGATGAAGTTGCTTGCTTTTTGGCTGATTGTTCTTAATGCAAGACGCTTGTATACACAAATTCGCAAAGGGGCTTTTCTTCTTCTGCTACAGACAAGTAATTTAATTATGTCTCCTATATGGAGTTTGATCACAATTGCTCTAGGGAGTTTGTTCTATCTTTTCTCATGTTTCTTCTCATCATCTTTGTTTTGATCTCAGGTTTCCATTAATTATTGCGAACTGATTTTCTCTGGTTTCTTCACCTGCCTTCTCCTTTTGGCTCCTTCTGCCTCTTCTTCTGGGTTCCACTATGAATTCCATCTGCCTTCTCCTTTGTTCCACTATGTAGCTTAGATTCTCACATTCCAGGTATTTGTTTATATTATTCCTTCTACGAGTGATCTACTTGCTTGATCCCTTGGACGATTGCTTCCTTCAACTTTGATGCCCCTTTTTAGATGTGGTTTCAGATAGTTCTAAAACTTGTAACTATATGATGAATCACTATCCTCATGTGTAGTTCCCTGATTATCAACATTTCCCTTATGTTTTTCACTATATGATGAATCACTATCCTCACCTCCTGC
>JANSVA010000217.1:31873783-31885608 GCA_025504915.1 Erythroxylum reticulatum | reverse complement strand
TCATGTGTAGTTCCCTGATTATCAACATTTCCCTTATGTTTTTCACTATATGATGAATCACTATCCTCACCTCCTGCTTTATGTTCTTAAATCTTCTATCGTTTCTTTCCTTCCACAGTTCATAAATCTTAAGATTTATGCCTAATTTAACTATCATGTAGTCACTGGGATTACGGATTTTCAACTTTAATACCCAGTCGATAGTTTCTTCCATAGAGGTAGGGTTGTACTGTAAATTGAGCATTTCCAATATTTTTCCTCATATCTTCTTTATGTAGCCACAAGTGAGAAGAATGTGGTCCTTTTTTTCAAGAAATTGAATTTGATGTTATTAAGCCAAAAGGCAAGCAAGTTACATCATAGGTGTTACAATAGGATCCTTAAGGAGCTATCTAAGTAACTAGGTAGAATTACATTACAATGTTCATACCTTTACACAATTGAGGTGATCACAGGTAACAACATTGTTCCATATGTTGTTGAAGTAGCTAATGTCCTCAAATCTGTCCTTGAAAATGCTAATGTGGAATCTAATTTTTTGTCGCAATTTGTTATTGAAGTTTTCTTGATCCTGAGCTGTATCTTGGAAGACTTCTATTTCTCTTATCCCAAACTGCAGCTACACTGAATGTCAATGCAATGCAAAAGCACCTCCTGATAGTGTTGTTTGGATGTTTAATGGTGGAGAACCAGTTAGTTATTTCATTTCAGGTACTCGGGTTATTGGATACTTGGCAATTCTGTAGAAGTTTCCTTTAGATCTTCTTGCTAAACACACACTGAAAGAAGAGAGGTGACAAATTTTCTTCAGCTTTTGCATAGGATGCACCAGTTAGGCAATTGTAAGAATCTGGATAGCTTGTCAACTGTTGGAAGTTTGGATTTCATAGCTATCCATGTGATTGTGGAAGCCCGAGGATTAAGATGTTTATGCCACACCACTTTAGTCCATGGAACAGTGGTGATGTTACCTCTTGTGAAGTTCTTGCATGAATGATTTGTGAATTTTCCAGAACTTGTTAACCTCCATATGATCTTGTCATTATTAGTACTGAGGTAAGTCCGTGTGATTTTCCACTTGATATTGCCCGGAATAGGAATATTATCGAATAGACATTTGTTAGTGAGACCATTAGCAACTGTTCTGTCACTATGGATCAGTGGCTTCAGTATTTGCATAGAGATTTGGTTTTGAAGAGGCCCTGTAGACAGCCAGTTATCATACAAAAAGTTGGTGTTCTTACCATTACCAATGAGACTGATAATTTCTGATCTAACTTTCTCTCTTGTCTTCATAATTGTTTTCATCATCCAGGACATGCCAGGTGAGGGTTTGTAACTCCATATGTTGGTATCTTTAATATAATAACCATGAATCCATCTAGACCATAACGGCTGCTTTATCTTTGCATAACCTCCACAGTATTTTAACCATCAATATGGTGTGCATGGTTCTAATAGAAATGAGTTTAAGACCACCTTCAATTCTTGGGGTACAGATTTCAGTCCACTTGATACTCGCATTGCCTGTGAGTGAATGTGTCCCTGTCCGTGGGAAATTCTTGAACATCCTATCGGTTGTTTGGAAACAGATATTGATAGGGCCATGTGGTTAGCCCAAAACACATTCATGGAGACAAGCACAAATGAAATAAGTTATACCCTGCCTGCTAGAGATAAGTTCTTGCTGTTCCAAAAAGAGATTCTAGCTTTGATTCTGTCAATAAGGAAGGAGTACCCCTTAAGAGTATAATCTCGAGTGAGAGATGGGAACTCCAAGGTACACCATTGACTGTTGTAATTTGAATCCTGTGGGTGATCTGATGTTATGTAAGTAGCTCTTCTTAAAAGGAAAATTGCACTCTTGGTGCAATTTACTTCAAGTTCAGTAAGTCTAGTGAGGATTTTGAGGGCTAAGACTTAAGGTTTTCATGGAAATTGAGTCTGAATTAAAGAATATGAATTGATGGGATCATTCATCAGTTTGGAAACATTCTACAAATATCACAGTTTATTTTAAACACTTTCAAAATATTCAAAACACACTTTTTACCATTTGAAACATGTTCCTTGAGAGCCTAAAAATTCTTTCCAAGCATAGCCCAGACCATCCAGTTCTTGCACATTTACAACTTGAATCCCAATGAAAGCACTTGCTTGCACATACACTACCTGGCACCTTTCAGCTTATTCGTAACATATGCTTCAGGATTTCAAAGAAATATCTTAAGCTTTATTAGTGGATTATACTAATCAGAAATCATTTTAAGTTTGCTCAAATCAGCTTCTATTCACTTACTCAGCTTGTTTCTTCCTCAATTCGCACTTGACCTAAGCTTGAACTCATGGTTTCGAAGTTCAAACCAACCTGTTTTGAGTCTTCAGGCTTCATGTAAACCAGTGACTTTTGGCGTTACTTTAAAAGATTTTAGATAGACATTCGCAAAAACGAACTTCATCACCGTTGGAAATGGTAAACTAAAAATAATAAGGCTATATTAACAGTTGTCGTGAGATGTATCTAACACAAGTCTAATATTATTTATCTACCTCCACTAAGCGAAGTGTGATTGTTCCAACCACATTGACACAATGAATGAGCATAATTTTACTATGCATTACTGAAATTGAAATCTCCACCTCAAACCATCATAAAGCATGGTGACCATTTATAAACACGGTAAAATTTGGATAGCACTATCCCACGTTCTACAGTTTGCGATCAATTCCAAGCTTTCTAAATTCACTTCAAGTGCTATAGGCATCTCTGAGATTTGGCCAGAAAGAACCTATTATATGTCAGAAGGTAAGCCTTTAACAAAAATTTAAAACTTCACCGTTTGTCTAAGTGTCATGGTAACATGCCAGATCAGAGAAACATCAGAAAATTGGGCATCTATAAATTTAAGGAAGAAAGTTCATAGGTAATTTAATCCAATTCTGGCTTGCTCTTGGTCCTTTTCATTTTGGCTTTAAATCTTGACTTTGCCATCAGAGTCTGAACAGTATTTAAGAAGTTCCCAACAGCCATTAATACCAAAAGGATCCCACATAGAATCACCTGCGGAAAACAGTTCTCATTTGCAGCCTCGTATTGGTTAATTACGCTTCCCAAAACAACTCAAAAGCAGAACAAAAAAAAAAAAGCATCTATATTATTGTGGTACCTGCCACTCAGAGACGACCCCGACAAATGCAGTCCTAAGCAACTGTAGACCAACATATGCCTCGAAGCCCTAAAATCAAATGGAGGACCAAATGAAGGTCAATCAACTAAATATCATCACATATGGGAAAAAAAAAAGAAAAAAGATTGCGACAACCCTAAAAACAACATTATTCAGTTATTAAAAACCTATTAATTAATTTAACCAACAGGGAGTTATGATCATCGAAATATTATGCTGAAAAACAGTCCAAAACTGTAGGCTAAAACTTCTGAGGAAAGAACAGTTTGGCATCTAACAATATATACCTTCCATCTTAATATAATGAACCCAGTAATCACTCAAAATTTACTGTTTTTATATTAAGCAACCTTTTTCTTCATATAAACCATGTGAATTATATTACAAGCTGGCAGTGGAAAAGCTTTTGCGAATACTCAAGAGCATATAATGCTAAAAATGGGTACTATTCCATTTGAAATTTAGTGTATGTTACGTTAGTTCAACTCACCTGCAAAATGAAGAGGATGGGGCACAATAGCCACAACTGACCATGAACGCCAGCTGTTTCTCCCCAGACAACATCCATTCTTTTCGCCTAAAATAACCATAGATAGGAATCATACTCATTTAAGACATTTAAAACCCTGCACGTTAGATGCAATAAAAGAATTTGCTGCAAAAGACAGGGAAGAATTCCATGAATTCAGAGTTTCTGACATAAAATCTTGCACCTAATAGAAAACCAGAAGGGCATGTCTTAGGATAAATCAAAGAGAGATAAAGACTTGTGTGCATATAAACCAGATTCAAAATCAACCTTCCCCAACGCAATGCGAGTATAGAGTCTCTGCCGCTGATATCTGTTCTGTAGGAGCATAGCTACTCCTTGCATCATAGCCCATTGCAAAAAGAGTTGCACTCCCCTCTGTAGAGATTGAAGTGGCCTTTAAATACAATGTTTAAGATAAGTGGTCGTCGGATATAGATAAAGCAAATGAAATTAGCATATCTTAAGAAACATAACCTGCTTTTGTGTACAATTTGGTTGTCCCTTAATCTCCCATGTAAGACTAACAAGAGCCATAAGCATGGCGCAATAGTGATGGTATATCCACCTTCAAAAGGAAGCAAATAATTCCAATGAAAACTCTCTTTCTGTTGCATTTGCATTCACTTTAATGCAAGTAGAGCGTTATTAACAATTATTTTTTCCTAAAGAAATTAATCTAATTATAAGGAAAATAAACTTTTCCCATAACAAGATTCCACACCCTCCACAACAAGCTCCAAACTCATCACCCCCCATTCCATCCCCACCAAATGATAACAAAAGCAAAGACCCAAAACCAGAGGGAGAAGAAAACACCCTCCATAACAAGCCCCAAACTGCGAAGAAAACTAAGGCTCAATACACATACATCCTTGAAACTATAAAGATTCATAATGCTAATACATATAATGCTAAAATCAGCAGACTGTTAGGTAAGAAATATGGTTATCTTTCAATCTCTTGTCTGTGATTAATGTTCTCCTGATACTCTAAATACATTTATGCAGCAAGAAATAGAGTTAAAACTGTTTCATATCAAAAGCCGATAATCACTTAAAATGGAGAACCTTCTGGCGAGCACTGTAGAATATGAATACCAGAATTATAAAAATGAACTGCTTTGTGTATATGTGCTCGCATCATTTAGATATGATACATATGCATTGATTTCAAAGAGAGGGGAAGTGAGAAAAAGAGAGTTAAAATTTCATGTGAAAACAATGATCTACAATCAAGTTTCTTCCCACCTATATAATGCAAAATTCAGACCACCATTCTGATATGCTTTATGGTTTTACTATGTCATTTTTAATTTTGTCATAAAGCTCTCTTTTGCAGAACAATAAAGCAAGTATACGAACGTGTTCTGTATGCATATCTTTTTTTAGGAGTACAAGATGTACAAACTTATAGTTGTATGACCACCAAAATGAAGAAGGAATCCTAAAAAATAAAGGTTAATTGACAACTATAGAAGAGTTATTCTAGAAACCTAATTACAACCAAATAGCCCAAATTCTAGCTTAATTGATTACAATTAAATCACATAGCCTAGGTTAGTAATCACATTAATCTTGCAGCACTCCTCCTTAAACTGGCCTGACCATTGTGTAGTCCTTTGGACAGTATATTGACTACGGAATAGAGATTAACCCACTTTTTAGTTTCTGTTTGATAAAATGTTTATCAACCTCAAATGCTTCATTCTCTCAGGAAAAATCAGATTGTGAGTAATGGAAATGGTTGTTATCATGGGAATTTTTCGGGTGTCGTGAAATTGAATAAGATTGTCGAAGTCTTTGTGCAACAATCAAGCTTTAGTTCATCAAGTCTAACTCCAACTTCCTTTTGATTTTCGATTAAAAAGTCCATTCGTTTTCGAATGTCTCACGCCACTCGTATTTAAATGTTTCACTTGCTCTCAATACACAAGTGTTTATCAAAAGTCAATCAAAAGATGAACAAGAGATATATACAACAAAAGTCAACTTTTTATTAACATATTAACAAATCTGATTTTTGATTAAGAAGTTGTTTGTTTTCGAATGTTTCACACCACTCGTATTTAAATGATTCACTCACTCTCAATACACAAGTGTTTATCACAAGTCAATCAAAAGATGAACAAGGGAGATATACAACAAAAGTGAACTTTTTATTAATCTATTAATTAATAGAAGAAACAATACAAAGGACTCGAATTACTTCCTCCTCAAAGGACTACAGTAATCACCTTACTTGAAGTTCTTAACAAAAACTTTCCTACAAAGCTCTCAACTCTATCTTAAAGATAATTGAATGCATTCAATATTCTTAAAATTCCAAATGAATTGCAAAGAATAATTTTTATATAAGCTTACAAAAACTTATGGAACAAGTAAGCTAACCTATCCACTTTCTCCACTAATCTCTACTAATCCATCAAATTAGTAGGAAGTTGTGACTTCTTCCACTAAATCCACTAAGTTAGCAGAGAATTAACCCTTCAAGTTACTAACTCCAATAAGATCATGGAGAACATGACATCATGCCTACTCTGTTGCTACATCATTCGAACCACTTTGAAAAAGTGTTTCACTTTATCAGGTAGTGCTCTCACTTTTCTTTTCAACCATGTGTCACCATAGAATCGCATTTTGTAACAAGTTTGATGAGCCTTTAATTAGCCATCTCAAGCCATCTTTGTCCCTCTCTTACTTTATCCTTCACATTATTTGTTCCAAACTTTCCTTTCAATCTTATGTCTGTAGGCAAATTAACTAGAAAACTAAATTGGTTTTTGTATTTCTACCCTGATAATGTCATTATCCAGAAGTTGAAGAGCAAGATACGATTGGAGGACGTGAATTAAATGGGATGTACTACTTTAACAAGTTGTAGTCATCCATTGCATGTCCAGCATTAGTCTATCTCATAGAGATTCCTTGTCGATTAGGTCATCCATCAATGAAAATCACAAGAAATTAATGTCAAGGTTTAATTCTATTTCTGCTTAAATTATGAGTCATGTTAGCTTGGAAAACATCAACGTACGTCATTTTTCTCTCGAATCAATAAAAGAATTGAGAAACCTTTTATGTCAGTCCATACAAATATTTGGTGTCCAAGTTGGGATTTCAATATTTCGTAATTCTTGTTGATGATTTGTCTCAAATAACTTGGTTATATCTAATGAAAGATCTTTTAGAGTTATTCTCTATTTTTTTGCTCTTTTTGTGTTGAGATTCAAAATTAGTTTAATACGAAATCAATATACTTGCTAGAGAATATTTCTCCAGTTTTTTTCTAGCTACTTGTAGCAACAAGGCATTCAACATCAATCTTCCTACCCACACACTCCTCCACAAACTGGGTTAGCTGAGAGAAAAAAACTAGCACATTGTCGAAACAGCTCGCATCCTTTTAATCCCCATGAATGTAACCAAAAATTTTCAAGAAGATACTATACTTTATGTTTTCTTATCAATTGAATGACATCTTTTATGTTAATGGGTAAAACTCCATTCGCTACCATCTTTCCCTCCCAAGTTCCATTTTCTATCAATCATTGGGTATTTGGTTGTGTTGCTTTTGTTCATCAGCTTCAACTTGGCACAAATAAATTAGATCCAAAAGCCATAAAGTTCATTTTCTCAGGTACTCCCATCTACAAAAAGGGTACAAATGTTTTAGCCATTCTTTGAATTGGTTTTTTTGTGCCTACTAATGTTATATTCTTTGAAGACACATCATACTTTTCTAATGCTCAATATGTCTATACTGACATTAATAAGTGCCTGCCAATTCCCTTTGTTCCTTCCCAAATAGCTCACAATCATGTTAACCTAGATCCTAATTCTACCACTACTGAGCTTGCTTCTGACACTAAGCCTACTCCTTCAGAACGTCAATCTCATCCTGATTTGCAAGTTTAAACGCAACGCACTCATTATGAAGTATGAAAAAAAGATTCATGCTCGTCACCATCATCTTCTTCGTCTTCAACTCCACCATATGATGATCATGATTGCCCAATTGCTCTCCATAAAGAAAGGTATTGTACATCTCACCCTATCTTAAACTGTGCCATTGGGTGTTCAACATTAAGGTTAATCTTGACAACATAGTTAAACGTTTAAAAGATCGATTGATAGCTAAAGGATATATATAGGTGCATGGTATATGTTACCACTTCTCTTATAGCCAAATGAAATATGTCCGTGTTTTCATTGCGTTGGCAACCACACATAATTGGTCTCTTCATCAACTCAACGTGAAAAAATGTGATGAACAACCACCCAAATTCGTTTTTCAGGAGAAGACTAATATGGTGTGCCGCCTTAACAAGTCTCTATTGGTTTGAAACAAACACCAATAGCTTAATTTGGGCGCTTTAGTACAATTCTTATGGAGTTTGATCTACATCGATGTGGTGTGGATCATTCCATGTTTTATCCTCACTCCAAAGCTAGTAGAATTCTTTTGATCATTTATGTTGATGATGTTATTATTATTGGAGATGATAAAGTAAGAATTTTGTCTTTAAAGTCGTTCCTACGGACCAAGTTTCAAACAAAGGACCTCAGTTTACTAAAATATTTTTTGGCATCAAGGGAGCAAGGATGAAGATTGGGATTTTCCCATCTCAAAAAGAGTATGTCCTTGACCTTTTAGAGGAAACAGGCCTATTGGCAACTAAGCCAATTGATAATCCTATAAAGCCAAACGTTAACCTTGATGCTAATAAAGGAGAATATTTTTAGTAGGTATGGAAGACTTGTTGTTAAACTGAATTATTTGACTGTTATTCATCTAGATATCTCGTTTGCTACAAGTGAAGTGAGTCAGTTTATAGAGTCTCCATTAATTAGCCACTGGTTTGAAATTATCAAAATTTTGAGATATTTGAAAGTTCATCAAGGCAAGGTCTTCAGGACCAAAATCGTGGCCATACTCAAATTCGCGGATACATAGATACAAATTGAGCAGGTTCTTATGACAGACATTCTACTTCAACCCTACTATGTATTTATGGGTACAACAACTAATTGCTTCTTGCTTTTCTTTGGCGCCATGGTATATACTACATATGAGTTGATTTGGTTAAGGTATCTTCTCAGGAAACTTGGTTTTGAGCAGTCGTCTCCAATGAAAGTGATGTGTGATAATAAAATAGTCATTCGTATTGTTCCAACCTAATCTTCCATGAACGAACCAAACATATTGAGGTGGATTGTCACTTTGTTCAAGAAAAGCTTTAAGAAGATGATTGAGAAACCGTATGTCAAGTTAGAAGACCAACTTGTTGATTTATTCACCAAAGCTTATAATATGTATGCTCCAGCTTAAGGTAGAGTATTAAGAAAAGTCAGATCTATTGATTTCCTATTTACGCCCGAGATCAACTTTCCTTATGTAATTAGTACTTATGTAATTGGTTCTTGCTATTCGATAAAGGCTACGAGTGTATCAAGCCCCCAATTGACATTCATTGATATTGTCTTTAATAGATGCCAACGATTATAACTAAGCTTTCAAGGCAAATTTGACTATTTCACATTATTATTTTATAAGATTGAATTTGGAAAAGCATAAGACCACCTTCTCACGATCATAAAAATCACACCAGTTGAGTGGTTTTTATATAAGAAAAGGATACATAACGTAGAACTTTAAGGTTTTAAATTAAA
Source organism: Erythroxylum reticulatum (assembly GCA_025504915.1). Taxonomy (NCBI): domain Eukaryota; kingdom Viridiplantae; phylum Streptophyta; class Magnoliopsida; order Malpighiales; family Erythroxylaceae; genus Erythroxylum; species Erythroxylum reticulatum. Next base: position 31,876,219 of record JANSVA010000217.1, on the reverse strand, counting down.
GATGGAAAAACTCTTCGTATACAAACTACTAATCCCATAAATATGAAATAATTATGAAAATTTAACAAAGTCTAATAGTAAGTAATGTTTATGGTTTTTCTTTAGAAGCCTTGGACTTTTTTTTCTTATTTTGGCCAAGTTTTCTTATAGGACTACTACAAATAGGGTTTTGCTAGAGGATTATAGCAACCTTTATATTCATATTTTTATTAAAGGAGGTTTCTGTTATAAACTCTAATTGTGCTAGCCAAAATCGCCCTAAGCCTACTGTTGCTCTGTTGAACTTGTTAAGAAGCACTTCTATATCATGCATCATAGTCAACAATTAAGAAAATCCAACATATTCCTTTCAAGCAAATTCAACTTAATTTTAGGACATAATTTCCACCAATATATCCAAACTACTGTAGTCCACATTTTCGACTGCTTCATGATAATGCAGCCTTCTAAAGATATATTGTCACCTCAAGCTCTATTCAAGCTATTAGTTGAATTTTCTTAAATTAGATTTAAAATTAGCTCACGAGATATTAACTTGATAATATATTTGAGTTTAAGCATCTCACTAGATTTTATAATTTTGAATTAGTTGAGATCAAAAAATTGAATAGTATTATAACTCCAGAAGGACGAGAAATGTGCTTAGTGATTACCATGGACGAATATCACTTCCGTTAGCTCTCAATATGTTTTCTCGCAACGCCAAACCAGTATAAAGGAACAATAGCCAAGCCTAACAAATTGACAATCAGAAATGTCAAAATATGTATATGAATCTAGCAAGAAAGGGCGTGCAACATAAGTAATGAACGGCTGGTAAATGGACATGAACCCAGGAGCATGAACATATGACAAGTAAAAATGTCTAAAACACTCAACGAAGCATCAAAATAACCTGGTACAATTGAACTGGAAATGCAGGCAAGCAACCATTCCAGACCCAGGATCTAAGCACGAGCAAAGCTGATGGAAAAAGAAGAAATAAAAGTGCAGTTCCATCCTGATCCAACCACAGATCATAACCGTTAGCTACATATGAAGAGTCCTTTTAATTATAACTACCTTATATCAGCTTAATGCCAAAACCAAAGAATGGAAATGATATTATTTAGCAACTTGTATAAACCCAAGTAGAAAAGTTTTGTACCCTGTAACTGTTGTACTCCTCTTTAACCTTGAGTTGGACATCTTTCCGAGAAGCACGCACATTAATTGGACCAAGAAACATTCTTAGAAACCGACCTGCAGGTAGACCTACAATAATTATCAATACATTCACACAACAAACAATTAATTCTGCTTACTCATTCCTATTCAAATAAAATCAGCAATTCCACTTTAAAATAGAAAAAGGATGGAGAGAAAGCGAGAGACCTTGAGCTTTGGAAGGAAGAAAAGCAGAGACGTCTCCGTCAACGATAACACATTTGGCTCTCTGTAAATCTTCTTCCAGCTAAACATATTCACAATTGAACAAGAATAACTATAATCAACATGAACTACTATCAATAGAAGCAACTTCGTACGGAGGAAATTACTTTATCGCCCAGTTTGGAACCGAGAAGCTTGTTAGAGCGAAGAAGAGAATAAGAACGGCGAATAGAAGAGTCGAGAGAGAGAGCGCGTTGGCGAAGAGATTGTTCTTCGTACGAGGATCTTGATATCAGAGAAGCTGCTGATTCCTGAAGCTCTCTCGCCTCCTCCACCACTCTTCCTATCTCGTCTTCAATCGACTTTGAGTTGCTTGTCTCCATTTTTTATTTTTTTGGGGTCTCCGATCTCTCTTGCTATCTCCAAAGCAGAATTTTATTGAACTCCTAGTTTTGTAGCTTTTGGTTACGGTTCTTATTTACTTTTGCGAATATATTCTTCCCATTATTATTTCTAGATATTCGCACTCAAAGTTCATTCCCATCGTTATTTCCGTCATATTGGCATTCACCTCTGCCTACGCCTTTTTCCCCGCTCTCTTTACAAGGCAACATTTATAAAGAGAGCTGCATTTTGGGAAACATAACCTCATTCGCCGATTCCGTAAGGCTCCGATTGGTCTCAGGGTTAATAATAAGATGGAATATAACGTAACATACTTCTATCGTTTACCTGAAAGTTTCATAATAGAATAGAATGGAATGGACTAGGATGGAAGCAAAAAGTTTTATGCTACGTTCTATTCTATCTTAAACAGTGAAAATAAGAAACCTCCAACTCGGAAGGTTTAGAATGGAACGTAAACTAATAAATATATACTACCTAATATACCCTCAATATTTCTTCTTAATATAAACTCTGACCAAATCATAATATTAATATATTAAATAGAATATATTAATATTTAATATAATAAATTTTATTAAAGAATTAATAATAATATTTTTATATTATTAATAATAAATTATATATATTTAATAATAAAATATAAAATTTTATATTTAA
>JANSVA010000217.1:31857423-31872752 GCA_025504915.1 Erythroxylum reticulatum | reverse complement strand
ATTATAGTAATAGAATAAGGGTTGTTTGGATGTTGGAATAAGGTATTCCAAACTTGGTTTTGGACTTGTTTGGTTCCCAAATTAGGTGTAATTTAGCACTAAAATAGCCCATAACCAATTTTTTTTAAAAAGAAGTTTTAAATTTAAATTAAAATTTCAAAATTAAAGTAATTAATTTTCTTAATATGATTCAGATTAATAATTATATTGTTTCCTAATTAATTTTAGAAAAGTTGTTTCTAAAATTAGAATTAATTATTTTCAATTAGATTGAAATTAATTAAGTAGACTTCTTGAAATTAAGAAAAATGTTTTCTTAAATTATTAAGAAAGTTGTTTCTTAATGAAATTTTTTATTTCAATTTGATTGAGATAAATTAAATTCTTAATTTTATTTGTTTAGAGAATTATTATTTTATTTATTTAGAATAATAACTTTGTTGATTTATTAGAAAGGATATTATGTTGATTAAAATTTGAAATTTTTTTTCATTTATTTATCAAGAAAATAAACTTTCTTTAATATTTTAAAAATGGTTTTCAAACTTATTAAAGAAAAGTTTTCTAATTTATTAAGAAATAAATCTTTAAATAAATAATATAAAAGGCTTTCTTAAGTAAATTTGAAAAATATTTTATATTATTTTGAAAGCAGTTTCCTTTTAATATTAGAAAATAGCTTTCTAATTAAGGAAAAGTAATTTCTAATGACATTAACTTTCTTGATTTATTAGAAAGGATATCATCTTGAATAAATTTTGAAAAGTGTTTTCATTTATTTATCAAGAAAAGGAACTTTCTTTAATATTTTAAAATAGTTTTTCTAATTTATTAAAGAAAGGTTTTCTAATTTATTAAGATATCATTCCCTAAATTAAATAATATAAAAGATTTTCTTAATTAAATTTGAAAAATATTTTTTTAATTTTGAAAGTAATTTCCTTTTAATTTTAGAAAATAGTTTTCTAATTAAGGAAAATAATTTCTAATTAGAATAGAAATAGTTTTCTATTTGGATTAGAATGTATTAATTATATAATTTTGAAAAGAAGTTTTTTAAAATTATAATAAGTAAGAAGTACAATTTATTGAAAATTGATTTCAATTAAATTTTATCAAAGGAGTCAAGACAATTGGAAATAGTTTTCAATTGAAATTGAAAAATGTTTTCAAATCAAATTAAATTTCTATTTGGAATAGGAATTTAATTTATTTAGGAATTAATGGTTTTAATCTAATTTAAGCTTTCCAAAAAGTTGGAAATGTTATTTTAGATTATGAAGATCAATAATTAGAATCAAACAAAGCTTCATATTTTTATGCATATAATTTGATTATAAGTGTGTAAGTTGCATGCTTTATTTATATGGTTGATATATATATATTGAATGCATGTTAAATTGTATGTTTTATATATGTGATATTTTACATGCAATTTTGTGATTGATGAGACAAATGAAATTAAAATCCCCTGCTAAAATGTTAAGATTGACAAGATTTGTCACCTAACGGATCTGAAAGTCACATGAGATGTGATTGATAAAGTTGTTTTCTACCTAATTTAGTTGTAGTTGGTTTGTTGAACAAACTCAAGATCAACTATATTTGAATGGGATCCTAGCCTATTAGAAAGATTAATCTTTCCAAATAGTAGTGAGGGCTATTATTTTGAATAAAATAGTGGGAGTAACCAAATGCATGATTAAAGTCCTAATCTTATTTGGTAGTCATGTCATACAATTGATTACTTGCTTTTCTTACATTTATATTTCGTTCTTAGTGAAACTTTCCTTGTTTGGTATATTTCATGCTAATTTAGTGAACCCAAGTTCTTGGATGTAGGATATGTTTGCGAAGTGTTCTCAAACATTAGGAAAGAAAATTGTATGCCCATTATGCAAATTTGTTATAATCCTTGTTAAGCATTTGGTGTTAAGGTTTTAGAGATATGTCAAAATCTTATCGATGGCAAAATGTATTGACATTTTTTAGTTGATTAATGTCTCATAAAATTTGATGACAACATGTAAGATGTATGTCAGCACCATGATAACAAGATGCAAGAGGTTGTATAAAGTAGAGCTAAAAGGCATAGAACCTCGTTGGAATTGCTCCATTTAATTTAGCCTACTAAAAGCATAATTGTGGACTACAAATAAAGGCTTAGCAACAGTATGATAATAGTTGTCATTAAAAGAAAATGATTGTATAATTTTCCTTGCCTATATGTGATATGATAAAGAACGTATGTATTTCTAATTCATGTTTATGAGTATTTGATACTAAATTTAGATTCAACATTATTGCACTGTTCAATGCATGGGTAGAAATAGATTGTTAAGTCAAAGTATTGTTAAGTCAAAGTAGTTGATCCAAGTTTATATAAATAGTTTGTATATGTATAAGATCAAAGGAGACTTATGCTTAACATAAATAACAAGAATAAAAAGTTGGATAACTAAGACAATCCTTTTATGTCATGTTAGTTAAATCAATATAACGAGAATCATAAAGTTACATACTAGGATATATGTATCCTTTTGATTATGAATCGTATGGAACTTGTGAAACTTGTATAGATGACGAATAACAAAATTAACCTTTGGCAAAAGGATGATGATGGTATTGAATTGTTAAATCTTATACATGTGATGTGTTGGATGGAATAATAATTCATAAAAAGGATAATACTTATCTTTCACTAGATTACTAATGACTTTATATGATATAGTCATAAGTATTAAATGAAATAATGATTCAAAATTTTAAAAAATTCAAATTATTTGAATCTAAGTAGAAATTAAGCATTAAGAATGCTGAAGCATTTCGATGAGATCGATTTAGTGAGTTTTAAATTTTTGGTTATCTAAATGGAATGAGATTTTCTAGTAAATACCTTCATAACTAAATTTATATGAGTATGAATTTATGTAAGGAGTAAAATATAATATGAGATATTGTATGATGCAATAGTAGTTCTTTTATAGCAATGCCTAGTATAATAACTTACCTTCTATAGTTCCAATTGAATCAATTAGCAAGATTTCATATTAGATATCAAACGTTAATTCTTTTAAAGACTCAAAGTTAATGATTCAAGAATGTGATGATTGGTTGAAGCATACATTATCCATTAAGCTTAAAACTAAATTGGATAATAAAAAGTTATGAGATATCCAAAAGGTTGGATATAATCTTATAGATTCATTGAACAAATTGTTTGATTCAATGTCTATTTAAAGGAGAATGGTTCTTAAGATAAGTAGTGGGCATAAGAAGGAATTTGAAAGGTTCAAATCTTATAATATTACATCCAATTGGAGCTAATGCCTTTAATAACACATTTGATGTATAGTTGAAAGGCAACGAGACATTGAAAGATTTACTTTCAAGATGAATTCAAAGAGTTTGTTTTATAGATAATTATGAATTTATCACGTCTACAAGAAGGTAAGTGGGAGTATAGTAGTCCTTTTCAGTGGGACTATATAGAGACATATTGCTCACAGCGAACAAAAGTTCTAACTTTCAATTGTTGAACACATAATTTTCAAGAATAAATCTTATTGGATATGAAAAGGTAACAACTTAATTATGGGAATTCGATCTATAGAGATAGATTGGACGTTGTTAACTTTTTCTAATTCCAAGATCTTTAGTATTTAAGATATCAGATACTTGTGAAGTATTAAAGATATTCATTACTCTATGTGTGAGTTGATATTTGAGTTCAAGATGACAAGGATATAACTTTAGAAGTAAATCCTAATTAAGGTTTATTTACTTAGAACAATATCATTTAGGATTGGAAAAGTTCTAATGTAGTAATTGGTTGCTAATTAAGCCATAATACATTTTTCGTTTAATGGAAATGATTAATTGGATCAACAAGTTATTTAGTGAACTTGATATAGTTTATTTGCATTGTTCAAGACAGTAATGTACTCTAGATCATTAGAGCCATTGGGCATGTATAAGGAGCTAATGTCTCATCAAAGATCCAATAATGTGTTTAGGCAAAATTTCTTAATTATGATGAAAATTAAGATGGGAGTTGTAACATTTAAGTAAGTGCTCACCAAAAAAAATCTTATAGAATTCTCTCATTAAGCCACTATTCCAATAGTAGAATAATCATCATATGGTGATATGATATATGATACTTAAACAATTGGCTTAGTGCAAGTGGGAGATTATTGGTTTATGTCATACAGCCAATTGCTTTGGCTGTAGTTTAGTGACAAATTATTTAAAGGCATTCTTTATCATGTACATGTTTAGATGTATATGATAAAGTCTATGGGATAATTGTACATTACAAATGAAATTATGATGAGATTATAATTATGAGATTCATATTGCATTTATATATTATTCCTAAATGTTCCTAGTCATTGTTCTATTAAGATTGGACATTAATAAAACATAAAAGACTAGCACATGTTTTTTCCTTATGAAGGAAGTAATCGATCTCATAGGCTAAAGATAATTAAACAAACATATGGGTGCTTGTTAGAGAACAAGTTCACCGAATAGACTCAATAAGAGAAATCCGTTTGGAACATTACTTGTACGTCTATAGAATTCTCATTGTGATGATTGTACAAGTGATCCTTTGACTTGAGGTCGTCAAAGTTATCTTATATGGGAATTGCTATGTTTTGATACTACTTATGATCTATTTAATCATAGGTCATTTAATCGATAGTCATTAGATGTAGCATGAACTATATAGAGATAGTTGAATGATCAAGATAGGATTTATCACCCTAAAGTAATTAGGGAGAATGCTTCGTTGTTCTCGATTAGTATTAATTCAAGAAATCCTTGGCTAAGGTGAAATAATGCTTTGTAAATAGTTTACAAATGTCATTAATTGAATTGATAGCTAATGTTGGAGAACTAATATGATTAGACTCAAAGTAGTGTAAACATTAATTTTATGCTCTATGGATAATTGGAACATTGTATGATGAAAGGATTGAATTATATATAAAAATTATACACGGAAAGGTTAGTCAAAACCATTTTGACACTAGTGTTGTAGCCTAAGCCAAAACTACACTTCAAGCTAAATTCAAGACTCTTAAGGACATAATTCAAATTCGATTTATTCTTAAAAGTTGTAGTCGTATGTCTCTAGTTTCATCTAGATTAAGAATCATTTCATTTGGAAATCTACAGATCAAGATATTGTCAAAATACTGCTGACTATTTAGTGAAATTATTCCAGTTAAGAAATTCCAACACTCCTCATTCTTCTGAAACTGCAGAATTTCTTCTTCTTCTTTCTCCCTTTTACTAAATCTTCCATTTATAACTTATGTCCTCCCTATTTACACTTCATTCCTACTTCTATTTCAACTCAACTTACATAAAAACAAATCAAAAATCGATGATTAAACATAAACATAAAAAATAGAATCTATTCACGTATATCCTTCACGTTTTTCTGCATTTCTTCTTTCATTTTTCCGCACTTCTCATTTTTCTACATTTTCTTTCCTAAATATCATTTTAATCTATCTTTCTCTTATCAAAACATCACCTTACACCTATTGCTTGTCTCTAAATTTATTTTTAGCTCATTTCTAAAACACTCAAAAATTCACATATACACAATGAAGACAAAAACAGAGCATTCACTTATATTTTCTCCAATATTTTTCTGTACTAATTTATACACGTTTTCATTCATCTTTCACCTCGAAAAATCATTTCAACATGATATTATAACATTTTGATTCATCAAATACGTAAAAAAAAACACATCCATATTTTCATTCTATCCACAGTGTTCAAGAAAAATGACCACTTTCCTTATGATCATTTTATGACAAATAAATCACCAAATCTGATTCATAATCATACCACCCATAAGGATTTGCATGATAGTTACTTGCTAAAACTTCAATTTCTTCAAAAACTCTAAGAAGCCCTCATTATCGTACAACCACATACAACATCATGAAGGTGGATTGGGTTAGGTTTCTTGTGGCAGGTAGAAAGGAAAACAATATGGAAGTAGTAAAAGATAGATGAAAGCAAGATGTATCTTTGGTGAAGGTTTGGTAAGAAATCCGTGAATAAGAAAAAGTTTGAAGAAGAAAACCATTAGACAAAAACAAACAGTGACTTGGTCTTTCAAGTTAATCATGTAATAAACTTAACTAGACAAGTGACACATATCACTTATCCAACTTCTAAAGCTTTAACTAGTTTCTCATTTTAACTAGTTCAATCATCTCAAAATTTTACTCCAATTTTCTCTAAATTTTCAATATCATTTTCTCAATAAATCCCAAAGTCATTTATCAAAATTTTCATTGCCATTTAACAATAAATTCTACTACCATTTGTCAATTGTCTTGATTGTAATTAAATCAAGTTGGACTTGATTGTAAAGTTTGAGAAACTTTATGATTAAATATGATATATTTAATAAATAAGGATCAATATGAGATATTGAATCTTACATAGGCATAATTGATATTTAATTAGAATTATTCGTAATTCTAATTAAAGTTTAATTGAAATTAAAATTTCATTTCAATTAAATTACTAAAATGTCCAAAGCTTATAATAAATAAGCTTAAGCTCTATGGAGCTGGCACTTCTAGCTTAATCCTCTCTGTAAGAGTTACAGATTTCTCTCAACTCATTCTGTGGATAGCATTAGAGATCAAACATTTATGCGGCTATGGTGGTTAAGACGGATCAGTTTCAGAAATGATTCGAGGGATAGAACAAGATAAAGATCAAGCTTTGGAATAAGGTACGAATTAAGTTTTTTCTTTATTATAATTTGTGTTGATAATTTTATAGAATTAAATAGATCTTGGTTTTTGAGAAATCAAAAGTCATGAAAAAGTTTTGTGATCATTCTGCTATGGTCGAGAACGGATCTCAACCCGATTTCCCAATAGTTAGAAGTAGTATCAAAAATGGAATCACTAGAATCAAAAAGTAAATCTAAAGTTATATGAATTCCTGGTGAAGAGTCAAGTTTTATGTCAGATGATGATAGATCCTCGGAACTTTATACAACTTTTCTTCTCGCTCTGCGTAATGTTTTTTCAAGTTTTGGATCAAATTTCAATTCACCAGTGTAAGAAGATCGTGTCGTACACTAAAACTAATCAAACAAGAAAAGAAATTAATCACAAATAAAAATAAAATAAAACAAATAAATTCAAAGAAGAAAAGGATATTAATCCTCGGCAACGACGCCAAAATTGATCGCGTGTTATAGCACTACCAAAATAACTAGACTAAAACTATAGTTAGTTGTAAGTTTAGGTCGATTATACAGAGATTAATTCCAATTACTTTCCTAAGGCTATGTTTGGTTAGGGGTTTATTAATGGAATGGAATGGAATGTAATATTATTCCATCATTTGGGAGGAGGGTTTATAATGGAATGGAATTGAATAGGATGAAAGAGGAGAGTTTCATATTGCATCTCATTCCCTCCTAAACAATAAAAATAAAAAACCTCTGATTTGGGGGGGTTTAAGATGAAATATAAAATGATAAATAATTTTACACTATATTACATTATAAACTTTTCATCCAAACATCATTTCACTATATTACATTATGAACCCTTCTATCCCTCCCAAATAACAATTTTCTAATATTACATCCATTTACATTTCATTCTACTATAAACCTTTATGTTCCATTAAAAACCTTACATACAAACAAACATAGCCTAAATTATCTGTATAAGCAAAACAGGGGGATTTTTAGTTTGAAGCAAATTAGAAGACAAAGTTGAATTGAATTTATAAAAACAAATCAAATTAAATAGCAGTAAAGTGATAAAGTTGATGAATGGCATGAAATTTGGTTCTTTAGTTTAATCTTGGCCTAAGCATAATTTCACAGATGTCGTTGAATTATCGTCTTTATACCTCTCTTAAGATTATTGATCGTGAACTAATAATAAGTTTGTTAATTCCGATTTTTCCTTAAATCATAGTTAATCAAGAAGAGCTCATGAATTAACCATAACTATCAAGAAACCTAGAACAAGCTCTCTAAGTTTATCTGAATATCTGCATTATAAGTGAGAAAAACATATCAAGCTAAGTAACAATCACACAAGCTCGGATTATTTAACTTATGCTACATTATCTCTAACAATTTAATACCATTAATTTCCACATACTACCTTCCACACGACTATTACGTATCATATTTAAGTTTTAGCTATGGGTTCTCGTGAAAAATGATTCAATAGACCATTAAAATCATTTTAATAGAATACTCACTCAATTCATACAAGATAACATAAGCAATCTAAAAAGAGCTAAAGAAAACGATACACAACAACAATCTGCTTAATGTTCTCCTCAGCCTCGATTGCACCTCTGAACTGGTGTTAGGAAAGTTAGCCTTCCATCTCCATCTTCAAGCTTTCACCATCAGCAATCCTCTCTATCTCCACTTTCAGTGATGAAGAATGAAGAATAACTAAAGAGAAAATAGGAGAAGAGTGTTTTCAACTAAGTTTGTTCTCAATTGTCCTTTTTGTCGTCACTCTTTTTTCTTTATATGGTAAAATTTAGGTTTAAACCGAGTGACACCTAGCCAGGACACCTGGCTTTCTCAAGTTAATTCTCAATGTGAGAATTCACGACCATACAAGGTCATACTCGACCGTGCATGGCCCTCTCATGGTTGTAAGAGATGTTGTGTAGGCGTTAGAGATTTCTCACGCCTATGCAATCCAATGTTTAGCTGTGAGACTTATCCTCTTTTTTTTTGGTTCTTCATTTGACATTCTCTCTTGCCTCTTCTTTTTTCAATCCTCTTCTTCTTCATGCTCCATGAATCGATAAAATATAGAAATTGAGAAGATGATTTTAATAACATGCTTTTAGGTCACTTTAGCTTGTTTACTTCCGAAAACTACCTAAGATCAAATATGAGCTAAGGTGAGTATCCTAAGCATTTCTAAGGCATTAATCACTAAGTGTAGTATATGAAATAAATCAACATTTAAACACATATGAAGGATATATTGAAGCAGCCTAGTGAGCAACCTCTTTATGTTGTTAAGGATCTGACTGATTTGGAATTAGAGCAAACTTTTTCTGTTTCTTAAGAATTGTAGAAAATTGAGTTGGAGAAGCATACTGTTGAATATGCAATGATTGATGTTGTTGGTATAGTTTCTGATACAACTTCTACTGAGACTGTTAAAGATAGCCATAGTGCAGAGGTTGAAAATACTTGTGATGTTGTTGTAGATGCGCTTAAGGTTGTAGTGGATGTGTTTAATGGTGATGTAGTCAACCTACTTGTTCTTGCTGAAAAAAATGACCTAGGTTGTAAACAATGGTAAGCAATTAGTTGATTTTAGGACAGAAAATGTTGTTGTAAATATTTCTCAACCCCAGGGAAATTGTCAAATGGATTGTGCTCAAATGAAGACTCCTTAAGAACAAGTTAAGATAATTGAAATTGTTACTGCTAAAGTATCTCTCTCTTAGCTTGCAAATGTAGAACGGACAATTATTGACAAATCCAGTGCAGACAATGGCGAGAGTCTGGATAATAGAGTGAATGACTTCACCATCCAGTATTTGGAACATTGTCAGATAGATTGGGCCAACATGTTGACTCCAGTAGTAACTGTTGGGAAAACTAAGAATGTTATTGATAGAACCTCTAACACTAGGTTAGTGTATGTACAACAAAACATCAATGGTAAACTCCAATGATGACTTTGTGGCTAGTCAGGGATAGGGAATATCATCTCTCATAATGCAAAACAAACAGAGGATTGTAATTCTCAGTAGTTGCAGCCCAAGTCCTCGACATCTTAGGAGATTTTTATGTGCAGTCCAAAACTAAAAAAAAGGAAATCAGTAAGGAAGAGAAAGTAAAATCTCAAATACCAGGGGATTTTCCCCAAATAAGGTAATCTTTGTGTGGAGCACTGGGGGCTTAAACGACTCTTATAAACAAGAAATAGAGAATGCGTGTTTTTATAGAAATGAAACATAAGTGGCCTATAGTTGTTTCTATTTGTTATCTATCTTACAGACAATTATACTGTCTTACTTAGGAATTTTTTTTGATCATATTGTAATATGATGGTAGGCTCAATGCCTTGAACTCATTGTAATGTTGATTTAGTTCTAACTATAATTAAAATTCTTTTTCATTTAAAAAACAATTATCTGATATATAAATTTTTAATACAATAAAATTTAATCAAATAATTTTTTATTATATTGAACATTATCAGAATATAGTTGTACATATTTATGTATCTATTAATTATAAATCATCATTTTGAAGTCTAATAAAATGCTTAATTAATTTTTATTCATCATTTGTTAGAAAAAAGTAGAGTTATTTATTCCGAGATTTAACAGGTACACTATAATATACGATGAATCTTATTTTTATCTTATATTACATATAATACAAATTTTCATTAACATATAAATAAAGTTTAATTCATTACAAGTTTAATTAAGCTTCAGTTTTATACATGAATTCATACAGAAAATTTGATATTTATCTTTTTTTTAGTATATTCAGTTCGAATGCTCAAAAGATATAAAATGAATTCATATTGTATGTTTATTATAAATTTATTTAATATAATTTATAATGTGTCTAAAATTTTAAAACTAATTCAAGTAAATGCAAAGCTAAGAGGTACAACGTGCGAATCTTCTTTCAATATACTTAATTTGTAATTACTGTTATATATTTTTAAATCTTTCTATATATATATATATGGAGTATATTTCTACCCAAAAAGAAAAACATTTATCTTCCATTTAATTTCCTCAATGAAAAATGACATCATTTGTAATGAAGTTCCATTTCACCAAAATGTTTCAATTTCGCATCGCCAAGTTTTCACAAGGTAACTATAGACTGAAAAATAATCCCGGTTGATTGGATCCATCAACCGAAAGAAATGTTTAAAGGACAACTGACATCTAACCGCCAGCTGGACAGATGAAACTATCATCCAAACAAGGAACAAAAAGTACCAAACTAATTTCTGTCAAGCATCAGATTACAGGTAATCTTTTTTCTTCATCATCCACCTCTCTTTAGCATTCTCTATTGCTTCCTCTCTCATCCTCAGAAGTTCTTGGAAACAGAGATTATATCGAGCATCTATAGCATCGAGCTCCAGCTTTAGCTCATCTTGCTGATTCACCATGGAAAGAGAACAAATGCTGGACAAGCTAACATTTGTAAACATACCAGAATCTTTTGTGCATTTGATATTTTTACATGCATCATCATCAAGTAACCCAGCATCGGAAGCTAAATCATATGTACACAATTCAGAACCATAATCGGAACAACCCAGAGGCTCGTTTCCACCACTATTAGAGTCACTTGTCTCGGCAGACATATCCCAGTTCACTGATCCTTGTTCTTCATTTCCATTAACCAAATGTAAGAAACCATGTCTGCCAACTGTCAGCGATGTTGGATCAATATCCAGTCCAGGAGAACTTCCTGCAACTGATGTAGTTAGACATGAAGAGTTCCAGCCAGGAACAAGCTTTCGTATCAAGCTATCAGTCAATTCTGCAACAAAAGAAACATCTTCCTTTGACAAATGAAGTTCTTCAACCATCTCCTCGGCAATTGAAATGGTGGTATCTGAATCTAGATAAAAAGTGAAATGGATGTTCCTAGCTCGACCTGTAACATTAATAACTTAGCTTAGGTTTTAATTGCAGAAAATGATATAAACAACAGTAGCTCTACTAACCAGATGGGTCAGCAATGCGCAATGTCAATGAGATTGTATTATCATCATTTTTCTCCCCTGTTAGCTCGAATTCATTGTTCTCACTGCGGCCCCAAAGTTCTAGAGTTGAAACATGCAGTTCTTCGGTGATACTTTTTGTACAAGGAAGTGTCTTTTTGGTATTGTCAACATCCATGGGTTGGCAATCTGATTGCGACCAGTTGATTTGTTTGGGTCTAGATATTGGTAAGCTCATGGAATCAGAAACAAGTTCCTTTGGATTTTCGGTAGCTAGAAATGGATCTTTCAATAGCTCAATGGCAGACAATCTCATCGATGCGGGAACCAGACACTTCTCAATGAATTGCTTAACTTCAGGCTCATTCACTTTACTGAGGGAAGCAGGCTTTATGCCCTGTAACCAGTTAAAAAGAGGTAACAGATTATTAATCAAGATCACAATCAAACAAATTAATCAAATAACAAAGATCTCCTTGAACTCACAGATGTGACTTTCTTATAAATCTGTGCTGGGTTTCTGCATTCAGTATATGGTAATTCACAAGTGACCATCTCCAATATGCACAAGCCAAAAGAATAAATGTCAACAAGTTCATTGTATTCCTCATCATAGAGCTCCGGGGCCATGAATTCAGGAGTCCCTGCAGAACAATAGAAATTACAAGTCCGCAGAAACTTAAGATGTTTTTACCATGTTAACGTAGTTCTAAAGGACTTGAAGCTAATACCTATCACACTGTGGGCATTAGGTTGTTGCATCACAATTGCTAATCCAAGATCCCCAATTTTAACTTCTCCATTGTTTCCATTAACAAACACATTGTCACATTTCAAATCACGATGAATAATTGGAGGGTTGTGACTATGCAAGTAATGTAAACCATTAAGCATCTGTCTAGCCCAACTCTTAATGGCTTTCACATCCACATTCTTATGTTTCTTGCAATATCTGGATCAAAATCAAAATAAACCACAAATGTCAGTGTGAAAAGTAGACAAAAATTCCAAACAAAAAAAAAGTCAGTTTGAAGCCGTACATCAGAAAAATGAAATCTAACTCACCGCCTCAAACTACCAGAAGTGAACAACTCTGTTATCATGTTGATGGTCTTGTTTTTTTCATCCACCCAAGAATTATAGAATTTAATAATGTTTTCATGTTTCAATGATTTCAAAAGATGGACTTCTAAATACAATCTTTCTAGCTGTTCTGGTGACTGCAAAACATCTTCAATATTCATTTGGTTCCAAGCAACCTCAATTCCATCAACCTCATCAAATGCCTTGTACCTAATTATAACAGAAGGCAAACCAAAGCATCGACATTGGCTGTTAATGAAGAATCTTCCACATAAAATGACCAAAAAAATTAAACTAACAAAGATAGGTTATAGATCCATACACAGTCTTAAATGCTCCTTTCCCCAGCATTTCATCAGACTGAGGAACAAAAACAAAGGTATCAAAAATTAATTATATCACTTAATTCGGCCCAGCAAATAACTCTAATTGGTAAAACAATCAAAACTTTAAATTTTTCCTAGCTCAAATTGACTGTCATTTCTCCCCTTCCAAAGCAATCCTTTCAATACTTGCACAGAGAAACGGGCAAAAGGCGACGATATAGTATTTCTATAGCACCAGAAGAACCCCAAGAAAGAAAATCAAAGCCTCATCTATTTGCACTAAGGAAAAGTAAAAAAAGAAGTATAACCTTCAGACTGACATGTAATGATCGTAGTTTCACAAAAGTTTATAAGAAAATGATAACGAGTTTTTTAACATTTCGATACTAAGCAAAAAAATATATCCACATAATTAGAAGATCCAAATTACCATCTATCAGAAGAATGGCCACAAACAATTAATATTCATAAAACACGATTATATAACAGCAAAGAATTCATACCCGTACGTAGCGACCCGTTGGGTCTTTCTCAGCGAACTCATCATCCACAGAAACGAAATCCATGTTCACAAATCCGAGTCCAAAATTGAGGAATCGAAAACAAAACAGTTGACAAAAAGTAACTTCCCAAAATTGATGAACAGGGAGACTCAAAAACCACCAAGTATCAATTAACAATAACAAGGAAGAAGAAAAAAAAAGAGAGAGAGAGAGAAGGAAGAGGGAAGCCCAAAGCCCAGTATCAAAGCGATTTGATTTCTGCGTTGACAGGAAAGAAAGTAAAGAATTGAAGCTGATGTGGAAGTTGCTCGGAGAAACCCTCGCAGGCAACAGAATAGGAATCGAGAGCCGATCGGAATCTAAATCGGCAACCGAGCACGGAGAAAAGGCCCATAGGGGATTCCGGGTCAAAATTCCGGCGGTGATTCGAAATATGTATGTTCATACCAGGCGTAGGCTCATCCATATCCGCATCCTCCTCTTAAGAATTTACTGATAAATTGACTGAGAAAAAAAAAAACCTAATTTCAAGCAGAGATGGTTATTTACTTTATAGAGATTGATTATGTTGTAGTCTTGTCGAGGCAGCGCAGTGCGGAATTTAGGAAAAGACGTGTTTTTCAAAGGAATAGGTTAATCTATGACGAGAATGTTTTAAATGGAGTGAAATTCTAAACAGATGCTGAGATGAAGATAGATATATCCGCTAAAATCCCTATAAATTAATATTATTGGGATTATTATATTTATTATTTTATATAAATATTAATTAATTGATAAATTAATATGTATTAATTAAAAATTTTGTAATTAATTAAATCTAATAAATCTAAGCTCTGGATAAATCTAAAACATAGATTTATTGTACATAATATTAATGAAAACTAATAAATAATATTCACTGTTTCTTAATAATTAAGTATTATTCATTGTATTTTTATTAAAAACATTCAATGTATGTACGTATGATGGAGATAGAAAATACTTTATAAACAAGATGAAAATTTTCTTGAAACGGCAGGAGATTTTACCGTAGAATTTTAGAAGGTTATGAGTTTGGACAATCTGATCCAGGTAAGATTAATGTTTTGGATGCTATCACTCTTGTAGTCTCGGCTTGAATACTTAATGTTCAGCAAGAAACAATAACATGTTGTTTTCGACATTGCAAACTTCGTTCAGGGGATGAGTCTCAAGGAGTTTAGATGAACCCACTTGTGAAAACGATATTCATAAACTTGAGGTCATAATTAATCATCTCAGCTATCACAATAAAATAGATGTCAATAGCCTGTTGATTTACTCGGGTAAAAATGATACATGTTTAGAGGTCTAGAGCTTAGAAGAAATTGTGGCCACTATCCTTGAAAATAACGTTGAAGATGAAGTTGAAGACGATACAGTACCTTTATAATTAGTTATGTGTAATGAAGCACTTATCGCATCTAGAACTTTTTACAATTTTTTGTTGCAGTTCGAGAACACAACACCAGTATAAGAAAAGTTAGAGATGAGCTCCAACTAGACTTAAATTTTAAGAAAAACAAACAACACTAGAATCGTATTTCACTAAATTGTTTTAGTTATATTTGTGTAAGTTTATATAATTATTAATTTATGATATTAATGAGACCCTACATTTATATAGGGGTATT
>JANSVA010000217.1:31842011-31857323 GCA_025504915.1 Erythroxylum reticulatum | reverse complement strand
AATAAATCACCATTTCAAATTTAATTTCCAATCCACTTCCAATTCCAAAATGCAAAATGCCAAAATCCAATTCCAAAATCTAATTCCAAATTTCCAATTTCGGTTGAATTTCATAATTCACAAATGAGAAAAATCAACCAACTTCACTTCAATATCCATTCCATTCGAATTTTTCATCTTCAGCCGAAATCGTCTTCCAAAATTTTCCCCAAATCCAACACAACAACACCAATTTTTCACCCCAAATCCACTATAATCTAACAACCAACACAATCACAGAAGCAATCATTTTCAAAATGCCATGAAAAATTAAAAAAAAATAAAAAACATACACCCCAAAACAATCGGGTCTTCGGTGCCAATCTGGGTTGACATCGGGTCGTGTGCTCTGGCTGAGCTGAGGGGGTCGTGCTGTCGTGTGTTGTGTCAAAGACTCGAGGAGGACGAAGGAGAAGGCAGCGAGAAGGAGGAGCGGGCTGAGGTGAGGTTGAATCGTCGAAGCCTCAAAGGGAGAAAGCAAACCACCGGTCGAAGACTCGAAGGAGGGGGACTGGCGAAGATGTCGACGGCGAGGAGACGGCAAGACACCGAGAGAGAGATCGGAGAAGAGAGGAGCAGCAACGTGCGTGGGGAAGAAGAAGAACCGAAGAAGAGAGAAGAAAATTCTAAGAAGACTCCAGAAGGGGGGCGGGGTAATTAGAATTTTTAGGTTAAAAACTTTCAGCAATTGCAAGTTAATCCTTGCTTACGGTATCGACTAGAATTGATGGTTTCGGCCAGTACCTACCAGTATCCAAGGCCGGTATCGGTGACTAATCTTTCAAACCGTTTTTCGACCGGTACGGTACCTTCCGGCCAGTACCGACCTAAACGGTACGAAATTCTTTTCTTTGATTATTATTATTTATTTATTTATTTTTGTTATTGTTGTTATTATTATTATTCACTACTGCCATTCCAGGAATATAACTAAAGATAGAGGAGGGGGTGTCTTTAGATATTCTAAAAATTCAAGAATAACTAAACATTAGGATTATTTATTCTGTATAATTTTTTCAATCAAACATAGTAACAACTCAGGAATAGATGAAGAATGGGATTATTTATTCCTCTTAACTAAACACTCCATTAGTTCGAATAATATGTGATACATATTCTGTAAATTATTAACATTATTTAGGGACAAATACTGTCTTGAAATTTTGGGATGTAATTGGGTCCAATATTGCATTTATTTAGGATATCTGCTTCTTATTAAATTAAGTATTTGTGTTTGACATCAAAATATGTATTAGTATTATCTCAACTATTAAAATCTTAAATTAATTCAATTTATTTTAATAACTCTTGTTGTTAAAATCTAATCAATTTATTAATTAATTGGTCAATTTTTAAATTAATAAGTTCTTATAAACTAAAATAAATCACTTAATTTTTATTTAACAATATTTTTTAACTAAACGTCAAATTTTCTGATACGGAAGGATAATATCTTTCAATTATATTTCAAATTCTTTATTGTAATTAATCTTTAGCCAATTTTATAACATTATAATTTCGATTGAACATTTTAAATCTTAAACTTCTTTGTCTTACTGGTTTAACTTCTGGTCAATGTTGCTAACATTGTACCGACCCTAGTATTAGATTAGGTTCTGGTACGATACTTTGCCGGTATCCGTCAATACTGAACACCATTTCAAGTAATTTTTTAAATTTATGAAAATAGTCCCTGACTTTTTTTAAAATAACAAAATAGTCAATTATTAGATTGTACAATTGTACTGTATACTTTATAAGTTTACATCAACTATGTCTCCAAAAATTATAATAATAAATAATAACTACAATTAATATGATATAACAATAATTTTTAGATATTTCACATATAAATAATAACCACAATTAATATGAAAAAAGGCAATTATCATTATACGAATATAAAATTAAAAACAATACAAAGTATTAAAAATATTATAATGTCATCATATAATAAATAATAATTACATCAAAATAATAAATAAAATGAACAAATAATATCCTTAACTATCAAACTATTACAATTTACAACAAGAGTTCGTGATGAGGATACAACCAAGTAGATGTAAAACCTGAAACAAAAACATTTACAATTACATTACACATATAGAATTTAACATATACATCAAATATATGTAAACTTAAAAGAAGAGGAAAAACAAAAATTGAGTAATTCATTAAATCATCTATGGGAGGATACCTACTATAATTGCACCGACCTCAATTATCATTTAGTACAAACTTCTCATTATCATCATCATCATTTAAATTCAATGTACCAAATAACATGTTAATGCTTTCTCATCAAAGATTATCTTCCAAGTCATCCACATCTACCAAATCTGGTTCCTCATAAACCCAATCGGCCAAAAGATTGATATTATCAATAGAAATTGGATCAATTGAACTACTTATGCTATTAAGAGTCACAGTAAACAACAAAATTTAATTATTAAAAAGTTATAAGAAACTATGTCGAAATTAATAATGATAATAACATACCTTTCACAAAACTTTAAATTGTAACGAACAAATACCAAGTTATTCAATCTCTTGTGCTTCAATCTATTCCTTTTCTTAGAATTGATGAATTCAAATATGCTTCAGTTTCGCTCACAGTCTACTGCTCAAACATTGACTTAAAATTTAAATTGCAAACCTTTGCAATTCTTGAACACTACTTCCGAATTAATCCCACTAAGAAATTGTAAGTCGCAAGATACCAAAAGTAACATTATAAATAAAATAAAATGATAGTTAATTTTTAATAAATAAGAAAAAGGAAACAACTAATTACTGGAGAAAGTTTAGCTCTTTGTCAAATAGCAATTGAATTCTAAAATCTCCAGAATACTACTTATAAAGCTCTATTTGTGAGCTTAAGAGATCTTGCATCATTTCATGGCCAACAATTATTATAATAGTGAATAATATTCCTCTATTAACTTCAGCTTTCTTTGTAAAATCTAGTCTAAAATAGACATTAGGATTCAAAACTACCTCAGCTGTAAGCAATGGAAAAGAAAGTTGTCTTGCCCATCTTTCATTGATGATTGTAAGATATGGTGTATATAAAGAAGGCCTATATTTTCAGATTGGCCTTGATTACTTCCTTTGCCCTCTCCATGACATAAAAAAATCCATTGTTGGCTTTTCTTCACTATCAACTAAGTGAAGCATCCTCACTAAAGACTCACAAACTCAATAACAAATTAACATTGAGACCACAATTCTCTATCTTCCAGTATAATGTTGGAAACATCTAATCCAACATTAGACCTAGCATGATGAGATGTAATCTATTTATTACTTGTAAACATTTGTCTTAACTCTTTCTTCATTAAAAACAAAAGATTGAAGAGATGAGAAATTCATTGCAAATCTTGTCACAATAGGACGACACAAATTCCTACCATTGGTAAATTCTTTTCTCATTAAATTCAACACCCATGCATGATTATAGATGAACTTGATCATCTTTTTAGCTTTATATATAGTCTCATTAATAATGGAAAAATACCTAGGATCTCCTATATTCTCCAACATTAGGCCAGTGTAATATGCAGCAAAAGGAGTCCATAGATAAGGAATTATACCTTTTATGTAACTTTCTTCCTACTGCTTTATAAGTGAAATCAATGTTAGTAATGAAAAAAACAATATTTTTTGTCCTTACTTCATTCACAACTTCATCAAATATCTTAAATAAAAATAAGGCCAGATGCATCAATAGACTTAAAAAACATTAAGCCATTTGCATAATAAACCAAAAAATTAATAATAGGCTCCTAACCATCACATATGATTGAACACCCAAAAGTAACTCAATTCACTATTATTTTTGCCAAATAACTTTTAATTTCAAAAACTGAGCAACTCAAAAGTTTACCTCTTAAGTCATCAATCAAAGGAGTTTTGTATCTTGGACTATAAGAGGCTATTGCATCCACTATAGGTTGATAATAGGAAGATTGAGAAGCATTGAATGATGAACTTGTATCATACCACCATCTAGCTACTGCCATATCGAAATTGTGAGTCGTATCTCTTGATTACCTTACACTAAAAATTGAAGGTTAAGCTTTAGGAGTTGTTTGTGGTGCAAAAAAAACTAGTCACTACCTTCTTCTTTTCCTAACATTAGGTCCAAGTGTAGCAATTGCTGGGCCTGGGATGGAACACTAACAGTAGCACTACCACTACTACCTTCAACATTTCGAAAATCATCACGAAAACTAGCAAACAAATTTTCACTACCAATTTCAAAATTCAACCTTTCCCTTCAATCTTTCTTATGCTGATATTCTTCAGCAAAGTTTTCATTTGTCACTTTACATCATGACTTACTTTTTTACAGGGTTCCATATCTCCTTTAACCAAGCTAAATGCTTTTTTTAATTGGTTTATATCCCTACCTTTCAAATGCTTGTTACAAAACAAACAAATAGTATGGTTCCTCATACCGGGAACCAATATAACATGAGCCCAAATTGGATCATTGTATCTTCCTGAAGTAGTTTAATCAGGATTACTTGAACTTCCTTCTATTTATCTGTAAAAATAAATGACTACATATATCAAAATAAAGAACACATAATCCATCTTATATAATATAACTCATTATGTATGATTATATCATACACAATTCAATTTCATCGAACATAATTCATCATAAGTCAAAAATTAACAATTCAATTATTTAAGATACATAATTATGAAAAATATATATAAACAATTTCCATTACTAACAATTTCGAATAATTTCAATTCAAAGTTTCAAACATGAGGATCAAATTGAAGGGTATGATTTACATAATCACCAAATAATGAATAACATATCTTATACAATTGTTCATACACATCTATTTTTAACATGAGGATCAGGTTGAAGGATATATTCATAACATGAGGATCATGTTAAAGAATATAACTATTTTTGGAAATGTTTTTTTTTCTTATTCAAACCTTTGAATCTTCTTTTCTTTTCTAACAAACCATAATATTATATCCACCATTCTATATTTGGTCCTTAAATATATAAGTTGCTTCTAGGATTTTTAATGGACATTAATAAGTCTTAGTATAAGTGGTTGGAGTTTAGCCTACAACATGTTCACAATTTAGAAAAAAAAAATTCCTTTTGGACACATATGCATCACTACTTTTACACATTATCTATTACAAATATTTATGATGCCCCACCACATATATTACCAAATTTTTACATATAGATTAAATGGAAAGAAATGGTACTTTATGTTTCCAACTTTCTCCAATTTCAATTTAAAGTTTCAAACATCACAAAACGTACATAATCAATTTCCATTTCCAAATTCCAACAATTTCATTGCTAACGTTTTCCATTCCTAATAATTTCCAACAACTTCATTTCTATCAATTTTGAACAATTTCAATTCAAAGTTTTAAACATCACAAAACTTATATAAACAATTTCCATTTCCAAATTTTCAACAACCAACAATTTCAATTATCACAAATTCATAATTCACAAAATAATGAGATATACATAAACAATTTGTATTTTCAATAATTTCCAACAATTTTCATTTCTAAGATTTTTCAACAATTTCAATTCAACCATTATAAAGCATATATAAACAATTTTGATTTCCAACATTTTCTATTCCCAATAATTTCCAATAATTCCATTTCCAAGAATTTTGAACAATTTCAATTCAAAGTTTCAAACATCACAAAACATACATAAATAATTTCCATTTCCAAATTTCCAACAATTTCCTTTCCAACAATCAACAAGTTTAACCATCACAAATTCACAATTCACAAAATAATGAAAGGGGGGGTTGGGAATCGAAAGAGTCAAATCACACATTTTTCATTCCACTCTTCATTTTACACAGACAGAAACATTTAGGAAGAGAGGGACAGAGAGAAAGAAGGGAAGACGAGAAGAGAAGAGAAACAAAGAGATTCAATGAAGAAGAAGAGCAATAGAGGTTAAGGCAGTGGGAGCATTCAATTGTATTGGTGAACATCAACCAGAAGTAGAAAGCAAAAGCTAATGCTAAAGGATTGAGAGTT
Organism: Erythroxylum reticulatum; assembly: GCA_025504915.1. Classification (NCBI taxonomy): domain Eukaryota; kingdom Viridiplantae; phylum Streptophyta; class Magnoliopsida; order Malpighiales; family Erythroxylaceae; genus Erythroxylum; species Erythroxylum reticulatum. The sequence continues at coordinate 31,851,221 of JANSVA010000217.1, read as the reverse complement.
GCAGAGGAACCACGCATCTCATTCATATGACAACCCTTATTTACTTACTCTATTCCTTATTTGTTGCATTGTTCTCTATTGTTTACTAGATTTCTTATTTTGTTAGCTTAACCAAACCCATACTCTGTAGCTTTTGACAGTTTATCTTAGATATTTACTTGGATTCCTACTTAAATACTTCACTTATACTGATAAAGATGGGATTGAAGTGTTTAATGATGATGACTCTTGTGACATCCATGATGGGCTGATCTCTTTTCTTGAGAATTAATGTACCTATTTTAGTCGACTATGCATGATTGAGTTACAGTTTTGTCATCTTATTGATGTAGTTTTTGAGCAGAATGGATGTAATAGCATGACTAAACTTTAAACCATTTTAGTATTAAACGAAGGACTGAGAGGAGAAGTTTAATATGGAACTAGAAACTATAAATGCTTAGGTTATGAATTAAAAATATATTAAATTAAATGGGAATTAGTAGTATGGTTTCCATAATTGATTCAGATAATAATTTGTCGAATGCAAAAGTTAGATTTAGTCCATTATTTGAGTTGATCTTAGAATATGACTGTTAATTTTAGTAAGACAATTAACCAATCATTTCCCTTAATAATGTATAGGAGATTAAATTAGTGAAATTAATTCTCAAGAGTCTTCCACTTCGATTTGTATTAGGTTTTGCTTCTTGCTGATTAAGTTTACTTTTTAGACTAATTTGTAATTTTCCTTAAAGCCTTAACTCAACAAACTAGGATAGAATGTTTAGGATTTCATTTGTTTTTATTTTTGTTTGAGATTAATTTAAGTGAACCAATTTCACCTTCATAGGAGACGTCCCTGAGTAATCAACGATAACTACCTCATATACTTACGAGTAGGATAACTTAGGTCTTTTTAGAAATTTTTGGGCAACAATAAGTTTTTGGCGCCATTGTCGGGGAGGTGTTTAGTTTTTTGAACTTGAATTAATTTTGATTGTTTTTATTTGCTTAAGTGTTTGTTTGTTCATGCATACATGTTTTATTATGTTGTTTTATTGATTTGTTTATTTAGTATTTGTTATTAATTGATGTGTTGTGTGTTTTTGTTTAATTTTTGTTCTTAATTTAGCACTGCTTCTAGTTAGTTTAAGTTAGGTAGGAGGAATCTAGGAAGTGCACTTGTTTAGTTTATGCTTTGAAGGAGATCTTTAGATAGAGAACCCGTCCCTTTTGTTGATAACTTACATCATATATGACGATTTCAAGGGGAGTTTGAAGACGATCACGAGGAACCTAAGAGTGAAGATCAAATTAATAACCAAAATGGGTGAAAGGCAGTTAGTGATAAAGGAGTTTGCTAGACCAGTGATTGGTACTACTACTTCATCCATACATCTTATGAATTGAAGAGCATCCATTATAACATGTTGCCATTTTTCCATAGGGTTTCCTAATGAAGACCCTTTAAATTTTATTCGGGAATTCTATACCATTTTCCAAACATTCCCTTTGGTGGCCTAAATGAGGATCAACTCAGGATAAAGTGCTTCCCATACATATTGAAGGATTAGGCCAAGGAGTGGTTAGCCTTTCACCCAGTTTATTGACTACATGGGAAGAGGTGTACAACAAATTCATGGGACAATTCTATTCCCCTAAAAGACATTAAGTTGTGAACTAAGATAGCTACCTTCACTCAGATTGAGGGAGAGCCATTCTAAGAGGCATGGGAACGCTTTAAGCTTTTGTTGATACAATGTCCACACCATCATTTTCTGCTTCACTTGCCAAACCAATGATGCAGTCGTGCCAGTACACGGTGGACCATGCAATAGGAGGAGCTATAGGAGAAAGGACAATCGAAGAAACATATGAAATCTTTGAAATGTTAGGGCTAATTCTTAATAAAAGAGCATTAGGGGAAGAAGAGCTGGAGTTCATGAAATGAGTTTGAATCAAGAATTGGTTATGCAGTTAGCTAAGTTAATGAGGCATGTGAAGATGTTAACTATAAGATTACCCTAAAACATTCCAAATTAAAAGGGGTACGGTATTAGTGGAACTTTTGATTATAGAGCTAATGTTTGCTTGTATTCTTACGAACCTTTGACCAATGGGGAAGAACAAGTTAACTCACTTAACAGTTTTCAACCAAGGGAGTGAAATGATCCATACTTAAATAGTTACAACTTTGGTTGGAGAACCACCCTAATTTCTCTTAGAAGAACAACAATCCATCGATGCAACCCCAACCAAAATATCAAAATTTTCAAAGGTTGAATTATTACTAAGGGCAATCCTCACTTCAAAGCCCACCAAGCAAGCCTTCTTTAGAGGAGAGCTTGAATGTATTTATTCAAGTCATAACTTAAAATCAAGAAATGGACAACAAGAGGTTCGATTCTTTGGAGGCATTTGTGAAGAGGATTGTGATCCAAGGAGGGCAACACACTGCTCAAATGCACAATAATCAGAAGGGGAAGTTGCCCAGTCAACTTGAGCAAGCCCAAGAAATTACTATTTTGAGAAATGGTCAAATGATTGACAATCATATTGAGTTTCCTTCTAAGTTGTTTGATGATGATAATCAAGAGAAGGAAAACTTCACCTAAGAAGAAGATGAGCGACATTAGAAAAGAAATAGGATAAACTCTTCAAGTCACATTTAAAAAGGTGACAACTTAAGCATACACCAAAAACAATGAAGAAAAAAATTGCACAAGGTGATGAATCCTTATCGACCACCAATTCCATATCTAAGCCGCCTTAAGGAATCGAAAAAAGATGAGCAGTTTTCCTATCTATATAGCATGCTTTCTAAGGTCAATGTTATTCTGGCCTTGCTAGATGTGATCAGGAATATTCTAACTTATGTCAAGTTCTTTAAGGAACTAAGCACCAAGAAACAAAAGTTTGAGTCTAAAAAAGGTATTGTTTTTTAAAGTAGCAAGTGTAATTCTACAGCAGCATTTACCCCCCAAACTGAAAGACCTAAGACATTTTATTATGAAAGTATCAATAGGTAATAAGGATGAGTTTAAGGGTATGCTTAATTTTGGAGTAAGTATAAACCTTATGCCCCACTCTATTTATGAGAAACTGGATCTAAGATAGTTAAAACCTACCAATATGTGCTTACAATTAATTGATAGGTCATTCTATTATCTGAAAGGTATAATGGACAATATGTTAGTGAAAGTTAGAGGATTAATTGTTCTCATAGACTTTATGGTCTTAGACATTAGGGAGGTTAAACAACAAGGGAAGGAGCACACCATACTCATAGGGAGACCTTTTATAGCCACTACTAATACCTTGATTGATGTAAAGAATAGGAAACTAAGCACGACTGCTTTGGGAGAAGCAGTATCTTTAATATTGAACCTATTTCTACTACTACTGTTTCTGAAGACTGTTCTTTTGTTTATCAAATTGATGCTGCATATTGTGATTTTGACTTGCAGCAATAAGGAAATAAGTTAGACTAGGTTATAGAGAGTGATGAATGTTGCCTCGAGTGGATGCAACTGAGGAAATGTTTGGAAAATTCTTGGAGACGGATCCACATGAAAAGGAGGAAACAGTGGAATCAATCATTTTGAGCAACCCACCTTGAGCATGACAATTGACATGTCTAGTTACAAGACATTAAAGCAGCACTTAATTATGTTTATTTTTCAATTATCTGTTTGTTGTTAATTTTCTTAGTGAACCTTAACTTACTTTTTTTCTTTATGTGCACAGGACTACTCTCCCTTTTCTTTTATCTTTTTCCTTTGCAGTTTTTCTTTATTCCTAGAAATAGTACACCACATTCCACACCAGATCAATGCAGTGATCATTAACAACGTATCATAATGCTAGTCAAAATAAAAACTAGATTATTACTATAGAAGTGGTGAGTTTAGGTCGATCACACAGAGAGAGTGTGGAAAGTTGTTGAACTAAAACTAATTGGTGTTTAAGTTAGCGCTTTGGTTTTAGAAATAAGAAAGTAAAATAAAGCTAAAATAACTAACAAAAGTAATATAAAGAAAACATGTAAAAAAATGACAAAAATGGGGAATTCAGTAGGGACCCAATTCTTTAGTTTACTCTCGGCCTACCCTAATTAAACATATTTCATTAATTTGTTATTATCCTAGCAACTATTAATTATAGGTTAATAATTAACCCAAGTTTTGCCTTAGGTAGTGTTTAATCAAGATATGATTGTTAATTAAATCTAATTACCAAATAACCTAGGATACAATCTTTAGATTCAGTTAGATAGTAGCATTAAAAATTAGGGAAACTAATTAATCAAGGCAATAACCATATATGATATGTTATTTAACCTACGTTATATTATCCCTAATGATTACGAATCATTAGTGATTATATATGAATTGCAACTTAATAATTACAGATTATATTGGAATTCTAACAATGGGTTTGTAAATAAATGATTCAATGAATGCATTAAAATCATATTTTCACAATACCCAATAGGCTCATACACAAATAACCAAACAATAACGAGATGCAATTATCCATACACAAAAACTAAATCAATTAACATAGGATAACACAATTAATTTCTAATGAGAGAAAGAAACAACAAAAAATTGAAATACACTTAACTCGGGTTATCGGTGTCGGTGTCACCTTCGAACTATCATTGGGACATCTAGCCCTTCATGGTTCTCTCTTTAAAAAAATGCTTCAAGCCTATTGAATAACCCCCACTGATGTGTACTTTGCTCTGAAGTAAATCACTTATTAATATAAATCACGCATAATATATAAAATACATAAGAAGGGGGGTTTAATTATGTAAAATCATCATAGATATTAATCTTTAGAAATTTCTTAAATTTCTTTACAAATTCAGATGATTACAAACACAATTTACTAAAGTTGATGAGTAAAGCAATCGCAAAAATTATTATCTACTCTTCTAACAACAAGAAATTAAAAGATAAGGGTTAGAGAATAGACACCACGATTTTATACTAGTTCACCCTTAACCTTGGGCTACATCCAGTCTTTAGAGTTTATCTGAGATTTAACTATACTCTTCAACTATATAAGTATTCTTTCTACACTTACAAAGCCTCTTCAGGTCTCTCTTACAAAGTATTTTTTATCTGCTTTCTTCGCCTTTCCAGGCTCTAGCCTTTCTTTCTCTAGGAAAGATATTGTTTGAGCTTCACGTTACAGATGTATTTGCTCTCTTTCTTTTGCACTTGAGTACAAAGTTTCTCTAAGTATCGTACAATCAGATTTTCTCTCTTGTAAAAATGTTATTTAGTTTTCAATTAAAACCAGTATTTATAGCCTTAGTCTTCAACTGTCTTCTTGAGAAAATGCTTCTTGAATCTTCTAGAAACCGTTATTAGTTGAGTCATGTAACTAACTCTAACTAATTAACTGACTGGCGTTCTAGAATAATTTCCATTTGTATCGTCTGGTATTATACTTCTTCTAGTGTCGCTTCTTCTAGTGTCACGCTTCTTCTGGTATCGCACTTCTTCTGTTGTCACGCTTCTTTTGGTGTCACGCTTCTTCTGTTGTCACGCTTCTTCTGGTGTCGACGTGTATCTTCTTGTGATGACGTATATCTTCTTATGATGACTTTCTATATCTTCTAGTGTTGACTACGCATCTTCTAGGTTTGACTTCGTGTATCTTACATTTTTTTGTGTACTTAACAAAATTATCAAAACAATTTACATACTTCTAAGATTATTATTATTTGATTGTCATCAAAATTAATAGAAGTGAAATCTTCTTGACTTAAAAATCTCCCCCTTTTTTATGACAACAAATAATCATAATATTAGAAGATAAAACAATATTCAGACGAATAAAATCAAACATTGTTCAGAAAAATAAAATCAAAGCAAAAACATAAGAAACGCATAAAGTATACAATGCTTTCTAATATTTTCACTTTTCTCTTTTCTCCTTTTCTTCTCCTCCTCTTCTCCCCTATTTGTTATAAATAAAAAAGATAGCTCATTTTAGATGCTTCAAAATTTCAGAATCCATGTGTTAAATATCAGTGCGGATTATCTTCAGGTCTTATTCAATAAAAACACATAGAAGTGTTATTTCCTCATGAAGATCACCTACTGAATCACCCTGTTCATCAATCTTAGTATGAATTTCCTCAATATATTTTGCTAAGGCTTCCTAAACTTCCTTCTATTTGTGACTAGCTTCAGTCCAATTGATGAAATGTTTCAAGAACTCCGAATTATTTGTAGGATCTTGTTGTATTTCACTAAATGGATGAAGGTTTTCAACAACAGATGGTTCTTTAGGTAAAACATCTAACTCTATGATTTTCATTGAGGGTAGTTTGAAGGTTTGTTTTCCTTCTGGGAGATCAAGATTATTAGGTCTGGGTAGTTTGAAAATTGGTTGTCTAAGAAGGTGTAACACATTTTTAACTGAAGGTATGAAACCTAAGGATCTGAAATGCATGATTAAATGCACAAAGGTTTTTAAGTTGAAATTGATACCTTCAACTGTGATACTTCTGTAACTTCCTTCTATTATAGTGCCAACTACCTTGAAACTTTCATCTTTGGTAGAAACTCCAAATTGACTCCCTGATGCCTTTGATGTGTGATGTGATACATAGACACCTACAGGTTGAGCTGCATTACATGCACTGTCTATGTCCTTCACAGCCATTTGAATCTGTTCTTCTGTAAGATCATCTTCATGCCCTTCAGGAAACATCTCCTTCTTCCCTTTTTCTTCATTTATTACAGAGGTTGAACATCTTGGTTATACATCTGGAACAATCTTTATTATTGCTCTGTTTGTAATCGGATAGATAGTATAACGATCCTTTTAAATCTTCACTGGATATGGTTCTGACTTTTCATCTCACAGAATACCCTATAGTCTTCATTCTTCATAACTGAGAAGATGTATTATCTAATCGTTTACTAGTATAGACTCAACTTGTACCTTAACTATCTTCTTAGAAGGTTCTATGATAATAATTGAACTTCTATTTCAAACAGGTACCGATTCTTTTATAATCTTCATTTTCAAATACTTGTTGTTGATTGGTTGAGAAGGATTGTAAGGTACTAATTGGTCAACTGTCTGTGCCTTTTGTTGAATATTCGATGAAGAAACCTTTTTCTGACTAAGCTTCATCTTCTTTCATTCTTCTGTGAGTTTGGAAGAAAGTTGTTGTTGAGGCTTCTTCCTCTCAAATACTAACTTTCTTTTTATCTCTGTCTCTCTAGATGATTTTGCTGATTAACTTTACAAAATAGAGACAATTGACTTGGTAGGCTTCTATCATTGCTCTTGCTTCCTATAATCTCCACCATGAATTAGAACTTTCTATTTCTTCTGTTCTTGTTGTCGTAAGGTTAATAATCTTAGTGAACTTCTTGACTGTTTGGACTTTTATGATTGGAGCGTCTCAACCTTCCTCTTCAAGGACACTTGTTGTGTTGATTGTTTTACCCATCTTTCCTCTCTCTATAGAATCATCTTAGCTTGTATTGGCATATTAGACGATTGTTCAGCCTTTTCTTCTGTGGATGTTTTTCCTGTTAATTGAGGTTTTGTTTATCTTTTAGATGTAACATGTTCACTTTTGCTTCATCTTACTATAAGCTCCCCCTTATACTTTGCTTTCGGTGTAAAACCTATATCCGCTTCAGCTTCAAACTTTATTTCCATTCTAAAAATAGTGGTGGCATTAATAACACTCTTCACATCCATCTCTACCCTGTTCTCTCTGTCAAGTAAGATTCTAGATTCACTAAAGAATCTTGTCAATAGCATGCTGTAAGGTAAAGAGCTAGAATAATCTGCCTTAGACTTTATCATGTACTTTAAAATCAAGTACTGAGGATTAATGGGTTAGTGATTAAGTAGATGAAATAAACAATGTTCATCGTTCATTGTCACTATGTCCTTCCAGCCTACTCTTAGTAGAATATAATGTATAAGTAGTGAATGTATAACCCTAGCCTTCAAAATAAGGGTTGAAGCCTTCTTGAATCCTGGATCACTACTTCCATATAGTTGTCGATTGATGTACGCTTTATCTACACGACCTTGAGTAATCCATTTTATATTATTAAACAGCTTTGCTCTAATACTTAGACACCCAATACCCTTCTCTGTAGAATCTTGTGTGACTATAACCAACAACCCATCTACCATTGATATTAAGTTGTTTTCTACCACCTTTGTATTCTTCCAGAACTCATATATCTCATTCAAATAGAACTTTTTCACGAATGTTGAAGAAATTTTTCCAGCCAACTGCTTCAATTTCTGGTTTGATGTCCATCTAATTTTTCTTTAAAGAAGTGAAATCAATGTGTCTCCCATAGATAAGAGATTTCTCCATTTTTGATCTATAATAAATAAACACTAAACACACAAATGTATTTAGCTTAATGTAGTGAGATTAGCATCTAAAAAAAATGAAATGAGAAGAACTTGAAGTTTTAGAACAAAGTATTGAATCGTCTTTTTTTAGAGCACTAAACAAGTCGATTTCAAAGTTCTTCAAGAAAATTCTAGAGTATTTGTATTTTAGAATCTTGAGAAGATTTCCTTCATATACATAGTCTTGAAAAGTTACCGTTCGTAACTTACCATTATTATTTACTTGAAAACTTACGACTTTTTATCTTCTTCTTGTATGAATCATCTGGGTCATAACATGTTGAACGAATGATCATTCAACATTACCTTATTCAAGTGTCGTCTGATTTCCTTGAATATATCTTCACTTAAAGGTTTAGTGAAGATATCTGTCTATTGTTGATTCATCTCAACAAATTGTAGACTGATGATTCCTGTCTGTATATAGTCTCGTATAAAATGATGTCTAACTTCAATATGCTTTGTCCTCGAGTGTTGTATTGGATTCTTTGATAGATTGATAGCACTTGTGTTGTCATAGAAGATTGGAATTTGATCTTCTTGTATAGAATAATCCTCTAACTGATACTTAATCCATAACATCTGCGAACAACAACTTGCAGCTAACGTGTATTCAACTTCTACAGTAGATAGAGCAATTGAACTTTGCCTCTTGCTTGACCAAGAAAGTGACAACCTCCACTTATATTCTTTCTATCAATCTTATCTCCAGCATAATCATTGTAACACCCCATTACCCTAGGGTACGCACCGGGACGCCTATAGGTCATTCCGATACATATCCTAAGATAAGGGAGTGCTACGTGC
>JANSVA010000217.1:31819307-31841911 GCA_025504915.1 Erythroxylum reticulatum | reverse complement strand
TTGACTTACACTAATTAGATTATGCTTTAAGCCTTCAACTAGTAGAACATTATCAATAGACGCAAAAGAATCTTTACTAATTTTGCCAATTTCAACTATTTTGCCCCGCTAGTTGTCTCCAAAAGTTACTGATCCTCCTTGTTTATTTTGGAGTTCTAGGAGCATAGACCTTCTTCCCTTCATATGTTGCGAGCAGCCACTATCCAAGTACCATTGATGCTGTTTGCTTTTTCCAAGAAAGGAGATCTACAATATATACTATATCTTTCTTAGGTACCCATATTTTCTTGTGTCCTTTATGGTTAGCCTTACAATTATTCATCGAGTAATAAGACTATTGTTTCTTTTTCTTTCTGCTAGGAAAAAACTCTTATTATGAAAAACATTACTATTATTAAAACCTAAACCACTCTTATCATTTAGATGTTTATATTTTCCAATCATCTCTTTCATCCTTTTTTCACTTTCAGTAATTACTGATAAATCTGCTAAAAGACTATTAATCCTTTGTTTCAGTTGATTAATTTTCATAGATCTGTCTACTGTTACTTTCTTTTTCATATCATCTACTTGTTTCTTAAGGCATACGTTTTCTTTCTCTAAAAGTTCTGTGTTCTTCAAACTTTCAGCAAATTTCTTTTTCAATATCCTATAATGTTTTAATATAGCATGTGAATCTTCTAACAATTCTAAATAAGCATCTTGAAGATTATTAAAGTTAGAAGTTACCTCATCATCACATTCCTTTTCAGCTACCAAGCATATATTTGCTTGTTCTGATGTTTTTAAGTTGGAGTCAGATTCAGACGAATCTAGATCTTCTTAAGTTGCCATCATAGTCTTTTTGTTTTCTTTACTTTTCTTTTGTTTTCTTTGAGCAACAGGCATTCAGACTTGTAATTATCGCACTCATAGCAGATGATAGAATTTTTTTATTCTTTGAATCATCTTTGCTATTTTTATTAAAAGAAAAGTATTTATTTCCCTTTGCTTTCTTTTTCCCCGTCCTCTTAATCTTTCTTGAAATGAAGGATAGTTCATCATCATCTTCACTTGAATCTTGATTAGATTCACTAGCATCATCATTCTTGATTTCTTCAATCTTTAATGCTTTTGAAGATGTGCTTCTATTTTTCTATATCTTCTGATTCTTCTAACCAGCCTTTAATGTGATAGATTTATCTCTTCTAGGTTTATCTTCTGCATCAAGCTCTACTTTGTGTATTTTTAGTGAACCAAGCAATTCATCTAGCTTCAGCTTACTTAAATCCTTGGCCTTTTGTATTTCCATTACTTTAGGTCTCCATCTTTTTGGAAGACTTATGAGAATATTTCTGATATGATCTTGATTATTGTAGATTCTCCCAAGAGCTTTAAGTCCATTAACAATTGTTTGAAATTGTCCAAACATCTGATCAATAGTCTTATCATCTTTCATCTTGAACAACTCATACTGATGAACAAGAATCCTAATCTTGGACTCTTTCACCTAATTTATGCCTTCATGTGCAATGGATAATGTGTCCCACATTTCCTTTACAGATTCACGTCCATGAACCTTATCATATTCACTTCTGTTTAGAGAACAACTTAAAAAGAACTTGGCCTTTGAGTTTAACTGAAATCGAGCTTTCTGATCGGCTGACCATTTGTCACGAGAGAGGCTATTGCCTTTGTCATCTGTTGGTGTATATGGACCATTCTTAATGATATCCCAAGATCAATATGTGTGGATTCTATAAAGAGCCACATCCTGTCCTTCCAAAAATGATAATCTTCAATATTAAATGCAGGAGGTCTTGTGACCGAGGCACCGTCAGCTATAGAAACATATGATTCAGCAATGGATCTTTTTCCTCACTTTGTAATAGTGTTTCTTAGAAATCTTGCTCTGATACCAACTGAAGAAAATCACTTGTTAATATAGAAATCACATATAATATGTAAAATACACAAGAGGGGAGTTGAATTGTGTAAAATCTTCACAGATATTAATCTTTAGAAATTTCTTGAATTTCTTTACAAATTGAGATGATCACAAACACAATTTACTAAAGTCGATGAGTAATGCAATCGCAAAAATTATTATCTACTCTTCTAACAACAAGAAAATTAAAAGATAAGGGTTAGAGAATAGACATCGCGATTTTATAATGGTTTACCCTTAACCTTGGTCTACGTTTAGTCCTTAGAGTTTGTCTGAGATTTCACTATACTCTTCAACTTTACAAGTATTCTTTCTACACTTGCAAAGCTTCTTCAGGTCTCTCTCACAAAGTATTCTTTATCTGCTTTCTTAGCCTCTCCAGGCTCTAGCCTTTCTTTCTCTAAGAAAGATATTGTTTGAGCTTCACGTTACAGATGTATTTACTTTCTTTCTTTCACACTTGAATATAGAGTTTCTCTAAGTATCGTACAATTAGATTTTCTCTCTTGTAAAAACGTTATTTAGTTTTTGACTAAACTAGTATTTATGGCTAAGTCTTCAATTGTCTTCTTGAGAAACTACTTATTGAATCCTGTAACTAACTCCAACTAACTGACTGGCGTTCTAAAATAGTTTCCATTTGTATCGTCTGGTACTATACTTCTTCTAATGTTGCTTCTTCTGGTATCATGCTTCTTCTAGTATCGTGCTTCTTCTGTTGTCACGCTTCTTCTGGTGTCAACGTGTATCTTCTTATAATTACTTTCTATATCTTCTGGTGTTGACCATATATCTTCTAATGTTGACCATATATCTTCTAGTGTTGACCATATATCTTCTGGTGTTGACTACGCATCTTCTGGGTTTGACTTTGCGTATTTTACGTTTTTCTGCTCACTTAACAAACTTATTAAAGCAATTCACACACTTTTAAGATTATTATTATTTGATTGTCATCAAAATTAATAGAAGTGAAGTCTTCTTGACTTAACATGCTCATTGACTGCTCCTTAGCGCTACTATTAATTCACATTCTTGCATGAAAAAACTTGCACGTGAGTGATGATTTTCTACTTCCTTATGCTTCCAACATGTGTTGTTTGTTAAATATGTTGTCAATTAAATCACTATCTTGCATGGATGTCGTGAGTGAGTGATTCTTCTTCTTTGTGTTTTAATTTTTCTTGCCTTCTTCTTTCCTTTTAATTTTCTTCTTCTTACTCCATCAAAAAAAGTGAAAATTAATCTTTGGAAAATGACCCAAATATTGTGGTTTCAACTCACTTTAACTTCTTTGCTTCCAAATTGTGCCTAAAATCACATATGAGTCAAAGTGAGTATCTTAAGCAATTTAATGCCATTAATTGCTAAGTGTTATGAAATAGTTAAACAATCAATTAATCATATATCAATTTCCCTCACACTTAGCTTTTGGTCATCCTTGGGCAAAACATCAAAATTAAGCTCATAGGCCTAGAAATATTGACTCATTTCCCATATGTTCCAATAATTCATAATCATAAACAAAGATGAATGACATTCAAAAATCATAGCAAGAAGTCAACATTCCAAGCTTTTACTCATGATCAATCAACATTCATCATCTTCAAAAACTGAGCAATGGTAGACTCCAAAAATGTGTTTAACTGAAATATATCCATAGGTACACTCAATACCATTCATGATGATGACAATCCATAACTTTGCATATCATTTCATTTCTCCACCACTAAAATTTACATGCAAAATCATGGATCAAAGGATTTTTCAAGGTTGTAATATGGGTAAAGGTAAGGTGAGATGTATTTGGTTCAAGTGACTTGAAAGCCATTAAAGCTAGTGAAACAAGCAACACTCAATGTACTATCAAGTGGAAAAAACCAACATTCACTCATGATTGTGTACATCAACTATGATGAATGCAAAAACAAGTTTCACAGCTCTTAAGCTCACTTACACAAACCACATGAAGTATATACTAATCTGAAGGGATCACTCATACAATTGATGACATTACATTGAAACCACAAAGAGTGACCCTTCCAAGCCACCATTTACCTCATATTCAACATAGTCAAGTAACCCATTCAATATAACTTTAGAAGGATGCATTAAGTATGAATAACCTTTCAAATCACATATGCACTTCCTCCTTGATACATTTATTTAAACATTTTTTCTTTTTCTTTTTCTTTCCTTTTTCTTTTCTCTCATAAAAATTAAAATATACTACATCAACACGGGCATTTTAATGATAAGGCATCAAATAACATCCTAACATTCAACCCATACATATGCATAGACCCACACTTATACTTTTGTATCTCCATAAACTCAACAATCAATAAATGTTCCAGTAGCTTTAAGGCTTGAGAAGGACATTTGGTTAGGTTAAGGCATGTATTGTGGCTAATACACAAAGAAAAGGCAAATAAAGCTTAAGGGGACTATAAGGCCCTAAAATATACCCTAGTTGAAATGATACATGTTCATAAAAGTACATGTGAGGTAGGAGTTAAAATTGTGCTATGATTTGAACATGAAAGGCATATGACTTGAATTTTAGTATTGATAGACTATAGTTAGTGTTGGCCCCTAGATTTTTTTCCCTAGTTAAGCATGATTTAATTGAAATATAAGGTTTTGATGGATTTAATTTTTAGAGTTATTAATTGTGTTAATGTAAGTAAGATTATATGATATAGGTTAATTGAATTAAAGTGTTAAGGTGGTAAGTTTGCATAAGGGGCATTTTTGGAAGATCATTTAAGTTTAAAAAGACATAAGCTTAAAAGGAAGGGTAAAAGGGGCATTTTTCCCTCCTTAAGGGTATAAAAGTAAGAGGAAAACTAGTTGGCTTGTGTTAGAAGAAGAAGAAACGAAAATTAAAGAAAAGAGAAGAGCGAGAGTGTCGTGTAAGAAGAAAAGAGAAGAGAGAGAGTGTCGTGTAAGAAGAAAAGAAGGGAGAGAAAGAAAGCTAAGCTAGGGTTTGATTTTTCTTAGTCTTAAAGAGTGATTTTGAAGTTGTTCAAGATGGGAAAAAGGAAGAGGAGGATTAGAGCTTCCATTAGAGCCAACAATCTCATTATTTGGTGAAGATTCAAGGTAAGTTTGATTTTAATCTTTTGGATTTTTTAAAGAGATTTGGTTCATAAAGCTTAAGAATTGTATGAGTTTAAGCTTTCTAGGATCAATTTTATGAATATGTGTCTTTGGGTTCTCAATTGATATTCCTATTAAATGGGAATTTTGCCTTTGATGAAGGAAATCAAGAGAGGCAAAAGGAGCAAGGGGAGAGACATTTTTTACCAAAGTTTTAAGCAAGGAAAGCAAGGTGGGTGACATTTTTATAATTGAGTTAATAAGCCATTAAAGTTTCTTTCAAATAAATGGAATTAAATGATTTCCAACTACCTTGAAAATGTGAATTTATTGTTCTTTAAAATGCTTTGAGAATGTGCCACTTATTTTTGTATGTGAATTTTGTGAAATAGTTATAAACTGATATGAGAATGATTTCAAATTGCTTTATAATTGTTGTATTTGTTGCTTTTGAATGATTTGGGAAATGGCTATATAATTGGTATAGGATTTTGGTTGATGAAGTATGAAATGATGATGGAATTGCATATGAAATATTTCATGCTCATGAAAGACAAGTTTTCAAAATGTGCTATTTGGGTTGTTGGTTTTCAAGTCATGAATAACATATTATGTGGTTTTGTGGTGGTCTGTTCTGTCTGTCAAGTGTACTTTGACTAAAAGGCCCTGCTAGTGGCATAGAGCTCCTTCACAGACTCCCATAAGTTTACGGCTACACAAGACCATTTTGTGGAATTACGATAGTACATTTTGTTCACGGCTACACAAGAACCTTATGGGAAATGTGTAGTACGTTTTGTTACGGAACTTCCAAAACCATTTTGATGTGTTTAATTGATTATGATGTACTAGCAAGTTTGATGGATGTATGACTTATGTGAGTTGTGAATTGGCTTGATAAGTTGAGAATTTTGTGTTTTATGATTCAATGAGAATTTGCTATGATCATGAAGGTTTTAAATGGTTTTTGCCTATTATCTATTATAAAACTGTTACCCATGAGCTTTCACGCTCACCTCTCCTTCGATCCTATCTTTAGGTGATGACCAAGAGATTGAGTAACTGAGAGTTAAAGCATCACTCTGGATTTGCATGTTTTGATTTTGTTTTGGAGTAATTTACGTAAAATAAGGCTGGAGTAGCATGTTGAGCAATTATTGTTCAAGTACCCCTTTTTGTATTTTGGGATTTTGCGAAATGTTATATTGTGGCTAGGAAAGCTCATTGAAGCTTTGTAAAATGATTATATTTTGATGATAATGAAATATGGTTGTGTTTTGGGCTCATGACTCTCAAAGTTTGTACTTTGCATTTTCAATCTTTTTATAGGTGTAGAAATTATGTTCTAACTTCATGACAAGAACTGTACTGATTTAGGCTGAAGTAGATAAATTTTTCTTCATAAAATTTTTAGTTTATCCTCTTAGCTTTCCAACAATATAAAGTATGAAATTTTTGGATATCGGAGTTTAGAGATATGATCATTATAAGTTGGTAATGCTGCATAGGATGTAATTTAGGACAACTATAGAAAATGACGAGATGTAATTGAATGTGATGAATTAAATGAGTTGAGATTTGAGAGTTTTATGAGATCAATGTGGTGTTTGAATTGTTACGAAGTGATATTGCACTAGAAGAGGTGAATTTGAGAAGATTATGAGTGAAAGTGATGTTAGAATGGATTGGAAAGGCTTTGGAGGGAGTTTTGTATCACCCATGTCCATTAGACGAACTTTAGGTCTGTTAAATGAACCTTCTCGGCTCTGTGAGGACCCCCAGCATCGCCCATGTCTATTTAACGGACATTATGTCTATTAAACGGACCTTCTCGGGTCTAAAATGGCCCCTAACCTCGTCTATGTCCGTTAGGTAGACATACACTATACTCTTTCAGGACTTTGTGTTTTTGACTCTCTAAATGGCAAAATCTCGCTTTATGTTCTTCATGAAAGTTATAGTTCTAGAAGCCCTGTTTAAAACCATCTAAGAATGACCTTAATCTGAGGTCCTAAGATAGGTAAAATATGATTGAGGATATAAACATGTTTGAATCTTTTGGACATAACTTCATCGTCCGACTTCCAAATGAAGTGATTCTTGAACCAATATATTCCTAACACATTTTTCTACCTCTCAATAAAAAGTGGTAGCTTTTATTTTTGATCTAAAAAACATTGATGGTAAGATAGTGATGGGTCGGTTGAGAGAGCATGACTGGGGTATAAACATACTTTGGCTTCTTAAGCAGATCTTGATCTATAGAGCTCTGATTGAGATGGTTCTTGCTTCAAAATAAACTAGAGACTTAGAACTATTTTTTTTAGAAGTCAAATTTTGATTTTGTTGATTGACTGGTATGGACACACCATCCTTGTGGGATGATGGATAATGAGGATTTATTGAAATAACTCTATAAGATAATAAGCATGCTCACGTCTTATGATATTATAGAATGTTGGGCTCTGGAAATGGGGTGCAACAGTTAGTAAATTGGAATTAATTGAGACCATTAAAGAATTGAGGTATTTAAATGTATATTTGAACTAGGAAAATTATCAAGTGAAAAGTTAAGTTGGTACATGGAAATTAAAATGACTAAGCCTAAGAATTAGTGACATTTAGCATAGTTAACACATTGACATTTGGCATAATTTAATGTGTGACATTTGGAAGCATAATAAAAGGACAAATGGATTAATTAAAGTGTTACAAATGACAGCTTAAATGGTGGACCAATGGGCTTCATGCCTTGTTGTTAAGTGGCATGTTAAGCTAGTGACACCTAGTTGGTGAGGAAGCAAGTTTCTGCTAGAGTAAATCTTGCTTTGTCCATTCTTCGCCTTACTTCCTTCTCTCCACTGAAACTACCATTTTCTCTCTAACTTCTAGAATTTTTGCTAGACTTTGGATTGTCATCACTTGAATTTTGGTAAGCTACTGAATCTAGTAAAAGGTTTTACTAATTTTCTGCACTAATAATGCTAAAAATTGTATATTACACTTAGGTATGTGTTGGTTGTTTGAAAGCTTGGTTTAGCTAGATTCTTAGAGTTGAATTTGAAGTTTAGTGAGGTAAGGGAATTATAAAATTGGTATCATGTTAGAACATGAATTGTTTGATGTTTGAAGTGGATAAAATGAGTACTGAATTAAGAAACAATTGAGGTTAGAAACTTGATACATGCTGGATACTTATTAAAAGAAGTAGTTCCATTGGACAAGTATCAGTATTTTAGCCAATCTTGAGCTGTAGGTATCCAATTGGGATGATTTTAAATTCATATTAAAGTAGATACATATATCTACAACTTTGGAATTGAATTTTATTTATGTCTCTAAGGGTTTTGAAATTTGGATTGAAGTTGAGTTTTGGTTGCTGTCCACTGTTGAGAACAGTCTTTAATATTTTAGGTATAACTCTCGAAATAATGAACAAAATTGCATTAACTTTATTTCGTTTGAAAACATATTATCTAAAAACGTTAGTTTCTAGGTCAGAATGGCCATACAAAACTGATCCAAAAACTTGTCCTGTGAAAACAGTTGTTTGGAGGTTTCGGTTTACTTATCCCACAATTGTGGGAATTGATTAGGAAGGTTAAAAAAATGGGATTTTTTTGCAATTGATGAAATATATAAGGTTAAGTTAATTTATTTGGTATCATAGGACTTAAATGGACTTGTTTAAAGTGTGCTATGAACTTTAATTGGTATTCATTTTAATTCAGATGATAATATAAGGAATGCATGGTTTGATAATGATGAATACAATATTAAATTGCTTGATGTGTTCATGAATGAATGAGTTCCAAAGGCTTATGTATTATGAATTGGATATGGTTGTTTGTGAATTGGGAATTTCTGCAATGATATTGTGTTAATTTCTAGACCATCAAGTGTCCGAGGAGATTGATATTTAGGATTATGTTGGAAGTGCTTTCTATTTATATGAATAAATATAATCTGCGACGACTCAACACCTCTATTGATGCATTAATGTGTATACTTGTAATTTTATGACATGTTTGTTTGTTTGGAAATCAATGAATATGTTAAGGTGAACAAAATGGAATAAAATGGTATGTGTTGCAATATGTTCCTCACATGAGAATCCTGAAATGAACCCATTTTGTTTTAAAATTGTTAAGTCCTAGTTTTGGGTAAATAGGCATACCTAGAAGGGTCTGTAGCTACTCCTGTTAAGTCTCTCATGTTTTGTACCAATCATGGTATCTCCTGTATTAGTCTCGTTACCCATTTCTATATAAAGAATTAACATACTAACTTCTTATATCTTCTATTATATGCTCAGTTTTGATATAAATAAGCTTTGATCTGAAACATCTGAGCTCTGATATAATATGTTATATTTTATTAAGAGATTTATGATATTTTGGTTCGGTTTGAAAAAGGATATGTAAACAATGCTTATAATCGTATGTGATTTTGAATATGTGAATGTTTGGATGACTGTTTGAAACAGTTGTCATCTTATATCCTGTTTAGTTTATTCCCCACTAAGCTTTATGCTTAGCACGGTGGTTTTTACCCCATGTAGGTTTAGATAGGAAGTTTCAAGACTAGGACAATAATAACCGTAGTGGCTAATAAAGATTATGTTTTGTTATAAATAATGTTCAGTTTGTTGATGTTACTAACTTGTACTCAGTATGATAAGACAGTTTGTATTTTGTATATATGGTTTGTAATATTTATAAATGGGCAGAAAATTATATTTCAAGGCATGTAATATGTTTTGTGTTATGTCAATACATTAAGTATAGTATGTTTAAAGCATAATAAAACGTATGGTGCTTGAGTTTATGAGAATGCTTAGAATTGATGGTATGATATGTTTTGGGTGTTATTATCTGTGACATCTGTATATCCTCCCAGGGGGTATGTGAGTGTTATAGGGGCTTATTAAAAAGGAAAATCATATAATGGGTAGGCTATTTGGCTAATGTAGTTCGGAAAAGCAAAGAATGTTTAATCATATCCATGTCAATGCATGTGATCAAACTTGGTCTTGAATGTAAATTCAAGGCAAAATCAGGATGTATATATTATGAAGGTCACACATTATCAAAAGACAATGAGATTGATATGAGTGTGTCAGTCTAATAAGGCTTAAAATCTCACCGACTTTGTTTACCATAAGTCACCATTCCTCTAAAGATAATGCACATCGACCAATCATAAAAGTAAAAGTACATACTAAAGTTACTATGAAATTCTCTGGCTAATTCACACTTTAATCATAACTTATAGTCTTAGAATTAACAAAAAATAGAAAATGTTTGTTTTGTTATTTTATTCTTTCTCTCATTTTGATTGAAAACAAGTAAAACAAACAAATTCAAAAACACACATGTATAAAAAATAATAAGAAAAAGAAGAGAAAAGAAATTTACTTCCCTTGGGTTACCTCTCAAGTAGCTCCTTTGTTTAGAGTTTTTGGCTCGACTCCTTTTTCTCCTCAGATGATAAAATTACGATCATTTAGTGGCACATGCAGTTTATCCACATGAGGTTATTCCGGATAGGGCCTTGGTTAATAATCGTTCATCTCTAGCATCTTCCCTATCTTCAAATTCTTCATCTGTACTGAGTCCCTGCTCTTTTGAAATAATTTGAATGACTTTTTGCCTTTTTCTTCTTCATTTAATTCTTCCAACCTGCTAGGTAAAGGTGAAGGGTTAGTCTTGAAAATAATCACAAACTCAGTACTTATCTCCGAGCTAAATGATTTATCATATTTTGCTTCAAGCTCCTCCTCAACTTCTTCGACACAAGTAATTCCTTGACTATTACTCTCAAAATTCTAAAGCTCTTTATCACTCCGTAAGGTTTCTGCACTAACGTCCATTGGATACACCTTGGGTTGTTGGATATCCTATTGGGTCTACTATACTCTCTTGAAGTTGATGCATACCCTGTTAAAATCATGATAAGAAACTTATGATCTATACGAGAATTGTTGTGCATCCTACAAACCATCATGGAAGTAACTTTGTTGATTATCCCATCTATAACTAAAGTTAGGTTGATCAGTCTAGCATTGGTTATAGGAATGAGAGTAAGAGTTAATGAAAAAATTACTTTTATCCATGAAATTTTTTAAAATTTTTTCATAAACACGAAACAAAAAAATGAAAGGATCATGACATAACTGAAAAGAAACCAATTATGAACAAATATATACAAAAAACCAATTAAAATCAAAAATAAAAACTCAAACATTGCACTCTTGGCAATGATATCAAAATTGACAGTGCGTTGTAACATTAGTCAAAATAAAAATTGGACTACTACTATATCAGTGGTGAGTATAGGTCGATCTCACAGAGAGTGTGTGTAAAGTTGTTGAACTGAAATTAATCGATTTTTTAGGTTAAGGGGTATGATTTAGAAATAAGAAAATAAAGTAAAGCTGAAATAACTAACAAAAGCAATGTAAAGAAAACATGTAAAAATGACAAAAGTGATGAATTCAAAAGGGACCTAGTTCTTGGTTCAATCTTGGCCTATACCCTAATTAAACATATTTAATTGATTTGTTGTTCTTAAGCCTCTCCTAGCAACTATTAATCGTGTTTTAATAATTAACTTGAATTTTCCTTAGGTAGTGTTTAATCAAGATATGATCATTAATTAAACCTAACTACTAAATAACCTAGGATATGATCTCTAGATTCAATTGTGTAGTAGCATTACGAATTAGGAAAACTAATTAATCAAGACAATAACCATATACAATTTGTCATTTAACCTAGGTTATGATATCCTTAATAATTACGAATCATTAGTTTCTACACATGAGTTTCAACTTAACAATTACGGATTATATCAAAATTCTAGCAATGGGTTTGCAAATAAATGATTCAATGAATGCATTAAAATCATCTTTTCACAACACTCAGTGGGTTCACACTATGCTTTTTATCCTAGCCATTTGTGTGAAACGCAAATAGTGTTTATGTTATTCACGTAAAGAATGCTTTCTTCATCTTGCTTTGTCGTTTTTTCTTTTTGCTTCACCTTGCATTGCCATCTACTACATGCTTTGCTCATGGACTACTCCTTGGTGCTACTATTAATTCATGTTTTTTCATGCAAAAACATGCACGTGAGAGATGATTTTCTACTTCCTTATGCTTCCAACATGTGTTGTCCATTAAATATGTTGTCAATTAAATTGGTATCTTGCATGGATGTCATGAGTTAGTGATTCTTCTTCTTTGTATTTTTATTTTTCTTGTCTTCTTCTTTTTTCTAATTTTCTTTTTCTTGTTCCATGAAGAAAAGTGAAAATTAATTTTTAGAAAATGACTTAAATATTGCACTTTCGACTCACTTTAACTTCTTTACTTCTGAATTGTGTCTAAAATCACATATAATTCAAAGTGAGTATCTTAAGCAATTTAATGTCATTAATCGCTAAGTGTTATGAAATAATTAAACAATCAATTAAGCACATATCAATCATCCACACATTCGTATCAAATTTCTATCCCTTTCTTTATTGCTTATTCATTTAATGTCTTTAAGTTTTAATGCTTGCCTTTGTTTGTGTTATTTTGTGTCTTTGATTCCTCTTTTACTTTTTTGTATTACATTAGGAACAATGTGATGTTTAAGTGTGGTCGGGAGTAATAGTTAAAAAAAGATATTATTTGTGTGTCGTGTGTTTGTTTTCCCATTTAGTAGTTAAAGATGCATGATCATAACATAAACTTGATCGGGATTAGAAATGCATAATATGAGGGAATAAGTATACCTGTATGCTTAGACTAATTGACTTGGATTTCAGTTAAAAGGATGCTAGCTTGTTGTGAAAGATAAATGGCAGTTTTCATTTAGTAAGAATTTAAGCCTTTTTTAACTGTTAAACACCAAATTCAAGTACTCTTTATTGAGAGTATTCTTTCATGATTAAGGAACTCTAAAACTTGCTTGCAAATACTAGTTAAGATCATATAATGTTATGCAAATTATAAAATGATGAAGGCAATTAAGGTTTACTTCTTTTGCTTAAAAAGCCACCATGATGTTACCTTTAGTTAACCACCTTTGAGCTTAACATGAAACCTTTTCTTTCTTTAAACCCAAAATATGAGCCTTTACCTTTTTATTTATCCTCTTCATTGTACCTATCATAAGGTAAGTTGAGCATTTGAATGTGTATGATTGGGTTTAGGGAATAATTGTTTGATCAAGTATGAGGGAATCATAGCATATAGATGGCTGTTAAGTTAGGAATGAGTAGGGTTGTCATAATTTGTATCTCTCCTCTACATTTCTTCTCCTCTAAACTTGATCTTGTTTTAGATAAATAAATGAAAACTATAGTAAAAAAGGAAAATAAAAAATCAAAAGAAAAGAAGAAAAAGAAACAGAAAAGAATAGGAAGGAAGAGAAGATGACCAGAAAATGAAAATAAGAGGAAAGAACTAAAAATGGGAAGTCTTAATTTTATTAAGTGAGAGGAAAGAATTAAGTGTTTTATGGTTCATTGTTTTTTATTATTTTAGATGCTCAATTTGTGTTATGGTTTTAAACTGTAATTTTCCTTTTTCATGCCCTTAGCCTGGCCTCATTACAATCAAAATAAAGACCTTATATTGATGTTTGTGTTTAATATAAGTGGTGGAGATTGGATTAGTAAGCAAGCTTATTGTAGATGCCTGACATGAAATGAATGATGAGTGAATATACCCTGCTTTTGAATGCTTGAAAGGATGGAGACTAGAGTGAGTGTCTATCATCACACTTGTTAATGGTTCTTTAAACTGACATGCTTGTTGATTTTGGCTAAATATGCAAAGAATAGCTTGTTCATTAAGTATTATGAGTTTTAAGTTCTTAGGTTGTGTTTATTGAAATGATCATTGATATCTTTGACTATTATTTAAGAAAATTATTGTTTCCATTGTTTGTTCTTTTATAGTTTAGCATTCTTTATTATGCTTAAGGACAAGTATAGTTTAAATGTAGGAGAAATTTTATATCTAGTTTTTATTGCTTTTAATTGTCTTTATAGCTTGATTTTGGTTATAAATCCTCACGTTTTGATCCAAACGTGAGATAAATTGAGTGAAAATGGTGTGAATGTTAATTGGATTATTTTGTGAATTTTGCATAAAGGTCAAAGGAAAGTCAAAAAAAATTTACATGAAAAGAGAAATAAAAAAGGAAGAAAAGTGTTGACACTCTAACTTAATAATGACTTAGTAAGTCACCACCGTGACTAACTTCAAAACATTAGTCATGGTGGTGACATAACAAGTCACCACTGTGACTAACATGGTGACATAACTTGTTAACACCGTGACAAGTGCCCTCATGGGATGACTTAACTTGTTACCCCCGTGACTAATCCTTTGCATTCACTTAAGTCTAACACGTGTAGGTTGATGTCGTATAACCCTAAAACTCCAAACCTAGACTCGTGTTATAAATGCAAAAGGAAGGAGGGGAAAAGAGGGGTCGGTAACTGAAAGAGTCAAATCACACATCTTTCATTCCACTCTTCATTCTTCGTTCCACACAGACAGACACATTCAGGAAGAGAGGGATAGAGAGAAAGAAGGGAAGACCGTAAGAGAAACAGAGAGAGTCAGTGAAGAAGAAGAGCAAAAAAGGTTAAGGTAGTGGGAGCATTCAGTTGTATTAGTAAACATCAACTAGATGCAGAAGGATAAAGCTAATGCAGAAAGTTTAAAAGTTGTAGGAGACCACTGTGACTCATTCATAAGAAAACCTTTGTTTGCTTACTTTGTTCCTTATTTGTTGCATTGTTCTCTGTTGTTTACTGGATTTCTTATTTTGTTAGCTTAACTAAACCCATACTTTATAGCTTTTGACAATTTATCTTGGTTATTTACATAGTTTATTGCTTAAATACTTCACTTATACTAATAAAGATGGGATTGAAATGTTTAATGATGATGAATCTTATGACATCTATGATGGGCTGATCTCTTTTCTTGAGAATTAATGTAGCTATTTTAGTAGACTATGCATGATTGAGTTACAGTTTTGTTGTCTTAAAGCAGTGGTTTTTGAGTTGAATACATGTAATAACATGAACACACTTTGTATCATTTTAATATTAAACAAAGAACTGAGAGGAGAATTTTAATATGGAACTAGAAACTATAGATGCTTACGTTATGAATTAGAAATATATTAACTTAAATGGTAATTAGTGGTAAGGTTTCCATAATTAATTTGGATAATAACTTATCGAATGCAAAAGCTAGATTTAGTTTATTATTTGAGTTGATCTTAGAATCTGACTATTAATTTTAGTAAGATAATTAACCAATCATTTCCCTTAATCATCTATAAGAGATTAAATTAGTGAAATTAATTTCCAAGAGTCTTCCATTTCGATTTTTACTTGTTTTTGCTTTCGATCAATTCAGTTTTCTTTTCAGACTAATTTGTTCCTTAAATCCTTAACTCAACAAATAAAGATAAAATATTTAGGATTGCATTTGATTTTATTTTAATTGAGAGTAATTTAAGTGAACCCATTTCACCACCATGGGAGATGACCCTGAGTAATTAACTACAACTATCTTGTATACTTGTGAGTAGGATAGCCTAGGTCTTTTTACTTTTTGGGCAACAACAGTCGAGTCAGGTTTGGATTTGGATCTATTTCAGATCTGACGATTCTAAGAAGACCTCATGAATGTGAATGGTGTGGTGGTAGGCTTGTGGCATCAAGCTATTGTTGGGGTTCAGTGGTGGTCGCCGAACAACGAGAAAGAGAGTAGTGGTGACAATGAAGAAGAGAGAGAGTGAGGGTGTGAGAGAAAATAAAGAGAAGAAGAAGAAGAAGAGAAGTAGCAGGCCTCAAGTGGGTGTGGGTTAGTCTAAAATTTTTTTATTTTTTACAGAAAAACTCCAGTATTTTTTTTAAATTTTTGGTACCGCCAGTATATGGGCGGTATTCTGAATAATGCCAGTACTTGCTGAAACATGTTGGTACAAACACCTGGTAGCAAAACATCACCTTCTGTACCGTTTTCTAGCCAGTATGGTACATATCGCCCAGTACTGGCCAATATGGTATATATTGCCCGGTACCAGCCGGTATGGTACAAGATTCATTAACATGCTTCTGATTCGATTTTTAAAGCATTAGTATTAGTTAGGATTCCCATATGTCCTAAACAAAACACTTTATCCATCTAAATATTGGCCAAATTGTTTAGAGTGTAAATCCTTAAACATTAGATCATTTTAAAAGTTACTCGATGTGTGCAAATTGTTTCACTAATCACTTTTTCAACTTCGAAATTAAATAATGACATATGATGTGAAATATATCTTTATTTAATAATAAATGTAGCCTTATATTTATTAGTTTATATCTCTTTTTAAAAAGTTTTGATTAGTTTACAATAACTTTAACTTAATTTTCTTCTCTTCTGCTTCAGAAGTCCTCATTTGGATTAAGATAAACATATTTTAGTCCTTCAATTGAAGTGTTGATTAATATTAGACACCTAAAAAAGCTTTTTTTAATGTTGAAGAAGGTAATTATAATTTTATCACTAATAATTATAATAAATATGTAGTTATTTAATGAAGATTTTATTGTTTGAAATTCATTAACATAATGAACGCCTTAATTTCATAATTTAAATGAAGATCTAACATTGTAATTGTTTAATAGATAAATTATATCCTTAAACTTTCTACTTTATTTTGAATAGATTGATTATTTCACATTTTCTACATTTTTCGATTGAATTTTATGGGAAACATCTTTGCATAATAAGGAACAATTGGCTCTTACAAAGAATTTTTTTAAAGAACTAACTCTCGTATAGGGATAGCCTTAAGTTAGATTGGGTCGACTTGAAAATTAATGTTGGGGCATAAGTGAGCTCAGGCTCAATCTGTCCAAAAAATTTTCTTTTAAAAAAATTAAAATTTACAAAATGATCAAAAATTAATGCTTGAACTTGAGCGGCCAAAAGCCTGAGCTAACTTAAGTCCAGTCCAGCTTGATTATTTTCTTTTCTAAAAATTTTAAAATTAAAAAAGATTTCATTGTCACTTAAAACTTTTAGAGTTTGAATCAAATAACTCGAGTCTAAACCCAACCCACCTAAAGCCTAAAATTTTCAAAACAAAAAAGATCGAGCCTGGCTCAAAGCATGATCAATTTGATCCACGCCCATTAACTTTGAACTAGACTAGGGCGAGGTTTAAATGCCATCTCTACTATTATCCAGTTTTTAATATGTTCGATGCATGCTTGTGAAGATATTTATGTTAAATTTAAAAAATGATTTATGTTTTTTATTATCAGTCTATGCATGGTAAATTTTTATTAAAATGATTTGTAATACTTAAATGTATGTTTAGTTTATTTGAAAAAGTTGTCTTCTAGAGGATTATGTTTCCACATATTGAACTTTTTATTTTCAATCTGAAAGCTCGTCGACTCCTCAATCGCACTTTATATGATCACAAAAGCTTACACGGGCATATACACTGCAATGTTTATGCCTTTTGCGTAGGTCAACACATATGGGCGTGTATCTTTCCTAGGGCATAAACAATGTCTTAAAGGTCCACACAATCACAACAACTTGCACGGTCACTTTACACGACCATGTAAATCCAAGATTGCTTCAATTCTTCCATTATATGTCATGATTTTACCTGAATTCTTTTCCTTTTAATTTATAAAGGCAATTATCACCTAAAAACGCACTTGAAGCAGAATAAGTACCACAAATACCATAAGATCCCAAATAACAAGCAATACATGTTAAATATGGGTATATAAATATGGTCAATTAAACATTTATTAGAAAACAAAAAAGAAGATATCAAAGAGTAACATCATGAAGAACTTAAGTTGTAGAATTCCAACTCAAGGTAAAGAAGAGAAGACATCCAAAAATCAACTATCTACTATTTTATCTTATTTCCTTGTTGTTATTGAATGTTAATGATGACTCAATTGGCATATATGGTTACATTTGTGGATTGTTAAATTTCTTTTAAGAATTACTACTAATTTATTCATTAAAATTTACATTCTTAATTTAACGAAATATGCTTGTGATGTTTATCGCTTTATCTTCAATTTGAATCAAGAGATTAGATTAAGTCATTTGTGTTATATTGCACAATGTGAGTTGGTTCTTAAATAGACCTATAACAACAAGCAATTGAAAAGAGAATTTAATTGATTATTAGTTATTCATAGAATTGCTTCAAATCCAATTATATAGTTAGGAAGAGTTTTGATGGATCGAGATGTCACAATTCAATTTCTATCTATTTTAATTGAGATTACCTGATTAAATCTCGAGAGAGAGTATTCATAATTACTAAATTATCTATTTTAATTGAGATTACCTGAATAAATCTCAAGAGAGAGTATTCATAATTACTAAATATTTAGGGTCAAGTAGTATTAATTCCAAAAGGTGAAGTGAAAACAAATAACGATATAGAAGTAATTCCTAATTTTTAGCATTGATCAATTAACCAATTCACTGCTGCTTATTTCATTGTTTAATTATCAATTCTTTGTTTTAGTTTAACTTTTAGTGATTTATCTTATTGTTTACCTTAAACAAAGTTCACAAGAATTGTTGGGTGATTACTCCATTTCTCGGGAGATGATACTATTTTATGTTATAAGATACAATTTGTATACTTACACTAAAAAAAGTTCTTAATTTAAAATTTTCAACACCTATTTGAAGGATCGCATACACAATGGAAATAAAAATTGCAATCCTATATTTATCTATTACGTTTAACAAACATACTAATAGTAAAAATAGATAAAAATAAATACCTGGAATTTGTGAGGATTAATCGATACTAAAATTTGAAAATACAAAGTCTCTATGCACTCCACACTGAGAAATACGTCCCGCTTTCAACACTTGATATGACTATGGTTAACTTTGAAGAACTCTTTCTTCAAGAATAAAATAAAATAATTTTGTCTCTTTTCTCTTGTTAATCTTTCGAGTACGAATCATGAAAAGGAAAGAGTATATCTTTATCTCTTCTTCTAGTTTTTATTGAAGTACAAAATGAAAGAGTATCAGAGGCTTATTATATTCTTCATAAGTGTTTCTTTGTACACATCATGCACACCACCTCACTTCATAAGTTTTTAACAATTATTGTCTTTCAAAACTTGAATGAAGCAACACATCCTTTCGTGTTGGTTTTGTTTTGTAAAACCAAAACAAAACCACCCACGCCAAAATCATCTAACGTCTGTTTTTGTTTTTTGTTGTTTTTTAAAAAATAAATAATTATTGTTACTTATAAAATGAAATAAAATAAACAATTTTATTTTATTCACTTATTTTGTACAAGAGAATTTCTAATATTAATTGTATTTTCTGTGCTAGAAAAAATATAATAATATTCCATATAGATTATTTAATAAATTATCTCATAATAAATTAAATGATCATAAACAGGAAATATTACACTCGTAAATGTGTGATCATATCACTAAGCCGATAGTAATTAATCCAATTAATTACTAATCAAGGTAGGCATCTAATAACACTCCTCAATGACCGGATAGTGTGAAGTAACAACCTTAGAAATGAAGCCTGGTTAAAGATAAAGTATTATTACCTTCTACCATTACAACTTCGAATTATCCTAACTGCCAAACCCTATTAAATAACCAACTATGTCACATGTCAATCATTAATGATTGGTGAATGACTTATAAAACTCCTTTTCCTCACTCATTCAAATGCCCTAGACAAGGTCTTAAAACAACCATTAAGATCAATGACAACATAGAGCTCAAACTCATTGCCTAGAGTTGATAGATCCCATCTTGACTCACCACTAATCAAATAGGTACTTAATTATATCCAATGATCATTCAACTAGCATTTTTACGCACTAGGTGTCTGACGTTAAAACATAATAAGTGACCTATTGATTACTATGATGATCTTAGGTCAAAGGAAAAATTTAAATTTAAATCTTTATGAGAATATCCCACTTGATAGTTCATAGGTAATAATAACCATTGGGAATTCTCAGTTTGGTCAGTTTAATAATCATATCTCCATATGCATCATCTATATATGTAACTTAGTAAATGAGATCTACTAATATCCATCCAATATATACCATTACATACATATTAATCTAACAGGATCATTAAAATCTTTATTTAGAACACTTTTAGATTAAATCCTAAAAACTTGCCTCTCATTATCATAATCTCCATTATAATGGCAAGTGTATATATTTAATCAAGGACTTATCATATTAGAATAAAAATAATAAATGTAATACGATAATAAAATCATTTTAAAAAGTTAATAATCATAAAACAAAATGTTCAATCTATTACACAATGATTGGGTTATGGGCATATTTCTAACAATCTCCCACTTGACCTATACCCACTCAGTCATGAACTTCAATCCTATCTTTCACTTGTGCTTATCAAACTTCTTTGATTCAAGTGCCTTGGTGAAGGGATCTATAGCATTGTCTTTTCCCTCAACCTTTTGAAATCGAACATCCTCACGCTCAATAATTTCTCTAATCAGATGAAAATTTGTCAGAACATGTTTGAATCTTTGGTGTGATCTTGGTTCCTTATCTTGTACAATAGTACCGATATTACCATATAATAAAGGAACAACTTCCTTTATCGAAGGAACCATACCAAGTTTAGTTAAGAACTTTTTGGTCCAAACAGCTTCTTTAGCTGCATCGCATATAACTATGTATTCTGGTTCAGTAACTGAATTGAATCAGCTACAGTAGCTTGCTTAGAACTTTTCCAACTCACTGCTCCTCCATTCAAGGTGAAAATATAACTAGAGGTAAATTTGCTATCATCATTATTTGATGCAAAGCTAGCATCAGTGTAGCCTATTAGCTTTAACTCATAATCTCCGTATATGAGGAATCATCCTTAGTTATTCCCAAGTATTTAAGGATGGTTTTAACCATTTTCCAATGTTCGTCACCTGGGTTACCTTGATACCTGCTCGTTATTGCTAGCGCATAGGCTACATCAGGTCTTGTATATGTCATAGTATACATGATAACTCACACTGTACTGGCATATGGGACTACTAATATGCTCTCTTTCTTCTAAGGTTTTAGGACAATTCTCCCTACTAAGAGAAATTTCAGTACCTATCAATAGATAACATTTTCTGGAATTTTCCACATGATACCTTTTTAAGATAGTATTAATGTACATAGATTGGGAGAGTTCTAGTAGCTTCCTTGATCTATCTTTATAGATCTTGATTCCAAGAATGTAAGCTGCTTCTCCCAAATCCTTCAAGGAGAACTATTCAGATAGCCAAATATTTGTCTTTTGCATGACTGGTACATCATTTCTTATTAGCAATAGGTCATCTACATATAGCACTAGGAAAATATCTATGCTCCCACTAACCTTCTTGTACACACATGGCTCTTCTTCACATCTAACCAAATCGAACTTTGCAATTATTATATTGAAGCGAATATTCCAACTTCATGATGCTTGCTTCAATCTATAAATGGATCTTTATAACTTACATATTTTATTAAGAGAAGATGGCAATGTGAAACCTTCAGGTTGAGTCATATAGACATCTTCCTTGAGCTCTCTGTTAAGAAACACTATTTTCACATGCATTTTCCATATCTCATAATCATAATATTCAACTATAACAAGTAGGATCCAAATATAATTGAGCATTGCCACAAGGGAAAAATTTTCATCATAATCAATACCTTCCTTTTGGTTATATTCCTTGGCAATAAGACGAGCTTTATAAGTTTCAACCTTCCCGTCTGCTCCAATTTTTTTCTTAAATACCCATTTACATCTTATGGGTTTTATATCCTTTGAGGGATCAACCAAAGTCTATACTTTGTTGATTCTCATGGATTCTAACTTGGATTCCATGGCCTTAAACCACTTCTCACTATCTGGACTTGTCATGGCCTCTTTGTAAGTATTAGGGTCATCATTAATATGTGGGATACCATCAATATGATTATCCTCGTCACCTTGCACCATTAAGTTTAATCTATCTGGTACACGACCATCCCTAGTAGACCTTCTAAGAGGTTCATGTTCAATAGGTTCTTCCTCTACTTGACCTTGTTGTTGCATTGGTTCTTGGACAAGTTCATTAACCAATCCATTCTCCTCAACGGTTGAGGTTGGTACCCTATGTATTAATTTCAAGACATCAAGTAATGGTTGCTTAATATGCATCTGATGCTCTTGAGCTTGTGTTGATTCGTCGGGATCTTGAATTTCATCAAAATCTATTTCTATACCATGAATTCCTTTGATAAGGAACTCTCTTTTTAAAATGGTTACATTTATGGCCACAAAAACTTTCTGTCCAGAAGGATGATAGAAATAGTATCTCATTGTTTCCTTGGGATAGCCAACAAATCTACACTTGTCAGACCTCGCTTTAATCTTATATGATAGTAATCTCTTGACATAAGCTGGACAACCCCAAAATTTCAAATGTTTTAGGTTAGGCTTACGTCCTTTCCACATCTCATA
>JANSVA010000217.1:31774824-31819207 GCA_025504915.1 Erythroxylum reticulatum | reverse complement strand
AAGCAGAGGAAGACCTCAAGGTCCACATGAATTGTTTAACTACAGGCATTCTTTATTAAGAAATGTTACTGAAAGATGTTTTGGCATTTTAAAAGCAAGATTCCCTATACTTAAAAGCATACCGAGTTATGATATGAAGAAACAAAAATATATCGTTATTGCTTGTTGTGTTTTACACAATTATATTAGAATGTGTGGACAAAGCGATGAATTATTCGAAAGTTGTACTAAAAATGAAGAACAAATTAGCGGAAGTGAAAATAAAGATGCAAGTTCTCAAGTAGAGTATAATATCACTCTAGCACAACTTCGAGGTATGTCTTGGAAGCGAGATGAAATTGTTAGACAAATGTGGAGTGATTATATTAGTTGTAATTACTTTATGTTTCTTTTTGTAAATAATAGTACTGTTATGTTTTCAAGAATTATAGTATGATGGACATATTTTTATTTTTTGGTAATTATGATGGACATATTTTATTGATTAGAACGACTTAATATAATTTGTAATTTATGTAGTTTTATTATATACAATTAATGTGTAATTTTTTAATAATATTTGATTTGCATATATTTAATTTTAGCTATATTAATTAATATAATGTATTATATTATAATTATTACACATAATAGTATAATTACAAAAGAATAGAAATATGATAATAAAACCAAACATGTTTTTTTATTTCAATTTTTATTAGAAATCTCAACAAAACATGTTTTTGTTTTCAGTTTTTATATTACAAATGTCAACCAAATAGATTTTCGTTTTTTTAGGAAAAAACAGAAAACAGAAACCAAAATAAATAACAAAAAAATAGAAGTAGAATCAAACGACCCTTGAGTTTGTCGTTTTTCTTCTTTGAAACCAATTTCACAGTGAAGATTGCTCTCTCTCCTTTTTCGTAAGTTAACTCTATATAAGTCTTTTTTTATTTAAACGTAAAATGATAAAAGAGTATAATTTTGGTTTCCGTGAAATCAATTTTAACGTAAACCTAAATGTTATCGTGTATATTTAAAAAAAACTTTCAAATATTAAAAGATATATTGGTTTTTGTCAAGTATGATATAGACGCAATATTAGCTTAGTGATCATATTAATCGAAGTATGGCATATGTAGTAGAAATAAAATTTATAATATTATATTTATTTATTATATTTAATAAATATATTCATAATAAAAATAGATAAAAATAAATACTTACAATTTGTGATGATTAATTGATATTAAATTTTAAAAATATGAAATTTCTATATATTTTATATCAAAAATACATTTATTTTTAATATTTGATATAACTACGGTTAAATTTGAAGAACTACTTGTTCAAAAACAAAATAATTATGTCTCTTTCTCTTATTTATCTTTCACGTACAGAAAATAAAAAGAAAAGAACATATATTTATCTCTTCTTCTAGTTTTTATCGAAGTACAAAATGAAAGAGTATCTTATTCTTCGTAGGTATTTCTTTGTACACATCACGCGGACCACCTCACTTCATAAGTTTTTAACGTTTTTTGTTTTTCAAAACTTGAATTAGGCAATGCATCCTTTCGTTTTCGTTTTGTTTTGCAAAGCCAAAACAAAACCACCCACGCCAAAATCATCTCGCATCTTTAGTTTTTATTTTTGTCGTTTTAAAAAAAAAGTAAATTATTATTATTATTATTTATAAAATAAAATAAAATAAAATTATTTTATTCACGTATTTTATTCAAGAGAATTTCTAATATTAATTATATTTTTTGTACTATCAAAAATATATATATATATATATACCATATAAATTATTTAATAAATTATCTCATAATAAATTAAATTATCATAAACAGAAAATATTATACTCGTAAGTATATGACCACATAAGTTAATCACTAAGCTGGTAGTAATTAATTCAACTAATTACTAATCAAGGTTGACTTCTAATAACACTTCTCAACGATCAGATAGTGTGAAGTAATAATCTTACAAACGGCACCTAATTAAGGATAATGTATTATTACCTTTCATCATTACAACTCCTAATTATCCTAAGATATGGTTTACTGTCAAATCTTATTAGATAGCTAACTATGTTACATGTTGATCATTAATGATTGATGAATGACTTAGAAAACTCTTTTTCGTTACTCATTCAAATACCCAAGTCAAGATCTTGAAACAACCGTTAAGATCAATGATCATATAGAGCTCAAATTCATTACTTAGAGTTGATAGATCTTATCTTGACTCATCACTAATCAAATAAGTACTTAATTATATCCAATGATTATTCAACTAGTATTTTTACACATTAGGTGTCCGACATTAAAACATAATAAGTGACCTATTGATTACTATGATGATCTCAGGTCAAAAGAAAAATATACATTTAAATCCTTACGAGAATATCTCACTTGACAGTTCATAGGTAATATTAACCATTGGTAATTCTCAGTTTGATCATTTCAATATGCATCATCTATATATGTAATTTAGTAAATGAGATTTACTAATATTTATCTAATAGATATTATTATATACATATTAATCTAATCAGATCATTAAAATCTCTTATAATCAAGAACACTTTTAGATTAAACATTAAAGACTTAATTCTTATTATCATAATCTTCATTATGATGACAAGTGTATATATTTACTCAAGGACTTATTATATTAGAATAAAAAACAATAAACTTAATATGATAATAAAATCATTTGTCATGTTATTAGACAAAGTTAATAATCATAAAACAAAAATGTCCGATTTATTACATAACGATAAAGTCATAG
Source organism: Erythroxylum reticulatum (assembly GCA_025504915.1). Classification (NCBI taxonomy): domain Eukaryota; kingdom Viridiplantae; phylum Streptophyta; class Magnoliopsida; order Malpighiales; family Erythroxylaceae; genus Erythroxylum; species Erythroxylum reticulatum. The sequence goes on along the minus strand of JANSVA010000217.1, from coordinate 31,816,426 downwards.
GCATGATTCCAACACTACAATGCTGAATTCTTCGACTTATCTGTTTTCATAAATTCTGTACTGATTAGAACCATCAATTCTTCTACTCTTGGTTGGTGAAACTGGGAATTAGCTCAAATGCGTTACCTTGATATGATGTCACGTCTTCACTTGATAAACGGAGCTTACCTCTGAAAGTGTGTGCTAATATGAAACTTAGGCTGAATGATTGAAGCTAATTTCCGAGTCTATATGGATGAGATGGTTGTAATGCAATCAGCACTCACAATTAACATAATAGATATCCGCTACAAGAATGTCCTTTTCATTCTTTGCAGGTTGCATTCCACATTCGCTTGAGCAGCCACAACACAAAGTAATAGCTAATGGCCTTGCAGCTTAGCGCGGTGAAAATTCTACAACTGAAACTCCATGACAACTCGTAATTTTCTTTTCTTTTTTTTTGTGGGTACGTCGCAACTGGAATTGGATTGTTTTTTAACACCCAATATTCCCTTGCACTTTACAAGATTCCTGGGTACTGAACTTGTATTTTACCACTATGTATGAACTTGAAACTCAAGGGGAGAGTTTTTGTCTGCATTGACACATCGAATGACAAGAATCATATCAGCAATTAATCCCTTCATGGTTTATCAACTTCACAATGTAAACAAGTTTTGGCCGAAACAGGGTACATTACAGAAGTAGAACAGCTCCCTAACTGCAATGCAGACAAGCATGCGTGTTAGTTTTGTATCTTTCTAGTAGATAGGCTCCACAAGATCCTAACCTATGCATAAATTTCCGTAATTGGACTTTCTACTACGTGTTTCTTAGCTCCTCAACGTCAGAACATCAATCACAGCAATTTCCTCGAAGAATTGAAAGCTCAAGATGTTTCATAAGACAATCATTGATGTCTCTCAGCCATGGCTATAGGACAATGTGATGTTGATTGGTGATAATTGCTTAACAAGGGAATCCTCCCATTAAAAGCATTAGTAGGAAAATTTGTTGAATCCATCATACTGGTGGATGTTTGATGCAAAAGCTCCAGAAGAGACAAAAATATTTCAACCCTTGTTACGTGAGTCTTTGCCTGCAAAACATGTGACCTCACTTATTATGCACAATAATAATTCATAAAGTCCACAAACAAAATTCGGTAGTGTCTTTTATACCTCAACAATGAAGCGAGCCCATATTTTATCTTCTCTTGTTTCCATAATTCCCTGCCATATATTCAAACCAAAGTCTCTTATTGCATCTGCAATCTCAAGAAAAAGGCCCCGATCCTCACACACCATCTGCAAATTAATAAAGGAAAATATATATACTGGAGTCAGATGTTAAGGTCCATAACAGGCACGCAGGAAAGAACTCTCAAATTCTGTATTTTATACCTCTATTAAAATTAGGCCAGCTGGACCAAGTTCTTCAACTATAACAGGGCAAGCCATGGTTTGTTCACCGATTTCCAGTGCCCACATAGCACCAGCTCTACGTTTCATGTCATTTTCAAGAACTGTAATGTTTTCCTGGCCAAACAGCTATATATATATATAAAAAAAAAGATTATCAAATATGATCACAAGATGTAAGCTTGTTTCCTTGAGTAGAATGAAAGACATTAAGTAGACCCACAGAGCTCCTTACCTTTGGTTGATTAGTTTGCTTCAGCTTATCTGCACATTTTGTTACACTTTGCAAGAAAAGCATGTGTTTGATGGTGCGGTCCAGTAAAGAGTCAATACTACACTGTCATATGAAAAATACGGGAATACATCAGTAATGCACTCTCAATACTCCTCATATCTCGAAGCAACTTATTTCATGACTCCCTCCCTCAAAAGAAAAGACTTAAGAATGCGTACCTTTGTGCTGTCAGGGATAATTCCTCTCAACTCTTTGATTCGATCCTGAATCTGTTGACGATCTTTTGGCCTTGGCCGATTACTTTCTCCAGGCCTAGCTCTTTTCTTCATGGCCTTTCCCTGCTCCTCAAGCTTCTTAGGTCTCTCCAAAACAGTATTATGAGTGCTGATGCTGTAGCTATCATCAATCCATAAGCCAACCTGTGACTTTGGAAAGAACTCTTTCCTTGATAGATCCTTTTTTGTGCCTAAACTGTCAAAATTCTGCCTAGTTATATCACTAGAGCACAAAACAGAGACTGAATGAACTTGATTATCAATGGCCATTGGAGTTCCAATTCTTCTTTTCTTGACAGTGGATACCTGATCACTAGTACTAGATTTAGAAACACAAGTAGAATTACTACCGCCATCTAGAAGCTCTTCAATTCCTAACTCCGAGAACAATCCTTTCCTTGGGCTAAGGATGGAACCAGCATCCAACTTTTGCGTGCCTTTTGAAGCGCTTGTGCTAACATCTAAAAGATTACAACCCATCACTGGCTTCAAAAATTTTTTGCAGTAACCCTCATCTTGCCCACACCAAACTTCCAGTCCTAAACCTTCTAATGGGATATCATTTACAGAGTTCTGATGTAAATCAGAAAAAGTACTATTGGCAATGGGACTTTTCACTGAATTAACAGGATGTTTGAACAAATTGTCCAGTAAAACATCTCCAACCACATGAGATGTTGTTGAAGTAACTCTTGTTGACTGCAACACATTCTCAATCCCCATGTTTTTCATCCCACTAATGCTTGGCGATGGAGTAAACCACTCAGAAGGATCATCAATTGAACTGTAGTAGGATATATCTGTTGTTAAATCACATAGTTCAAAACTTTCAGGCGGTCTCTCCAAGCTAGTTTCTCTTTGCGGAAGTTCACCAAGAGTCTCGTTTACTAAGGAAACAGAACTCTGGTCTTCAATAGATCCTCCAAATTTTTGCTGTACAGCTTTTTCCAGATTAACCAGTTCTCCAGTTTCACTAAAAGAAGCTGAAGTTGAGACCCCTTGAGAGGTCCTGCAAGATAGTGGAGCACTTGCATTTTTAAGAAATACATTTGGAGACTCCTGGGTCCCCATTTCCAATGGCCTTTGAAACTGTGTTGAGGTCATAACAGAACAATCATCGCTACACATTTTTACCCCACAAGTTTTCCTCTCTGGCTTGTTAATAGGAGATGCAGATTGTGTAGGTAGTTGTAGGAAATGAGCTCCAAAATTAACAGACCTGTGTGCTTGAGCTTCAATATAATCTGCATGCAATTGATTAGGAGTAGACAATGTGTCCGAAAAGGGGCTTATTCTTTCTTGTTGAGCATCTGGTGTGAAAGCTGAGAAATCAACAGGCCAAATTGAAGACTGAGTTATTTCCTTCAGCCCATTGGAGGAGCCCCAGTTTATGGCTGCGATATTCCCATTGCAGAAAGAAGCAAACCATTCATTTAAGTCAAAACTTTCATAGTTCAAGGATAAAGGAGTTAAAACTGGTAAAGTAACTCCACTGTTGTGTTCCATCTCCATAAGTGACGCTTTTATTTGCTCCAAAAGCTTTTGTCTCTGAGATCGACAACAATAATAGGTTAGAAGTAACATCATTTTTATCATCACATAGATGGATTTTAGCTCTCATATCAAGAACAGTAACAACAATAGATGGTTAAGATCAACATGTTAGCATTTTAGATCTTTCAGACAATATTTGGAACAGGTGAAACTCATAGTTTTCAGGATTCCAGTGCTTCATAGCTGGCCCAATTTGGTCTTTCCAGTAGGCATCTTTGACAGTTAGCGACCCTTTTTAACATCTCAAAAAGCAGATCCCAATGTCAAAAAACAGTAGTCATGCCATTAGAACAGTTGAAAATTAAAAAAAAATAGTTGCATTCAGCCGCATCACACCAATTAGTGAAGGATACAACTTTAAGTCCTCAAATTAGAGCTTGTCCCAATCAGAAACAGTTCAACAATATGCTGTAATATTGGTACCAAAACCTGTGTCAATGCATGTGAAATGACAGATTTATTCAATCATTCTGATTGAGATAATTTTTTAAATCTTATGAGCAAGTATCACGCTGATAAGGTAAAAAATAAGGTAATTTCTCTTCAATGTTAATTTGAGAAATTTTCTTCTTCCCTCAGAAAATTAGAGTTAACGTCAATCGCTACTTTGAAACAAATGCCACTTTAGTAAAAGGTCGGCCTCACCATCAATCACAAACAAGTAGATTAATCCATAGTTAACGGGAACTTTCAGGCCACTCGATCGTTTATTAAAATTGCAACAAAGAAAACTTTAAGCCAAGGTCATCAAATTCCCAAGCCAACACAAAAAGTAAAACGTTTTGACAAAATAAGAATTCAACGAAGTCTGAACCACTCCTTTTATTGATAAGAAAAAGCATATGTAAAGAATTCTCAGGTAGAAAATAGGAAAGGAATGAGAAGGAACTCACATGAAATTTCTCTTAGGACTCCACGACCTTGAGACCACCTACTACTTAAGAAAGACTCTTAAGCGTCTCCTTTTACCTGCATTTACTTACCACCAATTTGGCTGGCCGAAGAAACTTAAAACAGAGCAAAGAGAGCAGTGGAGTGGGTGTTGCAGAGATTTAGTAGAAGGAAAGGAAATGATCTCTCTCTTTCTGTGTATAATGGACATAACATAAACATATATATAAGAAACAAGGGTGGTTTTCGGCTTCAGGTTTTGTGCGTGCTTCTCTATCTGTTTATATCTTTTGAGAACAAAGCATGAAAGAGTAAAGAGCGAGATGCTTGAGCATTGACTGTGCTTAATATCTTTGTCTTAATATTTCCCGGCTACCGGTCCCACATGGATCTTATCACCCTTCTTTTGTTCTTTTACTGGCTTATACCTATAAAGTAAAAGTAAAAAGTTCTGTTTTCTTTTCCTGTTCAAAAGGTCACCGGGTGCCTAAATTCTTATCTTGAAACGATCCAATGTTACATTAGAATGTAACATCAATCTCTTCGCTTATTCTACCACATATAAAAAAACCGTAGAATAAGCCATGTTTGTCCAAGGTGCTTGATGGTACATTCTTATGTTTTTGTTTTGAGTTTATCCGATAGATTGTTTTAACTTTAATTAACACTGAAATAGAACCGAAGAGGTCTTATCTCTCTCTAAAAAAATCTTTTCATTGGAAAATCGATGCCTCATTCAATAACCACCCCAATCCCCCAACTTCCATTTTGGCCACCGCATGCTAGCCCCGACTGTTAGTAGAAACTAATCACGATCGAATCACGAGTTCAACAAAAATCAAAATTAAAAATTTTATTCAGACCTTGATGATTGAATAACTTGAATAAAAATACAAATACGAATCGTATGATAAGAATTTGTATCTGATTCACATTTCTTATTGAAATCCTTTGAAAGCCTTTCCGATTTATCAATTACAAGCTGTTTACTTGTCCAGTCTCGAATGGTATTCATATAATAGCTTCTCAACGTTTGAGTGAAAATAAGCAGGAGTGCTAACTTCTTGATGTTTACTCCTATTTATAGAAAAAAAAAGGCATTAGGGTTCTAAAATTTTAATTAAAATTAAATTCCTTAATTATAATTCAAATTATAATTAATGTAATTTTAATAAAATCAAATATCTCATATTTGATTCCTAAAATTTCTAAAACTTTATAATGAAATCCAACTTAATCAAAATTCATTTTTCCTTCACAAGTTGTTGATTAATGAGTGATCGACAATGATAATAAATTATAATTATAATTCACAATTAGAATTAGATAAATCAAAACTCCTTTTAATTTATCTTTAATTCTCCAATTAAACAATTTATAATCATAGATCAAGATTGGTAAGTAATATGTCATGAACACTCAAATATTAGATATGTCAAAGTGATTTGACTTAACCATGCATAGATATGATGTATAATTTAATCTTTTCTTCATCCAATGTTCCAATTAGACTGAGTATAAATACACTGTCTACGCTTTTCATCTAATCATGTTTGTTCTTGCTAATTAGTAATTAATTTATAATTGATATTTGAAAATATTTTTTTAAATGTCCATTCAATTTTTCAGAGAATTCCATAAATCACAATTAATCCATAATAGTAGAACATTCTTTCTAATTGCTTTAAAGTGACGAATCATTTATTAACTTACTCAACTATTTCGATACGATTTATACTCCATCTAAATACTACCGACTGAATTATCGTAGGACAATTTATAAGTAGCATCAAACATAGTAACTCCCACACGAGTACCTTGGTAATTTCAAGTATAAAGATCAATTATACAACTATCATTATAAGAAAATCCGCATACACATAAGTAATATTTTATTTGGGATTCTCATAGTAGGGTTAGTTCAATGATTTATTCTCTAATAATCACCCATATATTAGTTTAGGTATCTCAATACATTAATTTTTGAGATCAATTACTTTCATCATAAGAAAGAAATATAATATGTGCTAGCTTTACCATTTCAACAATATCTCATCTTGATGAAACTACATTTAGGAACAATACATAAATATAAATTGAATCTTACAATTATGATCTCACTATAATTTTAATTACACAGTAATTATTCAAAAGATTTTACCTTTAGTATTAAAACATCAAATGTAATTAATTTAATTCACAAAGATAAAGAATGCCTGCTCATTAATTAAATAATAATGTCATACATCAAATTGTAACCAACCGATTGGCTACAAGGGCATAAACTAACAACTATCAGCCACAAGTTCAACTTACCTCCCTCCTATGTAAACACTGAATTTGGCATTCTTTCTCTCCCTACCTCTAACTCTCTCTACTCTCCAGTAAATCAAGCTTCAATAGTTTTCTCCTTCTCTTATTTCACCCTTTCATTTCTCCTCTCTTTGTCAAAGGATTGAGAATGAAATTCTTCCCTTTACACTTTCTCTTTCCTCTCCCACCTCCAGAACACTCCTTAGATCGTCAAAATTTCAATCTCCTAATAGCAATTCCTTTATAACTATCTCCCAGTAAGAGGTGATAGCAACCTTCCTTAGTTCTATCCCAAGCCTTTAAAATCCTAGAAACAAGTAACAAATGATAATGAACCAAAAGTCAATCTAATTCAAATTTCACTCATAATAAAATCCCAATTTATCTCTCCCCTTCTGGAAATATTGCAAGCTAGATTAACAAAATGAAAGACCATACTATAGTGGTGTTATTTCTAGATAAAAGGTTCTCCTACCCATCAATCAAAGTATGGACTAAGACCATATGGACTAAGTTTGGATTGGAGCAAATCTTCATATCATAAGAGGAGTATTTTCTATTCAAATTCAGAGATTTTGAAGGATTGAGATAGATGATGGAACTAGGTCTGTGGAATTGGATGGTAAGCCTATGTTTATCAGGAAATAGACACCGATATGGCTCTAAACAAAGAAGCTTTAAAGACTATACTATTGTGGATTTGCTTCCCAATATACCACTTGAATATTGGATAATCATGGTTTTGAGCTACCTAACAATTGTAATAGGGAAGCCATTAAGCTTAGATGAACAGACAACTAGAATGAAAAGAATATGATTCATCAAAATATATTTGGAAGTTGAAAGGAAAGATAAACCTCTTAACTTATTATTTATCCACAGATTAGGGGAAGATGAAAAACTTCTAGCTACAAAGATTTCCATATGCTACACTTGGAAACATAACATCCCTACTACCCAAAAATATAGAAACCAAAAACCAGTAACCTAACAGTCTGGTATATAAACATCTCTAAAAATCCCAATCATTCCCCTCCTACACTCCTTATCCCCCCATAGCAATCCATTAACTGAGCATCAAAATACCTACATATCTTAAAATACTTCACCTTCAAATGAAAACACTCTTGAATCCATAACTATTCCTATAAACATCAATCATGAACCCTCCTCCCCTCTAGGTGAACACACTATCAAATCTCCAAATCATAAACCAACAGAAATCCCTAACTAAATGAAAAATCCTGATCCAACTTCTTCAAAGGATGTAGAACCTTATAGGCTAGAAGATACTAATATGTAACACCATGAAGGTAGTCAAGTAGAAAACACAAAGGCAAGGCCTTAATAAGCTCTTTAATCATATAATCATATCATAAAATACTAGGGACTTAAATTTCCCTAAAAAATTTAGTAAGACATGAAGGACTTTTTGAAGGTCAAAAATTCATTTCTAATAAGCTTGCTTAACCAAGATCAAGGAACCAATTTTGAAGAAAGGGCTAAAGTTCCTAGGAAATCAATGAAGCACTCTAACAAATCGTGCACACTATAGGTTAGGCAAAATTATACTTGCCTATGATCCTGAGGTAGTGCAAATCCTTAATTCCTAGTAATTTGACCATTACATACATGTAGAAATATTCTCTACACTATTGTAGAAGAAATCCATATCACCTATCTACATGCTTATAATCATGCAATCCAACAGACATTTCATATAGAGATATTGTAAGTGTGGGGAAGAATATTAAGGAACTATAGATTGTCTTCGGAGACTTTAACTATATATTAAACTCCTTACTAAGAGGTAAGGTAAGTAAATAGACAAAGAACTTAAGGATTGCCTAAACTTATATAGAATGATAGACCTTAGTTATAGGGATAACTTATTTACCTTATTTGACAAGCAATAAGGGTAATATCAAGTTAGAAAGAAACTAGACAGAGGGCTAGTCAACTCAGAGTGGATGGAAAAGTTCCCCAATTCCTCAAGTTAGTTCGACAACCTAAGTATTTCAAATCATTCTTCACCAGAAATCAAAGTGGAGCAACATATAAGGAAATTAAGACTCAATTTAGGTTCTTTAACTTCCTAATGAGGTTAAAGGCTATAAAGTAACAATTAAGAAAGTGTTGAAAGCTATGGTTGAAGGGTATAAAGCATAATCTAGCCCCTAAATTGAAAATCGTCATAGAAGATTTAACAAAGCTATATAAGGGACACTTTAAGAACAATATATGCAAAGCAATAGCTGAAAATATAAATGAGCTAACTACAATCCAATCTCAATACTATAAGGACCCATGAAACAAAGAATTGAGGAAATGTGAGAGAAATAAGCTAAACATCTACTTATTAGCAGTAGAGGCTTATGACTACCTCTTAAGATAAAAAAACAAGAGTTAATTGGTTAAAAGAGGGTGACTTATATTCAACCTTCTTTTACAAAAGCATCCAATGCATAAGAAATGCAAACAAAGATTTAAGAATATTGGATACCTCTAGAAACCCTTACTTTGCCTAAGAAAACCTGAAAGATTTGGTCTTCTCTTATTTCAAAGACCTTATAGGCTCATCATCCCCCTTTACTAGCTCTCCAGCTATCTCAATTTATCTCTCATCCCCTAAACCAAAATCAACAAGAAAGCCTAACCTTCCCATAAACCAATCTCAAGATTAAAAATGTCCTTTTCATCATCAATCCTAACAAGTCCACATGATCAGGTGCCTTTAATGCACTTTTCTTTAAAATTCTTAGAACTTTATAAAACCTCATATTTGCAACCTTGTCTAAGAATTCTTTGATTTCGGCACCCTCCTTAAAGAATTGAACAAAACCCTCCTCTACTTAATCTATAAAGTCCCTAACCCTACTTCATTCCAAGACTATAAACCCATTTCTTATTGTAATCTCCTCTATAATTTCATATCCATATTTATTCTTGACAGCCATTGAGGTTTTGACTAGGCATATTTCTTACCAAATTTAGGGATGGCAATGGGTCAGCCCATAAGCCAGCTTGCCAATTTTTGTCTTTAATCTGGTCCTGGTTTAGGTTAACTCGAGACCTAACTCTTCTAAGCTTGAGACAGCCTGGGCCTGAGCCTAGGCTTGGCCAATGGGCCACCCATTGCCAACCCTAACCAAATTGCCTAAGGTAGACCTTTTTTCTACCATTATAAATTTCAAATATCAAACATTTTCACTATAACATTCACATAAGATTTGCTCCTACTTTGTGGAGTAGATAAAAACTCACTTCAACTATTATTGGATAACCTAAACCAATTTGAGAAATGGTCTAGTCTGATAGTAAATAGAAGGAAAAGTCATACTTTCATCTCCTCTACCCCATCTCTCCTAGAATAATCCCTCACAGAAAAAGCGGGTTTACAACTTTCCTAAACCCTAATAAAATACCTTAAGCTTCTTATTTCAACAATAAAGATTTCGTATTATGATTATAAACCAATATTTGGTGCAATTTTAGCGGAAAAAAGCTGGATATCAAAACATTTATCTTATGCAAAATTGTAAAATTGATTAAATTCATATTAAATAGGATGTAAATCTACTGGAGTTCACATGTTGCCCTACTAGCCAAAATAACTAAAGAGATTAAAAAGGCCTAAGAAATTTCTTGGAGGGTGGAGTTGGATTGAATAAAGTAGTTCCTAAAATCAAATAGAGGAACATAAAGCGCAAAGTGACTTAAAATTTAGATTTTAATAAAGCTCTAATGGCCAAATAAATTTGGAGCTTATTTAATAGCAAAGTAGGACTATGGGTCATATGGATACAAGAAGAGTACATTAAGAATAACAACTTTTAGATGATGAAGCCAATTTCAAACTCCTCATTTATCACTAAATTTATCCTAAGCTTAAGGGGGGTAATAGGGTAAGAGATCAAGTATTTAACAAGGAATAGATTAAAAAAACCAATTCTAATTTGATAAATGGATAAAATCAAAACCAGTTTACCTCCAACCTATTTACAACTTTTAATAACATATTCTTTCCATAAATTCCGAGGTCTGCAAAGTCATGGAAGATAATCAATGGTGGGTACCCTTACGAAGAATAGTTATTTTGCTACCTCTCCTACCTTCCTATAAACTATATCAGAGTAAAGAAGACATTGTAATCTAGATGAGCGATCCTTCAAAAAAATTCAGTGTGTCTATTTGTTATACTCTATCACCCCTATTGCTTAGCAAGTTGGATGGTACAAAATGATATGGCTTAAGCAACAAGTTCTTAAACATACATTCTTCATATGGCTAAAAATTCAAAGCAAGCTTCCTACCTTAGACAGAATGCACTGCATTGGCCTAAAAAATGCATATTCTACCTATCATAACTAGAATCCAAGGATCATACAATATTCAAACGTAGTTATTCCTCTAAAGCTTAGAGGAAACTGTTGAGGGAATTCAATATACAGTACACTCCAACCAATATAGAAGAAACATTGGAATGGATTCACAGGAAGAAAATAAACAACCCCATCAATGATAGGTTGGTGCTTAAAATAGGAGCCATATTTCTAATGTTTGAATTAAGAAAAGAAAGGAACTATAAAAGATTCAAGAATCAAAAACAAGAAAATTGTTACCTTTTTACCAAGATCATTCAAAGAATAAGGGAAGTTGCGATTATGAAAAATATACATATCAAATGCAGCCATAAAATAAGAAAGAACTGGAATTTAAACTAATTGCAAATCAACAATCATTAAATACCAATTTGGAGAAATGGAAATCACAACGAATTAAGGATATGAAAATTAATAATAATGGAAAGCAAACCATAAGATTTGGGGATAATACCTTTAATGGTTTCAAATCATCCCACACGCAAATTTGAGTAGACTAAGCCACAAAATCTACACATCAATGCAATCAAGTCATAAGTCTAAAGAGAAGGAAATAAAGCATAAGAAATAGAACAAAAACGGGCAACACTTCCACTGAAGCAACAAGCGATTGGTTGTAAAAACTCTTCAGCATATAAGGGAAAGGAGATATAGTTGACACACTGGAAGAAACAAAAAAACTACATAAGAAAAAGAAATCATGGAACACACATGTAAATTGCAAAAAGGATTTACCTCCTAACTTGCAACCACAAAGCTGCAAACATGAAGATATGCTATAGACTTGCAACTCACCTTCCATGGACTCTTTACCAAATTAAGGTATTTTTGGAGGAACCAACAAAATAAGCCTTGGGTTGGTTTAAAGCATGGAAAGAACTAAGAAGGACTTATTAGTTAAGATTGTAAGGCTAAGGGACACATATGAGACTTAGATTGAAGTGTATGAGATTTAAGCAAGTGGAGAAATGATGCATTTCAGATATGGACAATAGTGTAAAATTGTAGTTTCCCATTTAAGATTTTAATACAATATTTAATTTACAAAAAAGAAAATTAAGGAGATTTCAACCAAAAAAAAGTAAATATCAAAGTTGTTGTTTATTAAGTCATAATTAAAAATAAAATTTTATTCAACTTAAAATTTGAAATTGTAATAATATATAACAATTTTGTAAATTTGAATTATCTAGAATTAGAATTTTCATACTCTAATCCTCTATTTAAATTTATTCAAGATGTAAATTCCATAAAATTATAAGCAAATTATAATGTCACTAATCTTATCATCAATCAAATAATAATTTGAGAAGTAACAATTACCATTAATCAAATATTAATAGTCATATAACTCTTGGAAAGAATGACTATCTAAGTAATATTAGAAACCAATTTTCAGAAATATGTGGTTATCAATCATAATATTTCTAATAAAACTTGCACCTAAACTTGTCAAAAGGTCATTTGATTATTAAAAAAATTCTTGAAGGTCCTACCCCAAGCACAATAATATTAAATTTTGTGATAAGTTCCCAAGAGTATGCTAATAAATGTGGCGTTTGAGTCTTACTCTTTTGTCTAAGTTTAGAATTTCTGACAATGTGCCCAAAGTAAGTAGGAGTAGCATGAGTTTACCAAATTTAAATGTGGTTGACCGCAACTAGCTTGTAGGTTATTAGTTGTTACTTTCCATTACCAGCATACGAAAGAACCGAAGGAACTTAATTGCTTATTGTTTTTAGTAGTTGAAGAAAGTGTCTATCGAAGTACGTAATCTATTAAAAATTAATGTTACAGCTACAATCACGTATTTGATTGCGATGCAATTTATATTTAGTAGGATATGGATCAATTAATATATTTGCGTTTGATTATATATGTTATGGTTTTAAGGATATTAATGAAGATTTGAGCAATTAAATTGAATCAATATGGTCGATACCAATATATTGATCAAATAACATTAATAAATAGGTAGACAAATATATAAAATTGGCGTCATAATTGATTTCTGCCTTATCATGAATTCATGATCTTTTGATTCCAATGAAAAAGTATCTGCCAATGGATTAATGCTTATTCTCCTCCTGAAAATAGAAAAACGCAATTGTAATGGCTTATTCTCAAAATAGTGTGAATAGTAATAAAGAAAAATCTGTCTGACGGGTTTGGCGAAACCACATGTAAACATCATCCAATAAGTGGAGGACAATACTGTTTTACATTTAAACCTTAAAACTAAATTTAATGTTTTAAATTTAATATTCATTATTATATCATTCGCCATATTTCATTCTTGGAAAGTACATTAATTTAATGATCTATTTCAATTATTTAAAAATTTAGATAAGGCAACTCAGGAATGTAAAAACTTATTAATAATACGTAAATATTAGGGAATCTTAAAAATTTTAAATTAAAAAGTATTATAATTAATTATTAAAAATATGAATATGTTTAAGAACAAGAATTACTAGTTTTTATCCGTAGATATGACAATAATAATTAAAGTCATGGTATTTGATTCTTAATTTAAAGTACCATTCTTAAGGATACCTTAAGTTAAATCTAAAGGGCAACTTTGGTATTATAAAAAATTGTTCATGTTTTTGGTTCTGCATTGTACCTATCTCTCCTTAAACTCTGAACCTACAACATTACCATGCCTTCCACACTCAATACAATAGACCGTAAGTAGTGCATCCAAGCTGATTTTTTCCCCCATCTTACAAACAAATAACTAGATGAGCAATTATTAAACTCAGGGCAACAATCTTCCCCCCAAACTATAACCACTTGGACACAAGTGGTGGGAGATTCAAAAACATATTCAAAATTGTTCTACACTTCACCCATCCTTCACTTAGGAGCAACATATGGTAGCCTCTCCTAGTAAAGTTTTAAAAGGTATTAGTACATGGTCATCCACGCTGATTGATTTCTTCTTGGATAAGAGGGTTTCATTTCCCACTATGATGGTATAGATAACTATAAATTAGAGGACTTATAGGGCTTTAGAAATACTTGTTAATGAAGATGATATCTTCACTTTCAAGTTTACCAACAAGGATCAAGCCTTAAAGTTGGTGGACGATGGCCTCTAGCATACATGGGAAAACTATTCCTACAGACATGGAAACTTAGCACAGAGAATGAGACCATCAGATCTACAAACATCCCCATCATGGTCTACATACATGGCATTCCACTCGAATACTAGACAACTAAAGGTTTAAGCTATTTAGCAAGCTATATAGGCAAACCTATATGTCTAGACCAAGCTACTGTTGTGGTAAAATGCATAAATTTTGCCAGAATCTGCATCTCAATAGACATAATGAATGATTTACCTAAGGAGATCCCTATTATGAAGTTCAATAGTAACATGGAAATGGTTAAGGATGTAGTCGAATTAACATAACTTTGGAAACCTAAATCAAAGGTAACTAGAATCTAGAAACCAAATGGAAAAGTATTCAAGGATGGAGGCTCTCTAAAGCTTTTGGGAGAGAAATATTATGCTGCAAATAGTGAGCAAAGCCATTATACCCAAGAAGCTAGTGAGGAAAAAAACACTTTAGACATAGACCCTATATAAACAAGTAGGGAGTAAATAAACCAAGAGGCTCATCATCAACAAGTAAGTAGCACCTCTAGTCTCACACCCACAACTAAGGAGGAAAAAAATTCTTATAATTAGTTGGAACTAAATCAATTATGTTCTTAAGTAAATCCTTCCCTGACTAAGTTAAGATTAGGATAGAGGAGGAGGTCTTTAAAACCTTGAAAAATAAAAGGAGATCTAATAAGAAGAAGATGGCAACCTCTTCAAGTGGTGAAATGTGAAGGTTGTTTTATAGAATATGAGGGGTCTAAATTCCCCCACAATGCAATAAGGAATTATTAAGTTCATACTAGAAAATAAACCAAGCATCTTTGGTATTTTGGAATCCAGAATTAGGAAGGGAAAATGCAATCTCCTCAACCTTTCTCACAATAAATGGAAGATGATAGAAAACTATAACTACTACCATAATGGGAGAATCCTATTTTTCTATAAAGAGGATGAGGTTAGCATTCTAAACAAACAGATTATGGATCAGATGATTCACATTAAGATAAGGAGCTTACAAGAACAATGGTTGTTTATTATCAGCATGATTATCGTTTTAATCTTAATTTTCAGTAACTCCCTTTATGGAATAAGCTAAGGGAAATAGCAACTAATATGTAAGAGCTATGGCTAGCCATTAGTGATTTCATTTCTATAAAGGATCTCAATAAAGTCAAAGGCAATATCTATGCCAGAAACTACAATGATGAGCTAAAGCTATGCATTAGGGACACCCAACTCCTAAAGTTGCCATATGAGGGAAACTTTTTTACTTGAAACAATAAACAATAAGATGAATGGTACCTAAGAAAGAAGTTATACATGAGAATGGTTAATTGGAATGGATGCGAAAATTCCCTTAAAGTATGGTATCATATCCGAACCCCTATTCTCTGACAACTCTCCGAGCATTGTATATATTTGACACTACAAAGAATCCTAGAAAACCCCATTCAAATTCAAAAATTATCTCACAAAGGTTTTTGAAGCAGCTATTTTGAGAGGATTATAGAGGGATTTTGGTGGAACTAAATAGTATATATACTCCAAAAGCTTAGGAGCATAAAGGATAAGTTAAAAAATTACACAAAGATAGAATTTGTGACACAAAAGCACTTCTGGAGATTTTTAATTCAAAACTATATAATGAACTCTACAAGGATCACACTAATCCCAGCCTATTGAAGAAGGAGAGTCAAGCTATAGGAGAGTACTCATAGGCCACGAACTATGAGATATTTATGATGAAACAAAGATCAAAAGTCGCATAGTTAATAGAGGAGGCTAAGAATACTAAAATCTTTCACATAAAAGTTACAGGAAGGAAAGCCATAAACAAAATTATGCCTTGAGAACAATGACACTATAATATATTGAAGTTTTAAATGGAAAACTTCTTAATTGCAAGTATATAAATCGTATCATATATTATAAAAAAATGTGATCCAATGAGAATTATAGTATTCACCCAATAATTTTAGTAAAATTTATTTAATGTAAACAATAAGATGGATAACTAATAATTAAACTAAAAACAAAGAATTAATAACTAAACAGTGAACTAGGAAATAATGAATTAATTGATTAATTAATAATGAAAATTATGAATTACTTATATCCTTATTTGTTTTCACTTTATCTTCTTGATTCAATAATACTTGATCCTAGATCTCCTATAAATATAATTACCCTCTCTCGAGATCTAATCTAGTAATCATAATTAAAATAGATAGAAATTGAATTGTGATCTCTCAATCTATCAAAACTCTTTTTAACTATGTAAATGGATTTGAAGCAATCCTATAGATAACTAATAATAATTAAATTCTCTCTTTAATTGCCTATTAATTTGACATTTATATGTCTCTTAAGGTACCAACTCTTGCTATATAACATAACATAAATGATCCAATCTAATCTCTTAATTCAAACTGTATATAAAACAATAAACATCCCAAACATATTCATTAAATTAAGAATGCAAGGTTTAATAATTAATTTAAGAATAATTCCTAAAAAGGAATTTAGCAATCCATATATGTAACTATATATAACCAATTTTAATCATCATTAATATCTAACAACAATAAGGAAACAAGAAAAGAGTAGATAATTGAATCTAAAAGTCTTCTTTTCTTTTCCTTGAGTTGGAAAATCTGTAGTTTTGTTCTTGAGAATTTTTTTTGAGTCGTCAAGTGATGTTCCTTTTCTCTTCTTTATATACTGTTGACTCTTCTAGGGTTTGTATAGTATTTTTCCTCATTTGTCTTCTAAAAATAGGCCAAAAATGTCAAATTTGCAAAAATCTAATGACAAAATAAACATATTACATGATTGTACGATGGCCATACACCATTGTGCATGACACTACTCTAACCCTCTGGCATGATCATTTCAGAGACTTCCCAATCTAATACTTCCTTATGCACATGCCAAATATATTTCTCCAGCTTTTTCTTCATCTTTTCTTCCCTTTTTCCTATCTCCACTCATCTCTAAACGTATTAAACAACCTTTGAAATATACAATCAAGATTAAATTCTTATTTTAAGAAACATTCAATTAAATAAAACACATGGAAACACTAACGAGAAAATAAATATAAGTACTAAACACATGATTACCACATAAGAAAAAATTAAAAACACACTCATGTACCTAGAAAATACAATATGATTCACACCTGTCATAATAACTAGCCAGAACAAAATCATGTAAGATACAGTGGGATTCTATTTAAACACTCAAGGTTCCCCTTTAAATGCTACCTACTTTATTACACTAATAAATGAAATATTAAAGGTCCAACTGTCCATAAAAGAAAAAAACATTCTGTTACAACCTATTACCAGGGAGGAAATACACAAAAACCTCAAGCCCCTAAATCCCTAAAAAGCACTTGATGTTGATGGGATGAATGCTTTATTCTTTCAAAAAACATGGGATCTATTTGGAGAAACCACTATGTAAGCTATCTTGGAATTTTTTAGAGAGGGGAAGATGTTAAAAGAAATCAACAAAGTTTTATAACCTTAGTTCCCAAAGGTACATAACAAAGATTTGTCATGAACTATAGACCTATTGCTTGTTGCAATATAGTCTACAAAATTATTGCAAGGATACAAGCTAATAAACTCAAGTTAGTGTTGCTTAACCATATAGGTTAGTAGCAAGGTGCTTATATTCTAGGTAGGCTAAGAAGAGACAATATCCACCTAGTCTAGGAAAAACTAAAAAGTTGTAATGGAAGGAATAATAACAAAAATTGTACTCTAAAAATTGACTTACAAAAAGCCTATGACTTTATATACTGGAAGTTCATTGTTAGTAGATTGAGAGCTTTTTACTTCTTCGAGGTTTTCACTCAATGGTTTGAACAGTGCATCACCAAAGTATCTTTCAACATACTAGTGAATGGCGTACCCTCCTTCATAATAGAAAGTTGCAAGGGCTATAAGTTTATAATTGTCTAACATTACTAGCATTAAATTCCAAAAACTATCGTTAACCTACCTAGGGATTCCTATTTTCTTAAGAAAATCAAGGCCTTTAGGGTTCAAACATGTTTTAGAAAAGGTTAATGACATATTACTTAGTTGAACTTCCAAATCTTTATCCATAATCAACACTCACCTGATCTCCTCAATCCTAAGCTCCCTCTCAATATATTGGGTATCCCATCTAAAAATTTTGAGATCCATCACTAAACAGGTTGAGAAAGCCTTCAGACTCTTCTTATAGAATGGTGGACCAGAAGGAGCAACAAAAGTTAAAGTAAACTTGAGGGAAGTGTGTCCTTAGAAGGCAGGGGGATTGGGATTTATACCTATCAAGGGAGTTGTAGAACACTACTAGCTAAGAAAGCCTAGAAACTTCTAAAGGGAGAAAATTCATTCTAGGTGTACCGGGTTAATAGCTATTACATTAAGGGCATATAATCCTAGACCCTCCCACTCCCTAACAATGCCTCAATTATCTTCCTCAACATGTTTAAAATCAGAAACTCTATTCAAGAAAACATCCATTACTGGAGATGGGAAGATTATCAGCTTCCGGAAAGATCGCTAGACCTCCTTTGAAGTTTTAAATCATAAGTAGGAACTATTGCCTCTTAAAGTTATCTTCCACGAGGAAGTTACAATTTACTCAGTTCTTTCGAACAAAAGACTGATGGAGAACCTCTTTGCCCACTCTACTAACATCCAAATTTTAATTAATCACACATTGGCCCTAAAATAGGACTCTATTATTAGGAGAAATACAGCCTCATGTTCTCCCACTAATAGGTCCTTTAGAGACTTATTCTGGCAACATATTCCTACAGTAGGATTGTTCCAACTAGAATGGGAAGGATATGCTCTCCCTAGGACTTCTTACACCCTTTGCCTAGCTATTAAGCATAGACTTTCTATTACTGACGAACTAGCTAAATTCTTATACATCCCTAATAGGTATGTATTGTGTGGAAAGGAAATGGAGACCGTTGAACATATTTTCTTTAAATGTAATTTCTCTACAGAGATGTAGCTTTAGATTATTTAGAAATGTAGAATTGGGCCCCCAAATACAATACACTGGTCAAACTTGCAACCAAAGAAGAGAAGATAATTTTCAAAATAGTTTTGTCTTACCTAGTTTCTAGCATCTAGGAGAAGCACAATGTTAGAATCTTTACGATGTAATCTATGTCCCCAAACAAATTTAGGACAACCCTTCTCCAAAGAATGAGGGAACATCTACATGTACAAAAGATAAATTTCACACGTCATCACAGATGATGATCAAATGGGGGATATAATTGGATCACCCTACACCTAATTGAAGGCATAATACAAGGTAAGAAAGAGTATGAACAATAATCTCATTGAAGGGTAGAAGTTTATACCTTAGGGATGAGGTGAAATTCAAAACACCACAAAGATAAGCAAGCTCTCTAAGAACTACCGCATCCATCCCTTAAGAAATGAACAGAAAGCATCATGCATGGCTCACAAATGCCTTAGAATCATTTCAGATTATGCCCAGAGTAAAATTTCCCAATTGATGATTCGCCATGTGTAGGCTAAACTACGACGTATTCGGTATATAAGAAATGATAGTCAACGTACGTTATAATATTCTTTTTAACGTCTAAAAAAAGAAGTATGTCATTTAAATATTTTTTAGTTTTGAAAAAAATAATGCTTTTATTTAAAATTCTTCTATCAAATAATTTAGGATAAGTTTCTCTTTAATCTAAATCAACAATATGATAAGTTCAAAAATAGAAAGAAATATTAATTAAAAAAGCCAATTCTAAGATTAGAACAATTACTTTAGTTTACATTTTCAAGAAATGAAATTTAGATAAACTTGAAAGTCATAATAAAAACTTAACTTGAAAATTGCAATTAATTATCAAAATAACATAAATAGTTAAATAATAATTTCATTTAGACTTTATAAAATTACAAAAATAAAAATAATTAGTTTAACTTTTATCCCTTTTTTAATGTAAGATTTTGACATCTAATTCTTTGAGATGTCAGACTCTTTATTTTTAAATTATTAATGTCTTTGTTAAGGTGTAATGTCTTTATCAAACACTACAATAAAGTTAACCATTAGTTATGAAAAAAATTGTAGCTAAAGGTACAAAAATCATTGCTAATAGTGATTGGTAACAATTTAGTTTCATCGCCCAAAACATTGCCAACTCGTTGTAGTTGAAAACTATAGGCGATGTTTTGTACTAATTGTCACTAATAGTTTTTGGCTACGTTTTATTTTCGTAGCAAAAAACTATTAGCGACGTTTTGGAGAATTATCACCAATTGGTTTGGCTACGCTTATTTTTCGTAGCTAAAAACCAAAATTTTTTTCCAGTTTTTAACTACTTTTTTAAAATGTAGACAAATTTTATAGCTACATTTTATAAAGTGTAGTTAAATTTTTTTATCTATGTTTTGATGAAATATTATACCATTTTGGAATAAATTATTTTTTATATTTTAATCCATATTATTGTATATAATGTATCAATATATTTTTATTGTTAATTTATTATAAAAAATTGTACAAAAATTTGATAATTTGAAGAACTGTATAGAAAAATAAAATATCATTAAATTTCTTCATATACAAGATTTTAATTACAACTTCAACAATTCTTATATATAAAATAATAAATGTAGAGACTAGTTTATAAAAT
The DNA here is from genome assembly GCA_025504915.1 of Erythroxylum reticulatum. Classification (NCBI taxonomy): domain Eukaryota; kingdom Viridiplantae; phylum Streptophyta; class Magnoliopsida; order Malpighiales; family Erythroxylaceae; genus Erythroxylum; species Erythroxylum reticulatum. The sequence continues at coordinate 31,795,570 of JANSVA010000217.1, read as the reverse complement.
TATAAATGCTAAGATTACACAAAAATTACAACATGTCGATGAACCTATAATAATCCAAAAAGCTTAGTTAAAATATTGTATTATTGAAACGGTATTGCATAATTAAAACAAGCATCACATAACTTTACCATTCATGACATAATCAATCAACCATTGCATCTTCTTCAATTCTGCAATCGTAGAAAAAAGTATTAAATTTAAATTATAATACAAACATGAATTAAAAGAAAAAAGCATAAGAGATGTAATTAATACCATTCACTTTCACCTTCACTACTATTATATCCTGGCTAAGTATTTTTTAAGGTACTTATATCATGCTTGGCTAACTTTTTTTGAATATATTATAATTTAACCTTAAGCGTCTTGTTTTCCTCTTAAGTTTGTTAAATGTATGTGGATCTTGATGAGGTTGAAAATTTTGGCTTAGGGTCAAAGCTAAGACCTATGATATAACCGAAATGTGTACCAAGCATGGTATTGTAAATGTTGTCCACATTGGCTTCATTCCCCTTAGAAATTGATTTCTGTAACAACTTATTTATGATAATGACAATGATATGGGGATCAAGGCAATTTGATGTCAAAAATTTGTGGGGAAGTGGGATATTTGTATGCATGAATGATTATCCTAGATCTCCATAGTCATTTCCTCATCGTTTCTTCTTATTTCCAATGTTTCTATTGTTTGTTATAAGTTTAAGTTTAAGATGTTCTCTCCTGCTGATGCTTTTGGTCAGAAATAATGCATTATATTTATACCCATGTTCAAAATTAATACATGGATTGATCATAACCAAAAAGATAAGTAGTGAATTTTACTTTGATTGATAAGCATCTTTGTATTAGATTTGATTATAGAATACTTAAAAAAGTTAGCTTGCTCGAATCTTGAAGAGAACATAGATAAAAATGGAGATGGTGGTGTTATCCTAATGGTTCATACAAGATTAGGCAAATTAGTAGTTTTGAAATAGTCATCGATTGTGAAAGTTGTGCCTACTTATTGTGATGATGATAGAGTCTTTCAATCGGTATGCATGTGTTCAAATTTGGGGTTCCTTATGTTGTTAGATTTAGCTTTTTAAGTTTTTAGGATTTAATTTTTTAAAGGATTGTCAAGAAATTAAAATGATTGTTCTATATTTTTTATTCCTCAAATGAAATGCATGGTGCAGTTCATCTAATTCACTGTTCCATACTATAAATGGGAAATTCTTCAATATATGTTCTGCTGGTTTAGTTAAAGCCAAAAAGTTGTTAAAAGAGGGTGTCAATAAACCAACTGCTAGGGGAAGATCTTTGTCTGCTTCAATTGATTCCTTTAAACATGCAACCACCCTTTTTGGGAATCCAAATATAGGGAATTCCTTTACCTTATTTACAAAGTCTCATGTCACTTGAAATAAGAAAAACAATTATATCTTTTTTTCTCTTCAATGCGTGCAATTCATTATCTTTTTCTTTTTATTTATTGTTTTGTCTGTAGGAATTGTTAAAGCTATCATTAAAATCTTATATCATGTTTACAAACTTCATGTTAAAAATTTTTGAAATTTTTTTGACAACATATAAAATTTTCAAATCATATAATTTAAAAGAGAAAATAAAAAGCATAAATCTATGTAACATTAATTAATTTTGAATTTTTAGTTTCATAAATTTTTGAAATAATTTGACATTGTTGTTAGCTAAATTTATTTTTAGGATTAGAATTATTTTCAATAATATTAAATTTTTTATCAATATAATATTTAGTCACACAAGGATAAAGTGTAAGTTAGTGAATTCATAATTATAAACAAGAGAGTTAATTTTGTTATTTAAGCATTTGGCTACAAATTTAAAATTGTTTGCCAAAGGTTATCCATTTTGTGACGATTATAAAATTCGTCACCAAAGGCTTATCCTTTGGCGATGATAATAGTAAACCATCAACAAAGCGTAAGCCTTTTGCTACAATTTCAAGAAAGTGTCACCAAACGCTTACCCTTTTAGTGATGATGTTACTGAATTATTTCCAAGGCCCGCCATTTAGTGACAATTTTAAAAAAAATAACCAAAGATTAATTCAAATCGTTGACAAAAGCTTACTTTAGTCACAATTTTAAATTTGTTGCTAAAAAAAAGTATCCAAAGGGCTACCTTGTTGAAGTGAAAGTCTAAATCTACAATATGTATTTATATCAAGAATCTTTCCTCCTTTCTAAATTTAAACAAGTTATTCTTATACTATTTCTATTGAAAATTTGTTAGGAATTATGCCTTATTCTTGATTCTTACTATTTGTGTTACTTTAAATCCTTGTCGCTTTTGGGTGTTATAAGCTCACCATCTTTTGTTTAACTCGTTTTAGGATAAATATTATATTTATGAAAATTGCATTGATATAATTTATAATAGTCTAAATTTAAGTTAACCTAACAACAATCACATTTTAAATTTTATAGAATCATAAGTCTAAAATAATTAATCAAAAATTGATTAGATTTATATACCATTTCACCTCTTCTTTTCAATCTAATATGAGGTTTAACACTCATCTTATGTAAGATGTCATAATTATAATTTATTTTTCAACTAATAGTAACCTTTTTGGTGCTTTAATAACAATTTTTGTATAGTATTTCGCTAATAATTTAATGTTTATATTTAACAATAAGGTGCTTAAATGACTTAACTAAAATGTAAAAGGGTAAAAAATTCAAGGCTTAAATCAAATTAATATAAAAATGTACTTCAAATATATAATTCAAAATAAAAGTAATTGTTTACACAAATTGATTTTGTGCAATTTTTGTTTGCACTTGATATTAATGAGTTTCTAGTGATTGGAAGGATTTAAGAATTTATGTCATGGTAACTTTCTTATAGGACAAAAATGATTAAATTGATATCATGTTAGACTTTATACAATTACTTTAAATTGATATCATGTTAGACTTTATACGATTACTCTAAGTTAATGTTTTAATTAAGAAAGAGATTGTAAGTTTTTGTTAGATATTTTAGGAATTTTCTTTTAAAATATTAGAGTACTCATCCTAGCTTGAGAATGATAGATTTTATAGTGTAAGAGTTTTGAACTATTAGAAAATCGATGTGAGTATTAATCCTTCATGTAGTAGAATAAGAACAATAATTTTTTGTTTGATTTTTTGGAAGCCAAGTTCATTTAAGATTCTATAATATGATCAAATCATGAACACAATAAACCATAAACATAAATCATACCTTATTATGTAACTTGGTCCTTATGCTTGCAATTTCCCTAAAATCATTTATAAATTGATTCATCACAATGGATAAAGCCACACATGTTTTTGGCCTCTAATAAAATCTACATAAGAAAGTTAAGAAAGCTTTACCAGTAGTATATAAAGGTTTAAGCAAGAAGTTTTAGCTTATTTAAAGCTTACGCCTATTTATATTATAGTTTAGACCTTTTGTAATTTAATTAAAATATAATTCTAATTTCAATTAAACATTGATTGGAATTATAATTAATTGTAGTTAAATACCAATTAGGCCTAAATAAGATCCAATGTATTAAATTGTTCTTTATTTATTAAATATCTCATATTTAATCATAAAATTTTCAAACTTTACAATCTAATCTAACTTGATAAATTATCTTTTTCTCTGATCAACTGTTCTTTCGTTATAACCTATTAGGTTCTTAAATATGTTAACAATAGATATAAATTAAAACTCTAAATATTACAAATGTCAGAATAGTTTTTACTTACCCTTTCGTGCATAATTTTTCTTTTAATTCAATCCTTTCATTATACAAATATTTTAATTAGATATAGAGTACAAAGCTAAAGTCTATCTTATTTGAATCTAATAATGTCTGTCCTCTATCATTAGTAATTGATTTTATTAATGATAATTCAAAAATATTTTCAAAATATCATTCTACCGAGGTCAAGGATTTTATGAATCAATACTAATTGAGAATAATGAAACATTCTCTCTAATCACTTTAGGGTGGTGATTCTTATATTGATCACTCAACTATCTCCATATAATTCATGTTATATCCAATGACTATCGAGTGAGCTATGCTTTATAAGAATAAGTCATAAATAGTATCAAAATATAGTAATTCTTGTATGAAATACTTTGATGATCTCAAGTCAAATAATCACTTCTATAATCACTATAATGAGAATATTTATAAACATAAAATGAACATTTTAAATGGAATTATCATATTAGGCTAGTTTTTTAAACATGTTCTTTAACAAGTACTTATACATTTATTTAAGGATCTTTATACTTATAGTTTATAAGATCAACTACTTCCTTCATAATGAAGAAACATAACATGAACTAGTCTTTATGCTCTATTAATATTTAATCTTAATATAATAATGAATAAGAATTAATTAGGGATAATACATAAATATAATATAAATAACATAATTATGATATTATCATAATTTTATTTACAATGTATATTTATCTTATCGTGTATATGAATTAATGAAACAAATATATATAAGATAAAGATTGCTTTTAAATATAATCAATCAACTGATTATATTATATAAACTAACATAAACAATCTTAAACTAAACTTTTTGAGTGTCGATGTGTTACGAGGTTAATGTTCGGCGAAGCATATTCAAACTAGTAAATGCTCCTAATTGGCTTTTATATTTCCACATATGAGGTATTGCTTGTTAGCTTAGAGTGTTATTTGATGGCCTCATTATAAGAATGTAAATTTTTACATTTTATGTTCTAGTTTTTAGCAAATTGATTTTATTTTATAGCACTCAAGGCATGCTTAAAGTAGATGATATGTGCTTAATTGATTATGTATTTATTCAATAACACTTAGTGATTAATGACATGAAAGTGCTTAAGATACTCACTTTATGTTATATTTGAATTTAGGTACAATTGGGAAATGAAGAAACTAAAGTGAGTCAAAAGCACTATATTTGAGTCGTTTTTTGAAGATTCACAATCACTTGTCTTCATGGAATAAGAAGAAGAAGGACTAGAGTAACAAGAAAACAAGAAAACAGTAAGGACATGAAGAAAATGTTGTCAACATGGCTCATGACCAAACAATTAAAATGTCACAACCGTGACCATTATCTCACTATTGTGAAGTGAATTGCATATGCATGAGACACCTCTCATGCATATGCAAAAGTGTGTCATGGGTGTGACATAGCACTCATATCTTGACATATAACTCACCACTATGAGTGGTTATGCACCGGTGTGACAACCCATGTCCCACTCATGATACACTGCCACCTTACCCCTCTTAACCGTAAGTTTTTAATATAAATGGGGAAGAGTGAGATGGAAAAAAGCATGTTTCGTCTGGGAAAAGTTTAAAGAATTGACAAAGGTATTTCAAGAGGCGAAGAAGGGGCAAAGCTCCACAACATTGGAGACCCATAAAAAAGATGGAGAGCTAGACTTCTCGATGCTAGTTTGGACGGGACATTGATTCCAAAGAATCTGATTAAGCATACCCTTCATTGTGTTAGTTATTCTTACTCTCTTTAGGGATTGATTGTGTTACCCTATGTTTATTTTTTAGGTATTATGTTAAGATGATCTTAATACGTTCATTAGATTGTTTTATCATGAATCCGTTGCTAGAATCTTCAATAAAATCTATAATTATTGTGTTGAGATTCATTTGTAGCAACTAATGTTTTAGAATCATTAGGGATAACATAACCTAGGTTAACGACTCGAGCGTATGTGGTTGTTGCTTAGATTGGTTTGTTTTCCTAATTCATAATGCTACTGTCTAATTAAATCTAGAGAGTGCCTCCTAGGTTGTTCGATAGATAGATTTAATTAATGAGCGTCTCTTAATTAAACACAACCTAAGAGAAAAATACAGTTAACAGAGCTTGTTGTTAATCTACGACCAATAGTTCAAAGAGAGGTGGGAAGACAATAATTCAATGAAATATGTCTAATTGGGTGTAGGTTGAGATTCAACCAAAGAACTGAGTCCCTAACGAATTCATCACTTTTACATGTTTTCTTTAATTTGTTTTCATTAGTTTTATTTTATTTTAACCCAAACCAAAAACCATATAACCTAAACACTGATTGATTTCATAACAAAAGCTAACTGAACACTCTATGTAGGATCGACCTAAATTCACCACTGCTATAGTTATAGGTCTAGTTATTTTGAGTAGTGTTATGACATGCTACGTCAATTTTGTTGTCGATGTTGGGGAGTGTAGTGCTTTAGTTTTTGTTCTTGATTTTAATTAGTGTTTTGTACATACTTGTTTGTAAATAGTTTCTTTTCGGTTGTTTCTTGATCTTTTCAATTTTTAGTATTTTTTTAAAAATATTTAAAAATTTTATAGACAGAAGTAATTTTTTCTATAACTCATATTCCCAAACTTATAACCATGTTTGTAAAGATCATACGAACTTTAGTTATGTATTTGATAATCAAAAGAATTACTTCCCTGATAGTATGGAGGACACACAACAATTCTCGTATGGACTAGAAGTTTCTTATCATGACTCGGGTACATCTCTGGAAGACTTGCTTAACATTATAACTGCTAATAATATTCAACTTCATCAGAGTATTCAATAGAGTGTACAATAGTTCCAGTAAGAAATAAGGCAAGTCCACCAAGATATGATGTCTAGACTCCATAACATAGTAAACCAAATGAGTTTGAAGGCGGAAGCTCTCGGTCGCCTCGTATCATAAAGCAAAGAGAAGCAACCATCTCAACCAAAGGTGTACCCAAGGGATGTTAGTGCGGAGACCTTATAGGGTGAAGAGGAGCTTGAGAATCTTGAGAGAACTACTCAAGGAATTGCTTGTGTCAAAGAAGTGGAGCAGGAGCTCGAAGCAGAAAAAGACATCTTTTAGCTTGAAGGTAAATACTGAGCCCGTAATTATTGTTGAGACTGACCCTTCACCTTTGCCGAGCAGGCTGGAGGAATTAAACAAAGAAGAAAAAGGTGAAGAGACATTCAAGATATTTCTAAAATGTATAGACTCAGTGGAGATTGGAAATTTGAAGATAGGGAAGCCAACATATGTGAATTCATCAAATAAGGACCTATCCTTAAGAACCTCAAGTGGAAGAACCGCATGTGACACCCGAAGATCATAATTTTGTCACATGATGAGGAGAAAAAGTAGTCAAGCCAATGACAATAAACAAAGGTGCTTCTTCGTAGGCAATCCAAGGGAAGTTATTTCTTTTCTTTACATTTTTGCATTTCATTTTATATGCATGTGTGTTCTTAAATTTGTTTGTTCTTACTTGTTTTTAGGTTTTCAACAAAATGAGAGAGAGAATAATACAATCAATCAAACATTTTCTTTTTTTCTATTGCTTCCAGGATTATATAGTCATGATTAAAGGGTGAATTAACTAGAAGAATCGATAACAACTTAGCATGTACTTTTACTCTTGTGATTGGTCAATATACATTATCTTTAGAATAATAGTGACTAGTGGTAGAAAAAAGTTAGAGAGATTTTGAGCCTTCATAGACTGACATATTCATATTAATCTCATTGTCTTTTTGTTTATGTGTGACCTTCATGACATGTATATCCTGACTTTGCTTTGATTTTCTATTCCGGACTACATTTTTATCACATGCATTAACATGGAAATGATATAAGTATTCTTTCTTTTTGTGAACTACTAGCCAAATAGCCTATCCCTTGATGTGAATTTTCTCGTTGTTAAGCCCCCTTAAGCTTTATTAGCCTGTCTTTTTGTACTCAACACATTACATACTTTAAACCTAACCAAATGTCGTACTCAAGCCTTAAAGATAGTGGAGCATTTGTTGATTATTAATGATTGTGGATGTATAAGAGTATAAGTGTGGGGTGTGCATATATGTGGGATGGTTAAAATTATTGGGCTATTATTTTATGTCTTATGAATGAAATTCCCTTGTTAATGTAGCATCTTTCAATTTTTAAATGAAAAGAAAAAGAGAAAAGAAAAAGAAAAGAAAACGATAAAAAATGTTTGAATAAAAATATGAAAGAGGAAATACAGTTGTTTTGAAAAGTTGTTCATGATTGGTTTCTCCTCCTAAAGTTGTTTTGAATGTGATTTGCTTCTAATACATATAAGGTAGATGTGGCTTTTAAGGATCACTCCTTGTAGTTTCAAAATATTGTCATCAATTGTATGAGAGTTTGAATTTGAGCTAGGAAACATAACTTTTTGCATTCATTATAGTTGATGTACACAATTGTGAGTGAATGTTATTTTTTACGGTTGATGTTACATTGAGTGTTACTTTTGATTCACAAGCTTTGACAGCTTGTACACTACATTACTCAAACACATCTTACCTTACCCTTGCCCTCATTACAATCTTAAAAAGTCCTTTGATTCATTATTATGCATGTGAACCTTAGTGGTAGAGAAATGAAATGATTTGCAAAGTTGTGGAATGTTATGATCATGAATGATATTGAGTGTACTCGTGAATATTTCTTACTTAAACACATTTTTTCCAAGTTTACCATTAGATTCCTTAGTTTCTGAAGGTGATCATTGTTGATTGATCATGAGTAAAAGCTTTGAATGTTAAATTCTTGCTATATTTTTTTTTAAGTTATTCATCTTTGCTTATGACTATCTATTCTTGGGAAATATAGGAAATGAGTAAATGTTTTTGGGTCAATGATTTTCATTATAATGTTTTGCTTGAGGATGGTCAAAAGTTAAGTATGGGGGAAACTGATATGTGCTTAATTGATTATGTATTTATTCAATAACACGTAGTGATTAATGATATGAAAATGCTTAAAATACTTACTTTAGTTTATATTTGATTTATGGTACAATTTGGAAGCTAAGAAGCAAAAGTAAGTTGAAAGCACTATATTTGAGTCGTTTTTTGAAGATTCACTGTCACTTATCTTCATGGAACAAGAAGAAGAAGGACTAGAGCAAGAAGAAGACAAGAAAATTGAAAGAACATAAAGAAAATGTTGTTAACATGGCTTACGACCAAACAATTAAAATGTCACAATTGCATGGGCATAAGACACCTCTCATACATATATAAAGATGTGTCACGGGTGCGACACACGATTCATACTTGTGACACACAACTCACCTCCATAAGTGGTTATGGACGAATGCCACCTCACCCCTTTTAACCCTAAGTTTTAGTCATAAATGGGTAAGAGTGCGATGACAGAAAACATGTTTTCGTCTGAGAAAGTTTGAAGAATTGATAGAGGGGTTTTGGGAGACGAAGAAGGGGCAAAGCCCCACAACGTTGGAGACACATGGAGAAGATGAAGAGCTAGATTTCTCGACGCTAATTCGGAGTACATCGACCCCAAAGAACCCTATTAAGCATACCATTCATTATGTCTATTATTCTTACTCTCTTTAAGGATTGATTGTGTTATCCTGTGTTTATTGTTTGGGTATTGTGTTAAGATGATTGTAATGTGTTCATTGGATTGTTTTGTGGCAAACCCCTTGCTAGAATCTTCAATATAATCTGTAATTGTTATACTGAGATTCATTTGTAACAACTAATGGTTTCGAATCATTAGGTAAAACATAACCTAGGTTAAATGACCCGAGCGTATATGGTTGTTGTTAGATTGATTTGTTTTCCTAATTCATAATGTGGTTGTCCAATTAAATCTAAAGAGCGTCTCCTAAGTTGTTCGATAGTTAAGTTTAATTAATGAGCATATCTTTTAATTAAATACGACCAAAGGAAAAACCGAAGTTAATATAACTTGTTGTTAATCTATGACCAATAGTTCAAAGAGAGGTGTGAAAATAACAATTTAATAAAATACATCTAATTGGGTGTAGACTGAAATTGAACCAAAGAACTGAGTCCCTAACGATTTCATCATTTTTGCATGTTTTCTTTAATTTGTTTTCATTAGTTTAGTTTAGTTTCATTTTATTTTATTTTAACTAAAACTAAACCCCTTATGACCTAAACATCGATTGATTTCATAACAAGAGCTAACCGAACACTCTTTGTGGGATCAACTTAAATTCACCACTATTATAATTGTAGGTCTAGTTATTTTCAGTAGTGTTACGACACGTTATATCAGTAAAATTAAATTTACATGTGAAATTAAATATTAATATAGAATCTACATGAGTTAATGTTAGGAATTTTATTAAAAGAAATGTTGCAAATAATCAATGATTGTATTATAGTTTTGTTGGTACATTAAGATAAAAAGTAGAAAGAATTTATTTATTACTGCAAGACTTAATTTTGATTAGCACACCCTTAAACTAGTTAAAAATCGCAAGCATATAAGGAAGAGCAATTTCTATGGCATAACACTTGTCAATGTTACCTAGAGCGACTTTATTTTCCAGTATAGAAAAAGGAAAAGAAAGCTGCTGTAAAAGTAATTTAAGTATGTTCATCATTTCTTATGATTAATAGACAAAATAAATATTATCAATTTTCATAATATGGGCCACCCACCTTTAGGTTATACCACTGGATAGTAATAATACAATCCCGGTCTCTTTTATTGGGTTGAGTGTCGTTTAAGCTTGCCAATGGTTATAATGGCACTGAACACACTGGTGGGACATGCTGAAAATGGTGGTGGCGGCGGCGGCTGGAGGCTGGAGCCGGTGACCGATTGTGGAATATACTGGTGACGGCTCAGTTGATTGGGTGGTCCAGTGGGATCCACGTTGAGAAGTGAAACGTGAGAAAGTTGTCTGGATATGGTCCCTACCTGTGTAAGGGTTGTGGGGTTGTGGGGTTTGTAGGGATCATTTTCTATGCCATTCTCTGCTACTGTCTCCACACCTTTCACTCAACCTGTTATGTTAATGTTATGAAGGTCAGGTATTTGCTTTCTACTAGCATTTTTCAATAAGGAATCAAACCTTTTCTCCTTCAACTTCTGAATAAAATACTTAAAGGTTTTATTAATTAGCATCACTATTTTACTTCAATAAACATGTTTAGAAAAGCAGATCCATTCGCTAAATGGCATTATAAATGAGCAGTATGAAAATAATAAAGCGATCTTCTTTCCTCTATTGTATTGGGTCAAGAAAGTAGAGTTTTCAGAGTTGCAACATAATATTCCAAGTCTGTAAACTGGGAGTTCTAAATCATGCATTGTTTTAATAAATTAATGACACGTTTTCTTGAATCATTGCAGAATACATACACTGCTACACTTTTTCTTCTTGATAAGTAATTTTCTATTTTAAATAGAAAAACTCTTAACCACTATCTTTTAAATGTGCACTAAATAAATTTTCGAATTGACATATTAATTTATAAATTACATCAATTTGAGTATTCTGTACTAAACAAGCCCTGTACAACAGGTTCAATAAAAAAAATATAAATAAGATAATTTAAATACATAACCTTTTGACCACATGCTCCGCTTTACAACACCTCCTACCGGTTAAGTAAATGCTGAAAACCGAAAACTGCATGTAAAAATAATGGCTGGTTTCAACTTTTGTCGTAGCTCGAAGAAATGAAACTGCAAAACATCAGACAAATTGCAATTCCGAATGGCTTTGCTTTTCATTCGTGAAGAATGGAACAGTTTCTCTAAATATTTAATGGTGATGACTCCCACCAAAATGCAGGTGAAATGGTGCTTTGGAAAACCTCGAGTCCAACTGTAAAGGCTATTGGGGGTATAAGGCGGAATACTACTTCCGATCTAATTATACCTATAATAATTTGCCAAGGGTCGAACGTTGATGTCATTTTTCCACAACTTATGATGGAGAAAAGGTTTGAACTAGAGAACTAATTCTGAGCCATCTCTTTTTTCGCATGATTCATGATTAAACAGAAGTTCTAATTATCATATGTCAACTACTCTTTGGTATATACATGTATTTCTTTCCTTTCCTCACACAAACGTCCGATTCCCACTCAGATAATACCCCAACAAAAATCTGCCTTCTCTCCTTAAGTGTGGTCCGCTTACAAACATCGAAAGTTTAAACATGAACACAGAGTTATTATTTGATAATAATTAATTATGTGATTTCATTTAATTTTAATTACACCATATCTCTTTAATAGTATAATATAATAGAGATAAAGGATAATGCGTTCATTATGAGTTCCCAATCAAATTTTTGTAAATACAATTATATATTATCTCTTAAGAATATTATAAAAATTAATTTGAGGCAAAAATTAGAAAATGTTAGTATTCAAATAAACATAAGAGAGTTGTGAATTGTGTATATATACTTTTTGACCTATTTAAAATTTAATAAATGTTACATAATGATTATAATTATATATATATATATATATCATAAATAATCAAAATAATAATTAAAGAGAGTAAAGAAAGATAACCAAAACCAATTTATAATACTTTGGCCAAAGAAACTTTAGCCTACTTCTATTCTGCAAGTTATACTTAAAAAGTCATTGTTAGGCATAAAAAGAAGAAGCTCATTGGCATAAAATGAATAGGCTAGGTCTAGTTTGACTAACTTCATATTTGACAAAAATTTTAAGAGCCAACCAATTATGAAAAATTAGGTTAGCCCATCTTGAAGTCAATGAGTAAAATTTGTTTGAATAGACTCTAACTTAATATTTATACTCAATTTTTATAGGATTAGGCTCAAACCATAGGGTGTTCAGGATTGAGCCTGGCCTTACCTTATCTTTTTACATCCCTTATTCACTATCACCTTCTTCAACATGGTAGAGAGAAACTTTTTGTACATATGTCTTTCTTCAAGTGAAATAAGAAGCCTTGCACATCTTCCTTCTTTATGGTGAAAAGAAACCTTATATATACTTCAGGTATTAAGAGAAAAATTAAATTATTAAAGAAGAACTACTAATAATTAACAAGAGCTTTAAATGTGAGCATCTTAATTTTATATGCTTTACTATTCCTATAACCACAAAGAGACCCTCCTTCTTTAATTTCACTCCCCTCATTGATTCTATTAAAAAAAGGTTGGGCAATTGGTGTAATAAAGCTCTATCTTATGACAAAAGACTTTAACTTGTAATTTCATTTCTAAATAATCTCCACATTTGATGGTGCTCTCATATGGTAAACCGAACAGTGATAATGAAATCTATTGAGAAAATGTTTAAGAAGTTCATGATTTGGACTTGAGCATAGAGTAAAGGTGCCTAGAGTGAAGAGGTCTAGAATCTACTTGCTTAAGAAGCATAAGGGACTTGGATTAACTTAATCAAAACCACCATTAAATTACTTCTAATCAAGGGACTTTAGAAATTATTCATTAAAAAAGAGTCATGCTAGGTTAATTGCATGCATATGAATTTCTTAAAAGCCATTGGGTACATATGAATTTCTTAAAAGTAAAAAACAAACACTTTATTTACTCTAAGACGAGTATTACAAGATAGAGACTTAGTGAGCCTGGTCTTCAAACATGATATAGGGAATGAAAAAGGTACATAATTTTGGCTTGATAAGTTTTTAGACTCTCTAAGCTAGTTTACAGGTTAACATAAAAATGGAAGAAACTATTAGTGTTAAAAGTTAGAGCTAGCTAGTTTATGCCTCGAGGGGCTGGTTTATAGATAATCTTCTAGCATACTCCCCTATCTTATTCAAGGAGGAATCAATCATATGGTTGAACAACAAATATATAGATTTCTCAAATACATCTTATGGGGAGCTGTTTTTGGAACCTTTAAGCAAAATTATACAATGGAAGTTGGTATGGAATTCTAGTTTAATCCTTTACACTTCCATCACTTTTGGCTAAAGGAAGATTGGGAACTAAATATGTCCTTAAATACCCTAAGTAGGTCCTACTTGCATCTTTTATCAAGCCAATATTGAGAATTTGAATCACCTTTTCTTTAGTTATACATTTTCTTCTACACTCTGGAATCAATCCTTAGTTTTTATAATCTCTACTTTATCTACTATCTTCGGACAAACATTATCACCTACCTGCCAATCTTCATTGCCATGTTAAAATCAAAGGATATTCAAAGATATCCAAACCAGTGTAGAGCTTCTTATATAAAGGATGATTGAGAGGATAAGGGAAAAAATTATTGCAAGTGATTTAACTAAAACAATGAGCATTATCCTTATCAATAAATGGAACTTATAATGGGGTATCTACATCTTTTGTCTTGACATTCACATGATTAAGAATTGGTTTGTATTAGTTTCTTATATTTTCTTCTTCAGAATGCTTTCTGTCAAATAGATATCTATCTCTAGCTTACATAATTCTATTATACCCAGGCATTGGTTGAGTCTTTCTTGGTTGTAACTCTTTGAATCTATTTCAATGAAATACAATTATTTACTTTCCAACAAAAATATTTTCATGTATCTTTGTTTTCTTCCATAATAAGTTCGAGAATATAGATGAATTTAGGATTACAAAAATATTTTCATGTATCTTTGTTTTCTTCCGTAATAAGTTCGAGAATACAAATGAATTTAGGATTTTCATAGTAGAAATATAGAAACAAAAGGGCAAAAGGATCAAGATTATGAGATTTGATAAAGGTGCAAAATTTATGGTAAGTACATACATATAGGACAACCAAATTGTGTTACACATCTTTCTTAAAAAACAAAGCATATTACAAATTATATAATATCATGCACACCATAATAAAATGGTGTGGAGAAAAGAAGAAATTATTACCTTATAGACATAGTGAGAAGCATGATCAATGATTCTAATATCCCATTAACTCTATATAATGAACCTTTAAAATCACAATGTAAATCTAAAATCGGATTCCATTAAGATTCGTTCTTAAAACTCCTTTTGAGATTTAAAATGGAGGGTAACCAAGTTTAAGACATTTATAAGTATTGGTTTATTATACTAAAGTAAGGATTTATAATCTTGTTTAAAAAAAAGGAACTATGGATATTAAGTGGTTATTTTATTATAGAGCATAAAAATTTAAGGGATTTATATTTTACTGTCCCTCAATAGTTAAAGTAAGAAACAGAGGATTCCTTAAGGATTATTAGTTTAGTGTGGGTATTCCTCATCTAGTTAAATTAGAGGAAACATCATGCTTTTATGATAGACCTATAAATTTAGATAAATTGATTGTTTTTCCACATAAACAACCATAGAAGAATATCCTCTTCAAGCTATAACACACTATTAACAAATTAATGATATTTCTACACAATAAGAAGTGGTTGTTAGAAAGCCCATTAGGATACGGAGACCTACAATTAATAATGATTATGTTGTGTATCTAAGGGAGTAATAATGACTCTTTTAGTAATATAAAGAGATATAAATGTAGATTTGTAGCTAAGGATTTTACTAAAAAAAAAGCCATTGATTATCATAAAACTATCTCTCCAATTTCTAAATCGGAACATTAAGTATAATTGTGACCTTAGTGACATTTTAATTTAGAATATATCAATTGGATGTTAAATTTGTCTTTTTGAAAGGAGATCTTGAATTGAAAGTATACGTGACTTAACTTGAAGGCTTTGATCCCAATAAAGGAAATTATTTAGTTTACAAGATAAAGAAGATTATATATGGAGTAAAATATGCTTCACATCAATCATATATAAAATTTCACAATGTTATAACTTCTTATTGTGATAAAAAGAAAATCGTTAATCAGTACATATAATTTTAGGTTAGTGAGAGTATATATTTGCTTATGTTCTTGTATATAGACAAGATTCTAGCTACGACTAATTATTTGGGTTTATTACATGAGACTAATGGTTTTTTCTGTCACAAATTTGAAGTAAAAGAAATAGATGAAGCCTCTTATGTCATTAGCATAGAGATTTATAAAGACAAGTTTAATATAACATAAGGATTATCTTAGAAAGATTAATCTGAAAAAGTTTTGGAGAAGTTTTAGGATGAGCAGTAGCACCTATTATCAAAAGATATCAAAAGAAATAATTCAGTCTAGATCAGTATCCAAAGAATGTGTTGAAAAAACAAGTAATGAAGAACCTAACTTATACATTTGCAATTGGTAGTTTAATATATGAAAAGGTCTACAAAAGAACTAATCTTGCATATATAATAAGAGTGTTGGGAAGATAATAGAGTAACATTAGGCTTTAGCATTAGATCATTTCAAAGAAAGTTACAAGGTATTTATAAGAAACTAAGAACTATAAACTCAGACATAAGTGCTTTGAAAATTTGGAGGTGATGAATTATTCAAATTCAAATTTTGTGGGATGAAAAGATAATAAATAGTCTATAGTTGAATATCTTTTTTAATTACTTGTTGTAGGCGCACTCTCATGGAGAAGTATTAAACATACTATGAAAGAAGAGTTTATAACGTGCCATGAAGTTACAACATAGACGAGAAGGAATTTTATAATAAATTTGAGGATCGTAGACAATATTACATAATTATTGAAGAATTGTTGTGATAATTCAATTGAAATGATAAAAGTTGAATTAAAAAACATATTAATATAAAATATTTAGTTGTCGATTATGTTAAAGAGAAGACAATAATTACCATCGAACACATTAGTTCTATCTCATGATAGTTGATTTTACGACAAAAGGTTTATTGACATATTCATAGAAGGACCATATATAGAATATGTGCTTGTTTAGATGCTTTTAGTTTCATGTTTTAGACTTCTAACTTTATTACAGTAGAGATGATATAATTCGTGCACATACAACTTATTATTATTTGATCTCACTTGTGAATGGAATAAAACATATTTTTTGTCATTAACAACTTTAAAGTTCTCGATAGTTTAATGCATGGAAGGAAGCAACCTTAGGTTATAACCTTGTGTTCCCGAAACTAGGAATAGTTTGCTGTACGTTTTATTTTCCAAGAGCTTTGACTGTGTAAACACAACCATACTAGATCTTTTGTCCGAACTAGATGTGGTGTAGTCTTGTTTGTACATATATAGTATGAATGAAATACCTTATCAACTTTATCAAAAGAAAAAAACTTTAGGTTATAACCGCCATAATTTACATTACTAAAAGCTTAATCACATTTATTTTTCACTTACGTGATATAGGTTAAGTGAGAAAATACTTGTTAAAAGTTTATAGTTGAAGTGTGATCCACGTACATATTAATATATTTAGAATTTAAAGTGAATAAAAATTATTATTTGATTTAATTGTATCTTTAATAATAAAAAAAGGTTATTAGGGAAATATTGTCTCAACTCTCATATAAGTTTTCCGGTGGTTCTTGGAAAACTACGCTTTTAGTTTTGTAACCCTCTTTTCAATTTTTGACATAATTTCTTCCCGGAAATTATTAATATATACTGTTTACACAACGCCTAAACGGTTGATCCCGCCACTGCGTAACTTGGAAGCAAGATGCATGAGATAATGAGACGTGTCACTTGAGATTTATTGACCGATGATGCCCTTCGTTGTTAGTGTGATTCTGCATATAACATCAGACTATCAAATTAAGTTTGTCTATTCATCTATCCATTTACAAAAATCAAATTTCTTAAATTGAAAGAGGACAGCCAGTATCTCATCAAGCCATTCTTTACACATTGTTAGACTCAAGGAAACCCTGGCTCTTCTGATCTAGGGAGCGCATCTTTGACCTTTATATCCTTATCTTATTTCTTACCCATGTAAATATTTATCAACTTTGTATCATATTACTTGCAGAAAACATTTGTGTTACTCTCAGTCTCTCAAAGCAAGTGATCTATCCGAAGTCGTATCTTCATGTACGCATGTACGTAGCAATATTCTTCATCTCTCATGCTTTCTGTTTGTCTTTGTGTTTCTGGGATATTGGGGTAGGGAATCCAAAGCCCAATCCCCCAAAAGGTTAGCAGACATGCATCATTCCTCATTATGGAACATAGAGTATGAAGGGGACGTTCTACTGCGCTGTTCTTTTTGGCTTGGGGTCCTCATTTGTTTCATACATATTCTACTAGCCAATAATATTAGAATCTCCACTTCGTCCCTGACATTCTACAACCTTTAACTTTTTTTTTTCCTTTATATATATTTTCATTTTTGCCTATTTTGGATATCTTGTCAACTGGATGCCAGTCAGATAGCTCTGTAACAAGGTACTAAATAGTATATAAGACTATTGTATTGATTGCAGTAACCAAAGACTTAAAAACTAATTGTGGCTCTACTAGGTGACTGACCTCAAATGGCCGGCGAAGCAATTCTTAAAAGCAAATAATTGGGATCACAGCCTCTATTGTGTAAACTATACTCTATAATTACCAGCGAAATTTATCCAGAGAGAAGAATACGCACAAGAATTTACATCATCCAGGGGAAGGGCTATGCTGTAAAATGTACGTCATCTAGTTGAAGGACTATGCACTTGAAACACAACTTTAACATTCGTTAATTAATAAACGAAAGACAAGCTTAATTATGTGCAAAGATATAATTGACAACAATTGCAAACAACGTTTTAAAGCATATTGATTAGATTTGTTCTTTTGTTAGTTAATACTTCAATGATATGGTCTGGTTTGAAAGGCGCTAAGCAGCCCAGCTTCTGCAAGTGGGTGGGTGTGCCACTACTCCTGGCATGGAGAGGCGAAATATAAGACCCACAAGTAAAAGTTCGGACTAAAGGTTGCACCAAGTTTCTCAATATCTCAAAAACCTCTAAAATTTCTGGCTCGCTAGCAAAAGATTATGATTCTGTCACCTGAAGGCAATACACGCTTAATCATGACCGTTTAGAAACAAGTCAACCGCATCAAAAAAATTTGCTTTAACCGTTTTTCTTACTTTCTTTCCACAATCAAAAGAGAAGGGATTAAATCTAAACCTAAGATTTAGTATGTTTCACTGTCTTCACCTTTTTGTTTTATAAAGAGCAAAGCATGCATGTCTTGAGGAAGATTTGGTGCTTAAGAACGCTAATCCGAATCATTTGAGGGGTCCTTCGATATAAATATGATGATTGGTTCAGCGTTTGTGGTTAAACATTTTGTTTTGTTGCCAGGATGTAGGTCCAAGTCTGATCCTCCGAGGAGAAACATGCTTTGCCCTACTATCTGTAAACAATTTTTCTAAACGACCTCTGATTCTAAAAACATGAATTGGTACCTGCCTCATGTAACATTATTACATAAGCCACTTTTTCTACTTTTTGATTTCTAGCGAAGTAACTTTCAAGTAGCGCCCACCAGGGTAACAATATAATAGAGAAAAAAGAAAGTTTCTTATGTCGAGAAAAATAACTTTCCTGAAAGACGTAATGAATCAGCGTGTATATGAGCATGCATTATCTTATATTTCTAATGTAGTTGTTTAAGTTGTGAGGGGGAGAAAAACAATCGAAATAATCTTAAATTTTTGAAAAAAACGATATTAGAAGATCAAATTGATGTTTCGTTTGAAGTCCAATAATAACGAGAAACTAGCAATATATACTAAGAAGTGTAGTATCTTGTTTTAGGGCAAATAACATTTTGACTTGTTAAGTCTGACGGAAAAGCACGGACGAGCCGAAGAGGTATCGTCATAAATAGACACGATTCATCTAATTAAGAAACCAAATGGATATGATTCTACGTAGCCTTTGCTTGATGTTCCACTACAAGAAGTGATGCATTTGATTGACAGCTTTCTATTGACTCGCATAAACTTCTCTGCTAATTATGTAGTTGTCTTCTCATACGCAAGACGCTGTATAGATCACCTTCAATCATCGCAAAAGTGGCATCTTTTCCAAGACTGTACTTTTTGGGGGTAAAATTTCCAGGATTTGACTTAATTAAGTCACAGTGTAAAGTGATATGTCTCTTGAAAACTTGGCGTGTCTCTGTGTTATGTGGTTCAGATTGGAAGGCATTCCTGAAATCCTTTGTCCCAATGAAAATGACATTAGAATTGCTGTTTTAGACTATTATTGCAAAAATTAAAAGGGTATGCTTACGGGGAATCTCACTTTTCTCTATTTGGACCAAAAGCTGACAAGACAATTGAGCCACCGAATGAGCTTTAGAGTACTACTGTCTAACAAAAGTGTAGCACCAACACTAATATCGCGAATTCACTTAAATGTATAAAAAAAACTCCTAAGCACGGGTAAACTGGCACCACATGGCAAGATTAATTACAAGAAAGAGCCTTGCTGGATACCTCTACTGTACAATCTTAGGTCACCCTTAACAGCCGGAGTAGAGGATGAAATATAAACCACAGCTTGCATGCATCTTATACAACAACTGGAACGTAAAGATACATGTATATCAAAACGTATATATATATGTACAGCAACGGAAGATCAAGAAAAATGCCTTCAGCTATTACCTTTAGATCTGGATATCTTTGTGAAGTTTGAGCTTCTATCTTCTTCCTCAGCACAATTGACGGTGTAAACAGATACTTGGCGAAAATAGGACCCAAACCAAAACTAACGTTATTTTTTAACAAACACTTCCATGCCCTACTGTCCATCACAAAGGTGGAAGGTTGAGGAAATGGGCGACAAAACATATGCGGAAGTGATGGGTCATGATTAAATGGATCATATATAGGTAGGTAAGGTTTGACCGAAAATCTTACATTCTCTCACTTGGTCCATTTAACCCAAAACTACCACATATAACAAGAAATTAAATATATGAATCATTGCAATAGGTCCTCTGATAGTGAGTAGTATCTTCCATGTATTACATATACAAAATTTCTCATTACTAGCCCTTCAACTTAATGAATAAACCATATGTTTATTCTAGGTCCAAATTAAACGACATTTCTCA
>JANSVA010000217.1:31752083-31772983 GCA_025504915.1 Erythroxylum reticulatum | reverse complement strand
GGTCAGAACATAGTCTAGCAAGTAGATCATCACCCTTTGCTTCAGTGTAACCGAAATTATTCTCAGCCTCCTCATCCATGTCACCATCTTCGTGTCTTAAAATATCCAAATCTAACAAGGAAGCACTAGGCCTAACTCCTTCAGTAGGCAATTGAAACCCTCTTGACAAATAATCTTCACAAACAAATAATTTTTTGCCTTAAATATGTGATTTCAAGTGTACACCAGTATCCACATTACTCCGAATTACCACAAGATTTGCATAAAATTCCCTTACCATATCCTCATAGATATTATTAGTATACCCCAAGAAATAACGCAGTCCAAAACTTGTGATTTTAGAAAATAAATCCGTATAATCACTATGCTCTAACTTAACCCAATCAAATCTCATAGATGTGATTAATACCTCTGTTTTAAGCACCGTATAATAGAGGATTTGAACTTCACGTGAAATGAACCTTGCTTCAACTTCTTCGTTTTCTCTTTCACCACCTCCTCTTGAACAAGATCCATGTACTCTTGGACCTCGTGGAGGAGTGGCTTAATACCCAAAAATAATTTTATAATTAAAATCATAACATCATAGGGTAGGTCTGAAGTAACCCAATTTATTACTAATATTAAAAAAATTAATATTAATAATTTTTTATTTTAAAAAAGAAAAAATGCATCGTCTTCAACCTCTAACCAGGTCTAGAGTGACCCAGATGGAACCAGTCAGAGCCCAGACTGGTTTGACGAACAGAAGACGTCAAACATTGCGGGAAGATCGACGGTGGGACGAGGAAGGCCAAGCGACGCGCACGAGACGTAGCAAATCGGACCATGCAACTTTCCATAAATGGCAATGTTGAAGCCTCCCGTACGACCATCATCGTCCCTTCCTCCCTAGACGGTTTTGTCACTGTCGAGCGCTCCGTGGATGACAACAGCATGAGTTTAACGTCTCAAGGAGGTCCAAATGTCAAAAAAATCAACCACCTCAAACATAGTTATATACGGTAGAAACTTAACCCAAAACAGAGTATAACAGAGACAAAGTTTTGATCGATTTGTAAGGCAAGACAGAGGCCATATACGCTCTGATACCAAATGAATATAAACCACAGCATACATGCATCTTATACAATAACTGGAATGTAAAGATACATGCATATCAAAACATATATATATGTACAGCAACGGAAGACCAAGAAAAATACCTCCAACCATTGCCTTCAGATCTGGATGTCTCTGTAAAGTTTGAGCTTCTATCCTCTTCCTCAGCACAATTGATGGTGTAAACAGATGCTTGGCGAGAATAGGACCCAAACCAAAATCAACGTTGTTTTTAAACAACACTTTCATACCCTACTGTCCATCACAGAGGCAGAAGGTTGAGGAAGTGGGCGACAAAACATATGCGAGAGTGACGATCATGATTAAATGGACCATATACAGGTAGGTAAGGTTTGACCGAAAATCTTATAGAGGAATTTATTATTATTTGCATTATTCAACAATTACTAACATCAGAACGTAACACCATATTTTTACTTAAAATACTACAATATGCATTATAATCTTATAGATTTTTTTTTTGGTAATTATAATCTTACGACTTGAGTTTAAGGAGCCAACATATATACTTACTTGATTAATTTTAAAATTCAATTTTAGTAATAATAAAGTAAAAATTTAAACCTGATGAATTTTCCAATTTCAACTTGACTTATCTGATGATTTAGAACAATATAAAGAAGTTAACTATTTGATAATATACAGATATATTTGCGGAGTCTATTTGCCGTTAAAGTATAAGGAGCCTATTTGGTATTTAGGCCTAGAAAACTTAAAACGAGATATTAAATAAACTTGCATTTATAATAGGGGCATGGTAGATGTTAATGACACAGATTTCTGTTACCACAATTAGCAGCCTCCTCAGTCCCCGCTGACAATATGGGATGGTAGGAAAATGATGTACTCTTCGGATTCATCGTACACATGACAGTAAGAGAACAAACTTGACATGCATGTAACTGGAGGGCCGATGGACTTGGGTCATCCTTAAACTTTAATGTCTTTTGTTCAAGCCCATATTAACTAGGAAGTGGTGAAATATCAAATTATTCGGTTTAGGGTCTGCAGCCGTGTGATGAAAAAGATTAACCGACGTGTGAGATTCTAATTTCAAGATATTTATCAATATAATTAAAAGTAAATAATCACTTATATATATATATATATAGACTGATAATTTGTCCCCACTGCAACAAATGTCTTCGAAAAAAAACTAAAATTAGTTCAGGCCTAATTTAAATATTAAAATAATAAAATTTTGTCTTCTTTTGTAAAATTGATAAGAAGAATACACCCAATCAAATATTAAAACAAACCCCTTTAATTATCAATAAATGAAGATCTATAAGTATTAATTTATTTATTACTTTTAGAAATGGTGCTCCTCCTTCTTTCTGGAACTCCTTGGCAAGCCAACCTACTGATTGATATGACTGCTACTATTGCTTATTCGAAACTTATTTCTCCTTGAAATGGAAATTTCAACCCCTCTTTAGACATTGAGACTGCTGCATTTATTGAAAGACAAAACTTCCCGTTAGTTTCAGCTCAGCCTCAAAGAGATAAAACAGTCAATGACCAACCTACCCCACTTACTTAGGTGCGAACACGGTCAAGTGTAGTTAGAGATGATATTACCAACTCAACGATAGCCTACTTCCCATCTGATAACAACTTTAACATTGTATTCCTTCCTTTGGAGGTGTTGAAGTATAGTGCGAGCAAGTAGAGGAATTCTCTAGTGGGCTGCTTGGTGGATAGAAGACCACCTTTTCTCACTGTGAAAAGCTAGGCAGAGAAAAAATGGAAAAACTATAGCCTTACAAAGGTCTTGATAAAATCTATAAGACTTCTTCATATTCAACTTTCATTTGAGATGGTTGCTAGCAAAATTTTGGAACTAGGACCTTGACATTGCTTAGGGAAACCACTAATCTTGCAAGTTTGGAAACTTGGGATGGAATTTGACAGAAGCAAGATCAAACAAGTTCCCGTTTGGGCAAATTTTACAACATCCTATTATAATACTAAAGAACAATGGGGATTAGCTATTTGGAAAGCTCCATTGACAAACTTTTGTGCCTAGATAAGAACACAACGTAAATAGGAAGGACTGGATATGCAAGGGTGTGCGTGGAAGTGGAAAATGCCAAAGCACTCCCTGAGGAATTGAAGCTATAAATATTAGATGAATGGGGAAACAATACTGAATCAACAGTGGTAGTATCTTATCATTGGAAGCCTAAAGCAAAAATTAAAACTAAATGAAGGGCAATAAAGAAAACTTCCAAGGATCCTAAAGACTATAAGCAAACTAGAGAAGTAAATAGAGACCAAGAAGAAGAACCAATAATTGAAAATGAGTTGCAGGAGTAAGGAAAATAGACAGAAACATAGGGAAGTGACATAGATCCTAAATCATGGAGTGCTAGTCATCTTTATATGGACAATTCTAAAGAAGATAAGGTAGGACTAACTCTTAAGGAGAAACAAGCAATAAAAAAGGTAAAGGAAAAGCCATAGAAGAACATGTGCAAGAGGCAATTGAAATTGCAGCTTATTTCACACTAGTTACTAGAAGATCTACAAGGACGAAAAGGAGTTAGCCTCCTAACTCTAATCATTGACAATAGGAGCCTAGAATGTAAAGGGGCTAAACAACCCCATTAAGAAACTTATAGTAAAGGATTACCTAAATTCAATAAAGCCTAGCATTTATGGCCTTTTAAAGACTAAAATCATAAAGAGTAAAATGATCAATTTAAAGTTCATAAAAAAAGGATGGGAAGTGCATAATAATCACAAAGTGCACTTCAATGGCAGAATAATTGTGGTTTCCAACCCCAATTTGATTGAAACTCAATCTTATAGAATTAGCTCACAAGCTACCCACCAAAGGGTAATTATAAAGGAGACAAATCAAGAGGTATGTATCAGCTTCATTTATGCTTTCAACATCAGCTTTCAAAGGGCTAATTTATGGCATGGTCTATTTTAAATTGAAATAAGTAAAAATGAAAATATACCTTAGTTGCTGCTAAGAGATTTCAATAGTTCATTATACCATTTTGAAAGTAAAGAGAGTGTGCGAAGCATAGGTCCCTACAAAGAATTTTAAACATGCATCCAAAAACTAGAAGTTATAGATTTGAGAAGTCAAGGGAACTTCTTCACGTGAACAAGAAATTAGCAAGTGAAATGGTTACTAATAAGGAAACTAGATAGAGTGTTGGTGAATCATAAGTGGCTGATACATGTTCAAAACTTTTAAGTAAATTTTAGAGCCTCCCTAAAATCTGATCACTACATTATAGAGGTATTAAAACTCACCAATAACTTTAGAAGGATCTCTACATTAATATTTTTAACTACCTATCAAAATGTGAAAGCTACTAAGAGATAGTAGAATAAAGATGTCTAGAAAATATAGAGGGGTATGAACAATACAGATGCTATAAAAAATTATGCATAAATAGAAAAGCTCTAAAAGACCTACATAACTAAATCTCCTCTAATCATAACATAGAAATCAAGGTTACTAAAGACACTTTTTTACAGGCTGAAAAAGAAACCTATCTAGATCAACATAATGAGAGGCTAAAGTAATGTAAAAAGAAAGCATAGGAGGATTAACACTTAACTAACCATTCAATTTTAAAGCAAGATCCTGACTTTAGTGGATTGAAGAAGGTCATAAATGTAGCAAATTTTACTTCAAAACTATCTCTGTAAAAAAGCAACATGAATAGGATTAATTACATAAAGTATGGAAAAGAAAATCTATCATAGGGTCCGAATGAAGTAAAACACATAGCCAAACAATACTTCATCAAATACAATCATTTATGAAAAATATAATCATAATTGAGGAAGTTGAAGTCCTAACAAGAGAATTTTGTTTGAAGGATATAGAGGATGCTATCAAAGGACTAAATCCAAACAAAGCACCTGGTCCTGATGGAATGAATGGGCATCTTTTCAAAATTGCCTAGATATGGATTAGAAACCAAACGTCTAAAGTTATCTAAGAATTCTTCATGATGAGCATAATGTTGAAAGTTTTCAATCTTACATTTTTTTCCTTATGCCTAAAACATACAATCTTAGCCAAATAAAGGACAATTCCATCTACAAGCTCATCTCCAAAATGCTAGTATCGAGGCTAAACCCTTACTGAGTTCCCTAACCTCAACAACACAAGTTGCATTCATTCAAGGAAGAAATGTGGATGATAACATCATAATTGCTTAGGATTTATTCAAATGCCATATGAGAAAGGGAGTTAGAAAAATGTGTGTACAATAAAAGTTGATTTCAAGAAAGCTTTTGATTCACTAGATTGGAATTTTCTCATGCTAGCTATGGAATCTATAAGATTCCCTAGGAAATTCTTGAGATTATACAACTATACCCACTTTTAGTATACTTGTTAATGGAGAAGCTACACCATCTTTGAAAGGGGGAAAAAGGACTCTCGCAAGGGGATCCTCTATCACCTTACTTTTTTACAATCTGCATAAGCCATAACATTAATACTAGTGAAGGGTTCAATTATCGTAATAATTGGAGAAACCTTACGCTATTCATCCTACCATTTGCAAATGATTTGTTGCTCTTTTTAAAAGCTGACATACCCTTAGTAAGCCTGGTAATCAACTTTATAAAGTAGTTTAGTAGCCTCTCAGAGATTGAAGTTAACTTTGGAAAAAGTCTGATACTACTCTCTAGGGATGTGTAACATCTGAAGTAAGAGGTAGAGAATATAACTCATATTAAAACTACCAACCCACCTTTCACTTATCTTGGAGTGCCAATCACCACTTTTAGACCTTCCTATAAGGACTGCAAACCACTACTAGAATAAGTGGAGAGAAAATGTATAAACTAGTACATTAAAGACTTAAGCTATATAGGCAAAGCTTAACTTATTAAAATTTTCCTTTCTAACCTCTTCAACTGTTGGATTTCCCACTTAATTCTACATAAAAAGTTGGCAAAAGACATTGGGAAACTGTTAAGGAACTTCTTATGGTATGGAGATCCACAAAAAAGCTTTGGTGCTATAGTCTCTTGAAAAGATCTATGCTACCTAAAGGAGCAAGTAGGACTAGTGATCAATTCCATTCATGTTACTAACAAAGTGCTAATTACTAAAAGAATCTAGAAGTTGATCGTAAATAAAGAGAATCTATGGGTGCAATGGACTCATATTAAACACCTATAGTAGAAAATTTTCTAGTTCTAGGAAGTAAAATATAGATCCAATGACTCTTGGACCTAGCATAATTTACTTAAACTAAGACCTGAAGTTACACCCCATATAAAAAGCATTATTAGAAATGGAAAAACCACATCCATCTAGTATGAAAACTTGTCCAGTATGGGTCCATTATACTTGCATCCTAATTTGTTTCATCTAAGGCATATGATGAAACCTAGAGCCAGAGTGGATGAGCTGATTAAGAATCAATAATGGAGATTCAAGTGTAGAGGATTTAATAGGATAACTGAGGCCACATTTTATTACAGGTGCAAATATGAAAAAGAAGACAAAACAATATAGATAGCACACTCCTTTGGAAAGTTCAACAATAACTCTGTAAGGCTAATATTCAGGTAATCCAATCCAAAAGTGAATTGGCATAAGTTGATATGGCTCCCTAGAAATTTCCTCGAATTCATATACATCACTTGGCAAGCCCTCATAGGTAGATTGACAACTATAAATAGAATTAAAAGTTCCATCCCTAGGGACCCTATGATTGTTATGCTCTCACAACAATAAGAAATAAGAGATCACTTATATTTGTAATGTCAATTCACTTGCACCCTATAGAATAAGATCAAATATGCTTGTAATGTAGAGGAGTTAAGCTGCACTTGAAGCTACTTATAACACCAACTCTTGCAGCTTAGCTGAAAGAAAGGTGACGAAGATCTCCTCAAGCTAGCATTCAATGCTATAGTGTATAAGGTTTGGATGAAAAGAAACAACAGAAAATTTGAACATAAGCAAAAGGAGAATGCAAGCTTTACTGAATCCACAGTTAAAAAAGTCAAGAAGCTTTTTCTTACTACTAAGGATCATAACTAACACATTAGAAGAGATAAATCAAAGTTGGGGTTTTTAAGCTAAATGGGTAACAATGTAAAGTTTTACTAGAAAAGTTGGATTGATTGAATCTTAGGGTTGACGGCTTGTAGTTCCATTTTTGGATTGAATGATCTTGGTAGCACTTATTGCACTCTTAAGGCAATGCATTCTTTTGGAAAACTATTCTTTAATTTTAAAAAAATAATGAAAATCTATCTTCAATTTAAAATACATGTTTTAACTTATTTTAACAAAAGTTCATCATTTTTTACACTCATGCACTTTTTAGAGTAAAAGAATTTTATATTATTAAAAAATTGAAATTCATATAAAATTAGTAAAGCAAATAATTGTTACTTTAAAAATTAAGGTTTGAAGTTAATATTCCATTTATCTTTAAATTAAGAATCAAGTAAAACTAAACTTAAGAAATACTATACCTATTTCTTCATTTTTTTTGTCTTAAAATAGTGATTGCATTAATAATTGTTCAAAATAAATTCTTTTTGGAAATACAGTAGCTAAAAAGTTCTTACATAAGAGAGAAGTGAAACTCTAAGCTTCCACATATTGCCTATGGTGCTTCTCTTAGATCTATTCCTTTGTTCTTAGCTTCTTCATCCTCTCTATTATTAGTGAGGTCACCTTTTCTTTCTAGCTTATTGTTTTTGTTTCATCATTAACCTCTGCTTCTCGTTCTATTCCTTTCCCTATCTAAGGTTCTTTAGTAACAACTCCAAGGTTGTTAGAAAAACCCTTCAAAAGAGCATTTTTGAGATTTTCATTGTTCTTGTCCTTAAAGTTAACATTTTTGGTAATTGCTTTTCAAAGAAGTCTTTTTTCTTTTGCAACTTTTCCTCGCTTTGTATATGGAACTAGCTATTTCTATCCTTTCATAGGGCTCCAATATTTATTTTACCCTTTACCCTCTAAAGCCTTTCCTAACTTAGAGTCCTCGAGTCTCATCTTTAACCTACTTCCTTGTCTACTTAACCTCCTAACTCCAGGAAAACACTTGAACCTCTACACTACAAAACTATTTTTTATTGGAAGTTTGTCCTAGGGGAATCTTCATCCTCTTCGGTCCAATCCTACCCTTTAGTAACTAAAGAGGGATACCTTATTATTTCTCCTCCCTTATACATCCTTAAAAAAGGTGTTTGCATTGGTACCAACAATGTTAGTCTTTTACTTAAGTGAAAAGACTAACTTTCCCATTTATAAAGCTTTATGCATTTAAGTAGTATAAAGGAAAAGGAATCCTAGAGGTAATGCTTAATAAGGACCATTTGTTCCTCTTTAATTTTTCCATAAAGTAAAAGGCATTGGAAGTGATTGGGTCTAGTCTATGGTACTATAATAGTCTCCCTATTTTTCTATATATGTGAAAATAGGTATTAAATTTGAAGACGATAAAAAAATTAAGTACAAATCTAGATCAATTTTTATAAGATTGCACTTAAGTATTGGATAACAAAGGGCTTGAGTATTCCAGCTAACTTCATTGGAAAATAGGTGTGTATGGATGAGGCTACTTCTATTTTAAAAAAGGTGGGTTATAAACACCTTTTTATTAAGGTTAATATAAAGCAAAAACTTATTGAGGAGATCCCATAATTAAGATGGGAGAGAATGATACCTTAGTAAAAGATACAATAAAGGTCTCTTACTAATGGAGGCCCCTTGCTATGATATGACAATTCCTGATGAATAACTAGGAAGAAGCTTGTTATGGGTGATTTTGTTGAGTTTAAGGGATTGGAGACTCCCAGTAAGGAATATAACCTTGCTCCATCTTAATCCCTTTCAGGGGAGCGGTTGGAGAGTTATTATTAAACAAATATTGACAGGCCTATTCTAGAGAGGGATGTCCCTTAAGCTGCAAGCTTCTTTCCATCTTTAGGGGATCACCTAAAAGCCACTAAAGAGAGGAAGTCTAAAAGTTTTGGTGATAATTCCACCTACCTAAATTTGGTTTAGATTTCCTTAAGAGTTGATGGAACCCTAATGATGAGGATATGAAGCAAACTTAGTTTATTAGAGAAAATGGTGATCCTTCTTCAACCTTTGGCATCTCATCACAGTTGAGTCCTCTTTATTGGATCTAAGAAGGAATCATGGATCCCTGGCTTTTACTAGGGAATTTCAACTACACATAACTTTCTTCTAAATTTGAGGGAAATAAAAGTTAGAGTAGCAGTTGTAAGGAACTTAAGCCTTGCCTCTTAAGTATGGAAGTTATTGACTTTAGAGCTAATGGATGCTATTTCACTCAGAGTAATAAATAAGAAAGGGAGACTTATAAGGAAAAAATTGACAACGTATTAGTGAATTTGAAGTGGTTAAGAAAATTGTAATGTAACACTATAAACTTCAACAATTGCCTATGCCCAAACCATTCTCCAGTTTAGATAATAGGTTTGTCATTATATCAAAGAAGAAATTTGTCTTTTAGGTTTTCAATCTCTTATGCAAAACTGATGCTTTCTAAGATAATTTGGTGAAAGAACTGAGCTTTAATATCCAAAGGTATGAATCATTCATACTTTACAAGAGATTAAGGGCTATTAAAGAGTAGTTAAAAAATCAACTTAAGCTCCTTTAGTAATTTAAAGCTAATCATTACCAAGATAGGGAGTCCCTTTTATTGAGATAATAAGAACTATATAATAATCTAATAGATGATTTAAAAAAAGATGCAGGGGAGATTGTATTTGAAGAGGTATACAAATGTTCTAGAGGACCATAATTCTTTCATCATGCAAAATTCAAGGGTCTTATGGCCTAATATGGTGGCTTTAACTGAGTTCTTTTAATTTTCCCTCCTAACTAGAAGAATCAAAAACATAATTAACTTACTAATAAATGAAGAAGGAAATTTTCTTATTGAGCAAGTTGTCTTGTTAAGCTATGTTAAGGAATATTTTTAAAGCATCTTAGGGTATATAGAAAGCTTCAGAACATTCTATTAGCTCAATCATTATAAAATTTCACTAGTCTTTATTAGGAGCTCTTAATCAAACCTATTACCTAGGACGAGATTAGTAGGATGGGTTTTAGCTTTAGTATGAATAAAGCTCTAGGGGTAAATAAATTTAATGCCTTTTTTTACTAGAAATCTCAAGATCATCTCAAAAGATATATTTATGAAGCTATTATAGAGGTTTTTTCTAGCTCCAAGATGTTTAGAGATTGGAATAATGGTCATGTTTGTTTAATTCCTAAGCCTTCTAATCCCTCATTATTGAATTTGTATAGTCCTAATTCCGATTGTAACATCTTTTTATAAAATTGTTGTTAAAATACTTAATAATAGAATTAAATTGGTTTTTCCATATATAGTGTGAATCATTCCCAGGTTACTTTTATTGAAGGTAGGAACATTTGTCATAATGTTTTGATTGTTCAAGAATTATTGAGGAAATATCATCTCAAGGGATCAAACATGAATTGTGTTTTGAAAATTGACGTTTATAAGACCTTTGGAATTATATAATAGAGTTTTAATACATATACACTAAGGGCTTTTGGTTTTCTAGAATTATTTATTTTATAGATTAACCACTGTATTTCCATAATTTCATTTAATATTATTTTGAATGGGGAATCTTCCAAGATATCATGGTATCCCCTTAACTATTTATAGTTGGCATTAAGGTTCTCTCAAGAATCATTTAGTTCAACATCAATAATGAGAGGAGCCTTAGATAACACAAGAAGTGTGGTTCTTTGAAGATCTCGCATTTATCTTTTTTATATAATCTTCTTATACTTTATAATGCAAACCTTGATTTTGTTTCTCATCTTTTAAAGTCACTTGATGAATTTACCTGGGTATCTAGACTTTGGAACAATAAGTAGAAAAGTTTCTTGATTGTTTCCTATGATAGTTCTCACATAACTTATGAGTTGAGTAATCTAACATATTTATCATTTGAATCACATCCTTAATCTACCTAGGTGTCCCTATAACATCAAGGAGAATCTCTTCCATCAACTTTGAACTAATATTTGATTTAATGACAAGAAGAATAAGGGGATGGATAAAAAAGCCTTTTATATACATGAAGACTAAAACTTATTATCTCTATAATCGTTAACCTTTATATATACTGGTTTGCTTATTTGTTGCTCCCAAAGATGTTATAGAGACATATAAATGCTCTTTTGAAAATTTTACGATCAAGGGATTATAACACTAAACCTTTTGCTAAGGTATATTGGAATAACATATGCTTGCCAAAGAATAAAAAGGGCTTAGGATTTTTCCTTTTGTAATTTATGAACATGACCTTCCTAGTTAAGAGGTTATGGATAACTGTTAGAATGAAAGACTCTTTACGAGTGAAATGGGCCCAATTTTGGACAATCAAATCAATATATTATTCTTCTTAAAGCTTGGTATAAATTTGGGGTAACAAATTTAAAAGTCTCTAACCTTTTAAGATTTTTTTAATTCAGTGCCTAAGCTTTTAAAAATTTCAATTAAGTGACAAAACTTTTAAAATGTTAACAATTTAATTCAAAAAGTTATTTTTTATGATGTGGCATATCTATTGAATTCTATGTGGACATCCATTTATTAGCCTCATCAACAAAAACTAATGTTTTAAACTAAATTGTTAAAGTTTTAAAAAAGTTGGTCACTCAATTGAAAAATTTAAAAGCTTAGGAACTGAATTGAAAAATCCCATTGGGTTGAACATTTAAGGATTGTTTGTCCTTATAAATTTTGAAACTGAGGGATAATCTCCAATCTTCTATCAAGATCACAATTGGTGATAATGTAATACATGGTTTTGGAGGGACAACTAGAGCCCTTTTGGTCCTGTATACTTGATTCCTAACTTCTCTAGTTTAAAGGTTGTTTTTCCCTTCTAATGCGAAAGTAAGTGCCTTTATGATGGGAGGAATTGGTTATGTACAAGTAGGTTCTCAAATTCCCTTCAAATTTGTTTCCTAAATTGCCTATCTAACCCATTAAAGAATATATAGTTATATAATTTAGACATGCTATAAGCCTATTCATTAACATGTTATAAAGAATTACTTAGAAGCTTTATGGTCAACTGGTATAATTTAGTTTGGAATAAATTCCTAGCTCCTAAGGTGTATTTTATATTATGGATAATAGTGAGAGAAAGCTTGACTATATTTGATAAGGCAAAAAGGTATTTGCTCCCGCAAATTAATTCCATTTGCATTTTGTGCACCTCTAATCTTAAATCTATAAGCCACCTTTTATTTGACTATTCTTTCTCTTAGAAGCTATAGAGTGATGTTCAAACCACATGTGGAGTTACATGTAGGAGTAATGATTGGAATGGAATCATCTAATAGGCCACAAACCCTTAACCTTTACAAAATGGATAGGTTGCTCCAAAAAGTATTTGGTTCCTTGATGTACTCCCTATGTTGGGACAGAAACCAAAAGGTTTTTAAGAACATTAGTTAGGACTTCAATATAGTGACCTTAAGAAACATAAGGATGATCAAGCAAATGGCTATAATATAAGGAGCTTGCTCTGTTCATTTACTTAAAAGCCTTTAGATGGAACCTCTAAATGTGGAGTGTGCACTATTGTTAAACATTAAGAATTGCAACTAACTTTTTATGGTTGGCTTCTTAATTGATTAATGTTTTTTAGCTGTTGTAACTAGTTTTAGCTATTGTCTACCTTAGTCTTTGGACTAACTTAACTTATACTCTCTTTATAAGGATTGGCTTTTCTTTTTAATTGGTTTTGGTTTTATTTTTTCTCCAAAACCTATGGAAAATAATTTCATACTATGTTAACCATACTGGACAAAAAATGACACACAAATTTTTTGTACCATACCAAGTTTAGGTACTAGTGGTACCAGTCATTTTAGATTGTACCAACTGGTACAAAAATACTAGTGAAATATCAAGTAGATATAGAAATTTCAAAATATTGAGGACTTATTTAGAGAAAAAACCTAAAATTACTACCCTTAATTGCATTGCATACCTCTACTTTAGTTCAATCTCACTCTCAACCACAACCTCCCTCATTTTCTTTTCTCTTAAGTTAGTCGATCTTTGCTATTGCTTCTTCATCATCGCTAACACTTCTAAAATCTTTATCTCTTTATCATAACTTATTGGCTACTGATTGCTCTACTTTTATCTGCTGCCCCATTGCCAGCTACTACTCTGTCATCTTCTCCTATCATCAGCTAAAGTTATGATTTTACTACTGCTTTGCAATGAGACTTAAGTGATAGTATAAGGTATAAGCTCTACAATTGTATGTTACTTTTTAAGGGAAAGTTAAGTTGAATTTATAGGAAACTATGAAGTACATTATATTGATGAATTTATGTGTTTAGTATTATAGATTTTTTGTGAATGACGTCATAAAAACACGAAGTCTTATTTATTTGCAAAATCTTAAAGGATATGAAAAAAATCACTTTTTCAAGTTATTTGTTATTGTAATAATCATAAAATAAGACAAAATTTTACTTCACTAAATTGTTATTTAATTTGTATAAAACATACAATGAATGAATTATTGTTTGTCTACAAAGAGTATTTAGTGTATGATTAAATCATTTAAGCACAAATCATTTATTATACCTAACTAATTTAAAAAGTAAAATGTTTGCATTCCTATATTACTACGATTAAAAAATAACAACATATACACAAAATTAAATTCTGGAAAGGAACATTTCCAGCAGGATAGTAAGATAATTTGATTTCTAAATGATTAGTTAATTTAATTTCTCTACGTTTATATTTGACCTAAGGTCATTTGACTTCTCTATGATCATATTGAAATGGCTTTTAAGATATGCCTTGATTTATGAGAGTATACTTATTACTTAACATAATGTGAAATTGTAAATGTTCAAGTAATGAATTTTCTTTTTATTTTGTACTATATATTCATTTTTGCAATGAATATTGCCAAAAGAATGATGTAAGATATAATATATTTAGACATGCTTATAAATGACCATTGAATTCTATAGCTATGTAATGATGTTATATACAAAAACTTTAATTTTGATTATTAAGTTATTAATTTAATTTTGAAATATGTCTTTATTTATTTTTATAGATAAATGGAGGGAGGTTTAAGTTCTTATGATAATTCAGTCACTTTAGGAAGATTAGACGATTTAGGTTAGGCTTATGCAATAATGGTTCTTAGTGTAAAGGACTATACTATTTATTTGTAATGCAAAAAAATATAAACAGAGGAGAATCACCAAATTAGAGAAGTATTTAGCTAGGATCAAAGGTGATGTGAAGCCTTGTAAGAAAATTAGCTATTAAGTGAAATGACATATGGGAAATTTGCTTGAATAGTATCAAAATGAGAAAGAAATAAAGCAAAGATTGAACTATGAAATTAGTAGTAACAGTTCTTTTTACCATAGTTAGGATGATATTGGTAGTGTTAAAGGTGTTATTTCTATCAAACAAGAACAAATTGCTACACCTAATGTGAGCACGAGCAGAAGAAAATTGTCTAACTTTTTACTCCATGAATAAATCTTAGAGATTAACCTTCAATTTGTCCTTAAAATCTAAAGAAGCAACATATGACAATGGCTAAATAGTGATATAAAGTAGGTATATTATTTAATATTGCTCATTGTTATTATTACTAGCCAATAGTGGATGTTTTTGCCTAATACAGTATAGGATATAAAGCTCCTTCAATTTACGACTACAAAGGTAATCTTCTGGGTAACTATGTTTGTGAAATAAAAAAAGGATGTGAATGAAAGAAGAATGACTTTGACAACTTATGAGTAATCAATCATATGTGATAGTTGAAAAAATATAAGATATGATCTTATTATCAAATTTTTTGATTTATTATACTAAAAAGACAATATTTTGGAAGTCTATTGATGAATTTGGCCTTGTAAGAAATGATGATACTCTATTTGAGATATTTGATGAAGTAGTAAATGAAGATGGGCCTGAAAACATTGTATAGTTTGGTTACTAATAATGATTTTACTTATAAAACGACTAGGAAAAGGTTGCAAAGTATGCATAATTCTTTTTATTAGACTCCTTATGATGTATATTACATTGACTTGATGTTGGAAATATAAAAGATGCTAGATATTTTCCTCTTATTTATGAAACTATGAAGAAAGCAAGAAAAGTGACTAAATGCCTATTTGGATGGGCTTTTAGGAAGTCAATAAGCACTTTTCTCCACCACAAAAGCCTTTTTTAAGAAAAATGGGTGTTTGGTTGTAAAATAAAAAAGCACTTCTTTAATCAATATGACTTTTTTGGTAGCCAAAATACAACTTTTTAAGAAGCTCACATTTGGAGCTTCTAAAAAAAAAACTTCTCAAACGGCTTTTTTAGGTAGATTTTTTATGTTAATTAATGAGCCTATTTTTAATCCTTTTTGTCCTTATGTTTTACACATAATTCCCACAATACCTATAAACCCATCTTGTGTTTTTCCTCCTCCTCACCTTTTTGTCCCCCTCCATTCACGATGACTTTGTTTGTTTCTTGTTCGTTTGTCCCCCCTCCATTCAGTAATAATGTTTTGAATTTCTTGGTCATATCTTTTTAAATTTTCTTTTTTGGTCCTTTTCTTGTTTCACTTTCCCATAATCATAGTTTTTGTTAAGGTATATTCTTTTTCCATTTTTATGGGGTTATAGTTTTTGAAGGATTGTGAACAGTTGTAGATAATGGAATAAGGATAAGACTGCTTAATAAGGTTTTATGGTCTGAAAATAACGAGGTTGATACATAAATAATTTGGGAGAAGAAAAAATTCCTCATAGAGATTCTTCTCCCTGTGAATCTTTATTGGGTTATTTTCTATTTTAGGTATACCTAAGTTTATGTTTTTGAGTCAATCTTAGGTCTTTTTACACTTATAAGTCTTCTAAGGTCTTTTGCTTGTACGTTTTGGAGTGGTAAATCCAAAATTTCTTGAGTTGAGACATAGAAGTTTCAGGGTCTTGCTCAATATCTAGTAAGATTTGGTCTTACTAGGTTTAGAAAACTTGAATAAACTCTTGATAATGATTAGGGTTCTTGGAAACTTTTGTTCAGATACGGTCCACTGATTCTTACATTTTGTTCAAGATTTTTACATTTTGTTGATAATTCTTTGTCGTGAGTTTGGTGGTAACTGAGCTCTCTAATCACTTGTATCTATGGTAGGATATCTTGTTAGAGTAGTAGGTCTCCAATTATTGGTATCCATCAGGCTATAATCAATAGACTTAAATATTATTAAAATCTTCATGAATATTCATTTATATCCTAATTTTATACCAAAAGATTAATTCTTCCATTTTTCTCATTTAAAATTTTACATGAATCTCCCATCTCCTTTGCATAAAACTTCCATTTCCTAACCTTCCTTAAGAAATTAGTGATGATACTGTAATTTTCTTACGAAGTAATTTGTCTTTTTATGCCTGCAAATAATGTATTAAGTTATTGTGTTATTGTTAAGTAAATAGTTTTTTTTATGGGACATTACATCATATGACTATACACCTAACTCTCCAATCACAATAAATTTTAACATTTAAAATGAGGTTCTCAGCATTTGAACTTAGGGTGTTAAATATATATAGCAAATTATGAATAGTTACGAGGCCACTATGAAAATAGGGTGCTACATACATAC
Organism: Erythroxylum reticulatum; assembly: GCA_025504915.1. Taxonomy (NCBI): domain Eukaryota; kingdom Viridiplantae; phylum Streptophyta; class Magnoliopsida; order Malpighiales; family Erythroxylaceae; genus Erythroxylum; species Erythroxylum reticulatum. The sequence goes on along the minus strand of JANSVA010000217.1, from coordinate 31,756,162 downwards.
AATGAATTAATTAGATTTTTTAATCATCAAATATAACTGATTATTATTTCAAGGTTGTTTCATGTTCGGTAATGTTGAGGATGTAAACATATTTATGTTTTTTTAAGTAATTGCAATGTTATATAAGTAAAATTTCAAGAGAAGATTACAGTGTCATGATTATAGCCTGATGGATACAGAACATCATCAATGCCTGTCATTGTTAATCGTTCTCTTCATTGTTATCTGAAGGGTGTTTATTTCACTACCAAAATTTAATTCTCAAAAGCTATTTGTCTATATGTCATACTTATTATGCTTTTGTCTATGTCATTCTTGTTATGCTTTTATATTTTCTTATACTTGCTAAATTCATTGTTATATGCAGTGTGGAATTTGTTTTTTGGATCATGTGTTGTTGATAGAAAATGTCAAATCCAAGTCAAGATATTTAAGGTGGGGATAAATTGAAAAAAATGGTTAAAGCGGAGTGGAATGATAGAACTCTTGAAACTGTAATCAAAATTGTTATGGAGAGACATTAGCTAGAAATTGACCAAATGGCCACTTTAACAAGATTGGATGGAAAAATATAGTTTAAAAGTTTGCTCATGAAACTAAGAAGAATTATGAATACAAACAATTTACGAATAAATGGGATGGATTGAAAAATGATTGCCAGCTTTGGACAAATTTAGTAGGTAAGGAAACTTGACTAAGATGGGATCCTATTAATCAAATTATTGATGCAAGTGACGAATGGTAGGAAAAGAAATTAAGGGTAAGCATTTAAGCTTTAGCTTTATAATTTCTAATGTTACTTGATAGTTTAATAACCTAAAAAATATTATTGTCAGAAAATCTCGAGGCTGCCAAATTTCGGACTAAAGGTTTGAAACATATTGAACAACTGAATATTTTATTTAAAGATGTTACAGCTACAGGGGAAGGAGCTTGGGCACCTTCTTCAAGTTTTTTACCAAATAATGCTAATGTGCTATCTAGAGAAAGCCTATTTGAAATTGTTCTTGATAATAACACTTTTGAAGACTTCACTGTCAATAAAGAAATTAAAAATATTAATAATGAGATTGGTTTATCAACTCCAACTCTAGGAACTTCAACAAAAGGAAAGGGAAAAAAAAGAAAGAAACATGATACTAAAATAGGGGCAAAAAAAAGGTTATATAAACATTTGGACCGTATATGTGATGTAGTAGAGAGTAGAACTTTAGTAAACTCTAATTAAAGAGATGAACCTAGTTTTAGCATTTATGAGGTGATGGACATCTTACGAAGTATAAATGAAACAGAAAGGGGAGGTGAACTGTTTAAGTTAGCTACAAATTATTTTTGAAGAAAGAATAGAGATTTTTTTGCGCTTAAGGATGTTGATCTTCAAATCAAATGACTTAAGAAAATGAAATGATTATGATTTTTGTAATGAATTAGACATGTATTTGGTTACTAATATTGGACTACTTGTAATGTGTTATATTGGAATTCACTACTTGTAATGTATTGTATTGGAGTTCTATTTGGCTAATTTTGTTGTAATGAATTAAATTGTACTTTATTATTATTGTGTTATGATTATTGCTATATTACTTTGTTATACAATAAGCTTATTATTTATCTTTTTTATATATTTTGATATAGACGTCATCTTCTGATAATGATTCTGACAATGATTATGAATATAATGAAGAGATTGAAGAAGAAATTTTACATATGGTTCAAACTAGAGTAGCACTAACTATAGACCATTTTATTAAATATTATGTTAAAAAACTATGTAAAACATCCCCTCACATTGATGGATGTTTGTAATGGAAATGTTTAATGTCTATAGAGATAGATGTCATAAAAAATTTAGAATTTAAAAGGATATTTTTATCAAATTATGTAAATTGTTGAATGAGTAATATGGATTAAAGAAAGGTATAGAAGTAACAATAGAAGAGGCTGTAGCTATGTTTTTGATCACTTGAGGTTATAGACTTTGTAATAGAATGGTTCAAGAAAGATTTTAACATTATGGTAAAATAGTTTCTAGATGGATTGAAATAGTATTAGAGGTCATTTCATGTATTTCGATTAATTTCATAAAATCAAAAGATCCAACTATTAGAGAAATTCCAAGAAAAATTAAAGATGATAAAAGGTATTGGCCTTATTTTAAAGACTACATTGGAGCAATTGATGGAACACATATACCAGTTATAGTTCTAAGGTCTAATCAAATAAAGTATATTGGGAGAAAAGGCATTCCTATGCAAAATATACATAATATATGTTTTACTTTTGCTTGGGCTACTTGGGAAGGCACAACATATGATACTTGAACTTTTATAAAGGCTTTGCGTAATGATAGATTACAGTTCCCTCATCCACCTAGAGGTTTGTGAATTAAAACTTTATACATTTTTATTTTATTTATTCTTAATAATTCACTACTTTTTATTTATTTTTTAATTTAGAATGTAGGAAAATATTATTTGGTAGAATCAGGATATCCTTACATGCAAGGTATTTAGGACCATACAAAGGTGAGAGATATCATCTTCCTAATTTTCGACGTGCTTGTCTTCCAAGAGGGAAGAAAGAAATATTCAATCATGCACATTCTTCTTTAAGATGGAAAATCGAAAGAACATTTGACATTTGTAAAAATAGGTGGAAAATTTTACATCAAATGACCACTTTTCCTTTTCCAAAGCAGGTTAGAATTGTAATTGCTTCTATGGCTACTCATAATTATAAGGTTAAATGCGTAAAAGGATGAAGAGTTTTCTCCTTATGATGAAGATGATGAATTACTTCCTACAAATGAAGAAATCAATTAAAATAAAGATGTTGAAGAAAATCATTTAGACGAGCCACAAAATAACGAGACGAATGATGCATGAGAACATATTGCAAATCTTCTTGTATTACAATAAAATGCATAATTTATTTTATATTTAACTATTTACTCAACTTGAATATTTATTTTGGTATTTATATAATATTATTTAGCTTTTTATATGTTTTAATATTTATTTTTATATTAGTTTTACTTATGTTATAATTCATATAAAAGATTTGGTTAGATATGTTTTCGTTTATGTTTCATATGATTTAAAAGTATATAATAATTAATATATTGTGCTTTGCATATTGTTTAATATACTTTAAATATTTATATGCATAAATACTTTTTATTAAAAAATAAAATATAATTAAAATTAAAAGTACTTTTGTTTTTATGTTACCAAACAGTCTACTATATGAAGTTCTTTCAAAAAAGCTCTTTTTTAAATGATAGTTAAACAGTTAACTGGCTTCTTAGAAAAATTCTTCTCCGAAAAGATCTACAAAAAAAAAAAGCTCTACTGATATAAGCTCAACCAAATAGAGGCTTTATCTAACCTATCATACTAATTATACTTAACAATATCCACAACACTAAATTAACATAATTTGTTTAAGTTAATGCACTAAAATTTTCTTCCACTAATATAGAAAAATGAAATTTCTTTACCAATTTGTCTTCGTATTTCCTTTTAATGGGATTTCACTTCCTAAGAAAATAAAAAATAAAAAATAATATATGTGGTCGAATATTCCATTTAAAAATATTCTGACATATAAAAAAAGAAACAACTATTAGATAATTCAATTTATGCACCTCAATGTACCAAAGTTATACACTAATATTTTGTCTCCATCGTACTCCATAGAATGGCTCCTCCAAGTACCGATAATAACAAGTCTCCATCGAGTCATTCTTCAAAGCAACTATTAAATTAACAAAATATTATACGTAGGGAGAGCTTTACTACGTGTCCCGAATCTACGTGAAAGGATTAAAAATGAAGGTAATGCGGAATACCTAGATTTCAGTTCCATCTCTGATTCCGATGTCGATTCCGAGCTCCAAACGTCTCCGAATCTCTTGAAGCCTTTAGTGGAAAGTGCTCACCGACTCACGGGCTAGGTCTTTTTACAGTTTTCTCAAATCACGAACTTCCCTAACGGGTTAGGAATCCTTATGCTCGTGAATGATTCCTTGAGTAACTGCAGGAGACCTTAACCTTTATATAGCTTCCATATCGGGC
>JANSVA010000217.1:31721842-31738107 GCA_025504915.1 Erythroxylum reticulatum | reverse complement strand
AACAAAATAATACAATTAGAAAACTCATTTCTTATTTTGTTGGTTTTAGAAACTTATTTCTAAGTTTATTTTAACTATATTAATTAGAAACTAATTTAACTAGCTTAATTAATTTGTGTCAATTAGAAAACGTATTTCTAATTTTTTATGTTACATTTATTTTAAAACATATATCCAAAAACCTATTTATTAAGACTTTTGTCTTATTATATATATCTATACGTGCGTGCATTATTTGAAAAACAAACCACATCTACTTTGTGAAAAGCCATATACTTGTGAAAAAACCACGTTCCTTAGGTCTTCTTCCTCCTTTCATTTTCATTTTTGTTAATCTTTCCATCTTGGCTTAGAGAGAGAGAAACGAAAACAAAATTTCTTGTTGAAGACCATTCATTAAAACACAAAAAAAATAGAAAGCTCTCCTTTTTTTCTTAATGTTTTCGTAAAAACTATGTTTCATTGTGGAAGACCCTGCATGTATCACTGTTGAAGACTTTCATCACTCATTTCCCGGCACTCATGAAAGAAGAGAAAAAATGAATGGTCTTGTATGATAAAGCAAGACATAACGTATCATAAAAAACCACTATTCGGCATATCATTTTTACTAAATCATCAATAGCCAAATTGCAAATTTACGTATGCATATAACATTAAAAAAAATGAACTTGGCTCGGATAGCAATGTTAGACAATAAAAAAGAAAAAAACACAATGACAAAGATCATGTAAAACAAGATTTTTTGTATATGCATATAATAAACAAAGAATCACGTACTTGGATTTTTTATTGTAGTTCCACCGATTAAAAAACTTTTACTGCACTTCTTCTTTTGCAAAAGATTTTTTTTCATCAGATTAGATGAAGACTTTATGTTCTTTTTTTTTTTAAATGCTACACCTTAACTACCTTTCGTAGTTATGTAAAGTAGACTTACCATAATACCCCTCATGGGTACCTTTCATGGGTGTATTTAATTCATTAACTTCCAATATATTATTCATGCATCAAAACCTCGGACATTTAATGTTTGGAATCAACACATTCACATCACACAATAATTCAACTTAGAATTTAATCAAAATAATAAATCAATGTGAGACGATTTAGGTTACTCATAGTATGCTCCAGATAGCTATTGCCTCGATGTTAGGGCTCGGGTCTTGGTACTTATGACGATCAAGTATGGATCATGTGAAAAGACCTCTTATGAAAAGTTCACCGTGACCAACTTTTGGCTTCTATGTAGCAAACTTTGAAGATTAAGCAAAAGACCTCTTGGGAAAAGTTCGTCACGGCCAACTTTGGCTTCGCTGTGGAAAACTTTGAAGATCAAGCAGAAGATGTTAGAGTTATGTAAATGTAATGCCCTAAAAAGCAAGTGTATTTACATGTAAATTAATTTTCTTCCTGTTACAGTTTTCTAATGAAAATATTTATTATTTACGAAATAAAAGAGTTTGGTTTTATATGTATGACCATTATATAACTAGTCATAAGGTACCAAGATTCTTTTGTAAATAATATACATATACATGGAGATGTATGGGAAACATGTATATTATTAGAATCTAAATTAATGAATTCAAAGTTGAATAATCAAGTTGGTCACTTGATTATGGTTTATACTATAGTGTTACGATTTATCTCCATATAAGTAAAGGAGTTTACTTCAAGGGAATGATGAATTTCATATCATGATAGTAGTTGATTATCGATAATGACACTATGAAATGAATCTGGAATGAAGAATGTTTTAAAGAATAAAGTGGGTCGTTAATTTAATCTTAAAACATACAACTTAAGCAGTCGCTTATTATGGACCACAATCTTGATGAGTGGTGCTTATTATGAACCACAATCTTTATGAGTGGTGAACTCATATGTGTTTCATTATAATTCTTGATATGATCATAATGGATTTTTATAGAGTATTAATCCAATGTCTGCATGTTGGAATTATTAATTGAAACATGTATCAGAGAGCATTCACTCAAATAAAGACTTTATAGAGATATCATCACTTCTAGATGGTGTCAGTAGTTTGATAAATTAGCTACCCATCAAGTCTTAACACCAAGATGAGATCTTGTAAGCATCATATAAAGTAAAGCGGAGATCTAAAAGGAAAAACCAACATGAGGGCAAAACAATAATTTTACCTTTTATTGTGTGGATGGCTATAATAAGGTTCAAAATAGGGTTTACAATTGGACATAATATTTAATAATTCAAGAGTTCAACTAATTGTCTTTAGTGGAATGACATTTAGTTAATAAGCTAGAATTAATTCTAATGAGACTAAATTAATTCTAGGCTTATTGGAGCTTGAATTATCTAAGTCCAATAAGATTCCTCACTTGACTTCAAGGAAGGTTATCAAGTAAAGTAAGAAATAAAAATTGAGTTTTTAAAGCCCATGATTAAATATGGGCCTACACTAATTAATGGTTAATTAAAAGCCCAAATGTACATTTAGAAATGTGCTAGAATTTGGTTTAATTTGATTAATTAAATTAAAACAAAATTTTTAAAGAAAGGAGAAGGAATTTCGGTTTCATTAGGGCAGAATGTGCAGCTAAACATTTAACATTAAATTGCTAAATAAAGATGGTATCTATCATGGTTTATCATCATTAAATGGAGTTATGAACTTTCCATTAAATGGTTTAATGTTTATCTTTTAATGATAGCATGTAACCTATTAGCATTCATTGGATTAAAGAAGAAAGAGGTACATTGGATGGACCATCTTCCTTCTTTCATCATCAAAAAACCGAAATTGATAGGTCTCATTGTGGGTGATTGGTCTTTTCATATAGCCATCTTAAGATAAATGAGAAGAGTCTCATTTGTTGGCTTCTTTATGTTTGATTAAAAAAGGTATGATGCATTAGATGCTCACTCTTCCTTCCTTTTCATGCATAACTGAAATTGTGTGTGTAAAAAAGAGTTCTTGCATTGTTTTGACCAACTCTCTCCTCTCACCTCTCACTTATGCATGGCCGAAACCTAGAATGAGAAGTGTCTCATTGTTTCCTTCTTTCTTCTAAGAAAAATCTCCTCCAAACATTTCTTCTCCTTTCCCACCAAAAGATCTTGTTAACCAAGTTGTCTAAGAAAAACAAGTAATAGATCAAATTGGTTGAGGATACAACAAGAAGGAGAGGAAAGATTGACAAAGGTAAAGCTAGGTTTGGATACAAGAAGAAGGAGAGGATAGTATAGCAAGGAGTTAAAGTTGTAGCGAAGGAGTTGGTAATTATCTTCATCTTGTTCTTAAGTTTATTATCCTTATACCATATCATTTATATATTGGCATGATGATTTGGATATTGTGCTTTCTCTACAATTTATATTTCTAAAAAGTTTTAAAATCTACCATTTTCCAAATATATCATGCTTTCTTTTTTTGATCCAATAAAAGATTTCTCGGGAAAAGTTCGTCGCGGCTAACTTTGGCTTCGCCACGACAAACTTTAAAGATCAGGAAGAAATTTCTGTTTTGTCAGCACTAGTGTTATTATCTTGTAAAGACCATATCTTTCTCATCCAAAGTCTAAAAATTACAAACTTTATACCATTGGAAAGTTAAAAGGATATGATACAACTTTCACGAAGACAACTTTATCTAATTCTTCCTAGATTAATACAGCTTAATTGTGGAAGTTAGAGTCACTACTCCTGTCCAAGGTAAAACTGCAGAAAAAAAATTTAGGAGCTTTTACAATTTCCAAAAACAAAAGTCCCAGATCCAACAAACCAATAAATGAACCTACATGTCTCTCAACATAGCAATTTATTTTAAGTCTATCTCAGACCATCTAAGAACATACCATTCCATTTCCAATGACAATTTACAGCCCAACGAAGAAGATAGTTCTAAACATGTACAAAGGGAACTTCTTCAACTCTTAATCTCATTACTAATCAAAATGGAGTTTGAGCATAGCTTTAATTACATATCAACAACCACATCAATAGCTTAATACAAAATATAAATGAATGCTCATGTTTGATATGCTTATAAAGCTACTCAACAATATAGTCAGACTAACTTAGTTACAAAAGTGTTTATCTTGGAGTTTGCCAAAGCTTTTCAAGGATCAATGATCTTCTTATTCTGTAACTAAGGAGTAAAAAAATAATGGGTTGAACCACGAAGCTCAGTGGCTAAAACATTTATGGCCAGCGATAATGAGACACACATCAAGAATAAATATATACACCTATATATCTTATTTTATTCTAGCAATTAAATTATCTACAATTCTAGCTCTAAGACGGTACTTAAGAATGTTACCGCATAAAGCATATCATGTACATTTAACCATCAAAAACATAACACTCAATTGTGTATCATGCTTAACCAATCAAAATGAAATGCACAACATAATGGCTTGAGAGTCCCATGGATCAAAATGAAGAAACCAAAGTTTACACCATAAACAAAATGAGTCCGTTTCTTAGTAGCTCCTGTGTCACAAGCGGGCAGCTGGGAGAAGGCTTTAAGTCAACATGAAGGTGACGAACAAAGCGGTATCTCTCTTGCCCAAATAAAAGCAAATTTTCATGCTCAATTCATTTCATCACATATTTATAATTTCATGCTTCTTGTGCTGTTTCCTCTTTTCATTAATACAAAATGTCATACCATCTTTCAAGACCTAACATGATAATAAATCATAATGCATTTTCCAATAATCACAATAATTAAAAATCAAGCAATTAAGTAATAAGCAAGCCAGAAATTTTCCCATCATCACAATAACTATAAACATATTAACCAACAAAATTGCTTGTAAATCCAAACTCAAGTTTGCCTTTCCTTTTACTTTGGCATGGGATTTTCTTGGTTTCCTTCAAACAAACCAATTTTCATTCAAATCAATTTTCCAATAGAAAATCCATAAAGCTTCAACAATCAAAAATAAATAAAAAATTAAGCTTAGACTTAATCTACCCCTAGTTTTTCTAGGCTAGAAAAAGTAAGACCTAGTTTAAAAATCCATGAAAAATCAAAATGGTTTCTTGGTCCTTCTTCTTTCTTCTTTTATTTCCAGCACAAGAACTTCTTCTCCTAACCCCTTTTGTTTTTCTACCAAAGGAAGAAGAAAAGATGATGAAGATTACCTTAAGCTTAGCCAAATCCTCTTCCTTCTTCTTCTTTCTCGTTCTACGTTTTTTCTTCTTTCTTTCTTAGCTTCTCCAATACATTTCACACATTCTTCTCTTCTCCTTTCTTCTCTCCACATTCTCTCTTATTTCTCACTTATTCAAAACCATTTTTCTTTTGTCCTTCCAACTTTACCCTTCATTTGTTTTAATGTCTACTAGCTCCTTTATTCTCTTATGTCTATTACACACTAATTAAATTCTAACATTTCTATTTAATAATTCTAATTTCTACTCACGCTTGCTAAATTAATAGACTAAATTCTAAGAAAATAAAATAAATAAATAAATAAATAATAAAGAAAATTTAGGGTCCAACAATTCTCCTCCCCTTAAAGAATTTTTTCTTTGAAATTCTTACCTGAGTCTACAATAAGGTGTGGATACTTCTCCTTCATGGCTTCCAAAGGTTCCTATGTTGCCTCCTCTCTTGCATGGTTCTTCCAAAAGACTTTAACCAACTTCGCAGTCTTGTTTCTCAAGACCTTTTCCTTTGACTCTAAAATCACTACTGGTTACACTTCATAAGTCAAATCCTCCCTTAATTGAACCTCTGAAGGTTGGACTATGTGTGAAGGATCTGATTTATATCTTCTCAACATTGATACATGGAAGACATTATGAATCTTAGATAATTCTGATGGGAGGGCTAACTTATAAGCTAAAGGCGTAATCTTTTCAATAATCTCAAAAGGGCCTATATATCTTAGATTGAGCTTGCCCATTCTACCAAATCTTAAAACTCCTTTCCATGGAGAAGCTCTAAGAAATACTTTATCTCCCACTTCATATTCCATCTCCTTTCTATATACATCCTTGTAGCTCTTCATCCCGTCTTGAGCTTCCTTGAGTCTCTGCATCACCAATTTTCTAGCACCCCACTCCCGCAGGATATGTGCCAGACATTTTGGGTGATATCCAAGTCCGTGCCACACGAGGGTGGCGTGCTAGAACACTCAATCAGTCAAAACTTAGTATAATTTTTTTTGAAACAACAACAAACATATGCGGAAGTAATAACCAATTCGAGCTCACTTTCATTCATAAACATTTTCAATCAACACAGTATAATCAATAGAATTTCAATAGCCAATTAGGGCCCATTACAAATACAAAACACTTTAGTCATAATGTCATAATGTCTTTACGTTCCACCATAAAAACCTTTGTATACACATTATGCAAAAATTTCGAAATACTTTATTTTACAAAATTCGCAGAATACAATTTATACAAAAATAGGAAAACACTAATGCAGACGCGAACTTATCTCACCCTCTATCTTTCACTCGCATATAGTAGGTATACTCCTGTTACCTAACGGGGGATTCTTCTGAGTCCTGAAAAATATTTGCAAATTTTGGGTGAGTTTTGCGAACTCAATGAGTGACCATCATTGATTACTCACCCAATCACTTAACACATAATTCACATCATTTCACATTTCACACTTCACATTCAACACAATTTAATCACTCATATTATGCATATGCAGTGCCCATAAGGCTCACTTTCCAGTTGTTACTTTGTTGTGACCGAGCACCTAAACTGTCCTGTATCCATTAGATACTGGGCTCATTAATAACTGTCCCTTATCCACTTTGAGGATACATGGCTCATTAAACGTTGAGCCTGAGGCTCTGAATCACTTTTGGGCTTGAGGCTCATTTTCACTCGTTGAGCTTTAAGCTCTGATCGGTGTCTACTGAAGTCACAACTGCCATTATATTTCATGCATTCATGAAATGGAATGCATCAATCACATTTGCATGTTCTCATTCAATCATATTCCTATATCATTGTACCTTAGTCCGGCATTCAACATTAAAGTTGAGAATCACATTTTCACTTACATACAAATTCTCATTCAAAACATATTTATCATCAAATTATGTACACTTAGTTCATCTCATTCACATACAAGAAACACTTTAATATCTCAACCAAGCATCACAATCATCGGACCTCCTGTCCAAAAACTAACACAGTCAATTACATTCATATAAACATTCAGTAGTTAATCAATACAAAAATTCAATCAAAACAAACAATGAAATGAGAGCATCTAGGTTTACTCGCAGTACACTCTAGATTAGCATTTGCTTACAAATTTTGGGAATGCCTGAATTCGGACACTTAACGTTCATAACCCATTTATGTAAAAAACACATTGCACAGCATTTATTCATGCACAACTGTGTATATGGGCTATGTACAATGCATGCTCAATAACAATCCTAGGTACTTTACCAATATTATATCTTAAGCTCATTTTCATTTCATAACTTAATCACTCATCAATTCTTTGAATCACAACCTTAATCCTTTGGTACTTTGATATCGGTAACTCATCCCTAAATCTTTCCAATATAAACCTGTATGTGACTAGTGAGGAAGAAAAATAGAGTATTTATATATATGTATATATCATTATCAACTTTCTGCTTAAACTCAATATTTCCTCTTCACTCCTATTTCATTTCAGCCCAACATATCACAATACAATTCAAAATCTATCATTTTCTATAATCATCAAAAACAGAAAATCACTCTCACGTTTTCTGCACTTCTTCACTTTCATTTTTTTGCATTTTCATATTTTTATATTCAATTCATTTTCTTCCTCTAACTTTCATTTTAATCACTCTTTCTCATCTCCGGACATCACCATACACCTATCTCTTAAATCTAAATTCATTTTTTAATCATCTCTAAAATCACTACAAAACTTATGTATATATATATATATAGTGAAAACATAAACATGACAGAGCATTCACATAATCATTTCACCAAATTTTTCTGTTCTCATCATACACACATTTTTGTTGATCTTTCAACTGGAAAACTAGTTTAACACTATCTCATAACATTTCGATCATCAAATCCACAGAAAATTAACAAATACAGTATGCCCCAATTTTTTCTAACTCACTTTCCAGTAAATATGAATATCACTGTTTCCTAACCATTTTACAGTGAACTACGTTGCATGGTTCAGCTCATACAAAATTACATAATCATAGCAAGCTTACTTGTTTGAAGTTCCAATATCTATAGTAACCATGTGAACCCTAATCCCTCATACAACCATGTATATCAACTTGTAAGTTAACAGGGGGTTCAGTTTTCCTTAGGGTAGAAGAAAGCAATAACAAAGTGGAAGTGATGAAAAATAGAGAAAAACAATATTTAACTTTGGTGAAATTTTGATGAAAAACTTTGTGTTGGAGGAATTCTAGAGAAAGAAGTTTCGAGAGAGGTAAAGATAAGTACAGTAGCTTGTCTTTCAAGGGTAATAAAAATATTAACTTTAGCTAGGACACCTGTCCATTTCTTATCCATTTATCCACTTCCTTTCATTAAGACTTACTTAAGTATGATTCATACTTAAGTTTATGACTTAATAAAACCAATGAAATCACAAGTCATAACCCCTTACTCACTTTCAGATTTTCCCATACAAGCATCATTTTAGGTCAAGTGTTCTTTTTGACCCCGATACTAAGGTCATTTTGTAACACTTTCTTCTAGAAACATGTTCCCCTATGTCTTATGTCTCCATCAACACCAAAACCATTCAATTTGGTTTAGTAATTTGGAAGATATGCCTTAAACATTTTCGGACTGCCTTATTCAAAACAGTAGATTATACACAACTTCCAGCTAGAAATAGAACATCTTAGGGACACAATCACAATTTGACTATTTCATATGATTTGTATCCCTATTTCTCTTACACCAAATCAAAAATCATCTCATTTGGAATCCCACAGATCCAAATATAATCAAAATAATGAAGTGTGTTCAGTAAGATAATCCTAATTTACTGTTCCACCAGATTCCACACTTTCATTTGATAAACCTTTTTAATTTTGATTTAGAATGATACCAATTTTTGTGGAGTGATAGAAAAATGTGTTAGGAATCTATTGGTATAAGAATCACTCTAATTAGAGGTCGGATGACAAGGTTATGGTTGAAAGAATCAAACAAAGTTCTGTCCCCAATCATATTGAACCTTTTTCTTTTGGAGCAACTAGCATAACTTTCGCTATAGGTATTGAATCAAGGTCATTATTAGATGGTTCAAGAGAGTACTTATAGTTATATAACTTTCATGAAGACCTTGAAGACAAATTCTATCGTCTATAGGGTCAAATTTGGACCAAACGTTACAAAATAAACAGTACACAAAAGCTGTTTTACAATTAGCATAACTTTCTCTAAAGATATCAGATTGAGGTGTTGTTTAGATGTTCTTGAAGAGGACTTCAAGATCTACAACTTTCATGAAATCCTTGAAGGCAAATTTTATCGTCTAAAGGGTAAAATTTGAACCGGATAATACAAAATGAACAATACACAGAAGCTATTTTACAGTTGGCATAACTTTCTCTAGAGATATCAGATTGAGGTGTTCTTTAGATGGTCTTGAAGAGGACTTCAAGATCTACAAATTTCATGAAAGCTTAAAGGCAAATTATATCATCTAGAGGTTCAAATCTGGACCAGATTATAAAAAATGAATAGTGCACTAAACGATATGACGCCATCACCAGACGATATGACATCATCAGATGATATGTCATCACCAGACGAAGCGTCCTTACTAGACAATACATTTGCACCATATAAAGCATCCTCAACAGATGATACATTCTTACCAAATGAAGTGTCTTCACCAGACGATACATCATCACTAGGCGAAGCGTCCTCACCAGACGAAGCATCTTTACCAGATGACACATCATCACCAGACGATACTTCTTCACCAAATGATACGTCTTAGTCTTGAGCATCTCTACTTATAAGGATCATAACTTTTGACTCTGATATCCCAAAAATTCCATACTTTATAGTGTTGTAAAGCTAGAAAGACCAACTACAACTTCCATAAGGACAACTTTGTCAAAATCTGCCTCAATCAATACATTAAATTCATGGAAGTTAAGATCGAAGATCTAACTCTCAACTATTCATTCTCAGTAAACTTCTCCAATGTATTTTCCTTCACTAAATCTAACCCTTAAATTTTTATTTCTTGTCTTGCTACTCCATTTCATTCAATGCATTCACTATAACCACAATTCTCAATCTACCATCTAAAATTATTTAACATTGAATCCATAAATTTTCAACTAATCCCATGACAATTCAATTATACCTGGAATGTCAATGAGTGCATGTACAATTATTTTCATGTGTGTAAAATTTCAAATCCACATGCATGTATGTTGACATTTGGCTGAGCATAAAATGCAAATTTTTCTAGCTCTCACATTGCTATTTTCTCCATTATTGAAATATGAGTTCTAACCCTTAATATGGGGACGAGATGTTACCCCTTAATAAATTTCATCCCCGAAATTCTCATCTGATTAATCAATAAGGTAGGGGTATTATTTCCTCATATGCTCACCCAAATAAATTCTTCAAATTGACTATGATCGATGTAATTAATCCTTCCTATAATCAATTCTTTTACTATCATATTATCTTAATAGTTTCCTCAATACAATTCGAGCTACTCGAAATTGTCACTTCAAGTGCTGACAATACTTCCTTGTCAGATCATATTAATATTTCATCTCTCAATTAGTATTTCACATCTCTTTATTGCTAATACACTTAACTCTTAAGTTTGTCTCGCTATATCCCATAACTTTGAAGTGATCCACAAAAATCCATTTGTCATTCATAAGTCATTTTATTCTTATTATAGATTCATTTCACTCACTAACAGTATCTCACATTTATTATGGCCTTTAACCATTTTTAGGCCCTCTTCATTTCAATGTAAGGGAAAACGATCCTTTTTGTCATTTGACACCTTATACAATATTCTAACGGTATCACCAAGATAATGATCGTTATGCCAACAGTCAAGTTGAACTATACATTAGTCCCATTTAATTCTAGACACTTCTTCTCCTTTTGTGCTAGTCCTTGATCGTGGAGATTATGCCATGATCATGTCCTTTTTTTCTTTCTCCTCAAATTCATCATATATATAGTAACATCATTATCAATCTCAATTCATTCCTAAGTGATCACTATAAGCATTTTCACGTCTTACTCTAACTCATCTTAGACTTTGAACTATAGGAATTATGAATGACCAATATTCAAACAGTCATAGATTGCTTCTTATATTTCCTCCACACATATAATACATATATGCTCAATATTCTCACTTGTCACGGTGATCTCATTATCAGATGTGCACTCACCATGGCAAATCAGCTTAACCTTAACCACTTTTTCATATATCAATATCATCATCTCCCTTCCAATTACCATATATCATCGTACATACATGTGTTCACAATCAATTCAGAATCATAGATACCTAATCATCCTAAAATTCTGATCTTGATTTCATAAACATATTCTTATGCTAAATCATAACTCTTATCACTTTTAACCGACATTCATTCCAAGTCCAAGTCCAAGTTTGACCTCTCCAGGCTATAGAAAATTTCATTTTCTTTCAACTCGGCTTATGCACTTTAGGTCTCATCATTCATATTGATATCACTTCTTTCCTTAATCAGTCCATGACAATCTATTCACATTTATATCACATTCGAGGACATATTACCACAGTACAATATGGATATCATGTTCAATGATACAACCAAAATATACAAATGTAGTGGACCTTTATCTATCATACAAAACCAGATACTATTTCTCATTTCTAACTGCCCATAAACCTTCATTGGCTCACATTCTGATAGATCACCATTCTTCCCAGTGCTTCTAACAGCTCAAATTCTTAAGGAATGCTCATGAATGTGACTCATATAAATGTGACTCATATGAACGCAACTCAGACTAGGGATCAGTTGCTAGTGCCTACTATGACATGACAAAATGTATGTACCTTGACACATATTTTAGAAAATGCCCATATAAGATAGTAGTTCCAAGCTCTAATATCACTTATATACCCCCCACTCCCGCAGGACACGTGCCAGACATCTTGGGTGATATCCAAGTCCATGCCCTGTGAGGGCGGCGTGCTAGAACACTCAATTAGTCAAAACTCAGTACAATTTTTTTTTGAAAGAACAACAAACATATGTAGAAGTAATAAACAATTCGAGCCCACTTTCGTTCATAAACATTTTCAATCAACAGAATACAATCAATAGAATTTCAATAGTCAATTGATGCCTATTATAAATACAAAACACTTTAGTCATAATGTCTTCCACCATAAAAACTTTTCTATACACATTATACAAAAATTTTGGAATACTTTATTTTAAAGAATTCGTGGAATACAATTTATACAAAAATAGGAAAACACTAATGCAGACGCGAACTAATCCCGCCCTCTATCTTTCACTCACATACAATACGTATATTCTAGTTGCCTAACGGGGTATTCTTCTAAGTCCTAAAAAATATTTACAAATTTTGGGTGAGTTTTACAAACTCAATGAGCGACCATCATCGATGGCTCACCCAATCACGTAACATATAATTCACATCATTTCACATTTCACACTTCACATTCAATACAATTTAATCACTCATATTATACATATGTAGTGCACATGAGACCCACTTTCCAGTTGTTACTTTGCTATGACCGAGTGCCTAAATTGTCCCATATCTATTGGATACCAGGCTCATTAATAACTGTCCCTTATCTGCTTGGGGGATATAGGGCTCATTAAACGTTGAGCCTGAGGCTCTAAATCACTTTTGAGCTCGAGGTTTATTTTCTCTTATTGAGCTTTAAGCTCTGATTGGTGGCTACTCAGGTCACAACTGCCATTATATTTGATGCATTCATGAAATGGAATGCATCAATCACATTTGCATGTTCCCATTTAATCATATTCCATATCATCGAACCTTAGTCCGACATTCAATATTAAAGTTGAGAATCACATTTTCACTTACATACAAATGCTCATTCAAAACACATTTATCATCAAATTATGTAAACTTAGTTCATCTCATTCATATACAAGCAACACTTCAATATCTTAACCAAGCTTCAAAATCATCGAACCTCCTGTTCGAAAACCAACACAATCAATCACATTCATATAGACATTCAGTAGTCAATCAATACTAAATTTCAAACAAAACAAATAATGAAATGAGATCATCTAGGTCTACTCATAATATGCTCCATATTAGCATTTGCTTCTAAATTCTGGAAATGCCTGAATGTGAACACTTAACCTACACAACCCATTTATACAAGACACACATTGCACACTCATTAATAATGGCACAATTATAAGCATTTATTCATGCACAACTGTGTATATGGGCTATGTATAATGCATGCTCAATGACAATCCCGGGTACTTTACCAATTTCATATCTTAAGCTCATTTTCATTGTATAACTTAATTGGTCATCAATTCTTTGAATCATAACCTCAATCCTTTGATACTTTGATATCGGTAACTCATCCTTAAATCTTTCCAATATAAACCCGTATATGACTAGTGAGGAAGAAAAACAAAGTATTTATATATTTGTATATATCACTATCAACTTTCTGCTTAAACTCAATATTTCCCTTCACTCCCATTTCATTTCAGCCCAACATAACATAATACAAATCAAAATCTATCATTTTCTATAATCATCAAAAATAGAAAATCACTCTCACATTTTCTGCACTTCTTCACTTTCATTTTTCTGCATTTTCATATTTTTACATTCACTTCATTTTCTTCCTCTAACTATCATTTTAATCACTCTTTCTCATCTCCAAACATCACCATACACCTATCTCTTAACTATAAATTCATTTTTTAATCATCTCTAAAAACACTCCAAAACTTACACACACACACACACATATTATGAAAACATCAACATGACAGAGCATTCACATAATCATTTCTCCAAATTTTTCTGTTCTCGTCATAGACACATTTTTGTTGATCTTTCAACTCCAAAACTAGTTTATCACTATCTAATAACATTTTATTCATCAAATCCATAGAAAATCAACAAATATGGTATACCTCAATTTTTTCTCACTCACTTTCAAGCAAATATGAATATCATTGTTTCCTAACTATTTTACAGTGAACTCACGATGCATGCTTTAGCTCATACAAAAATACATAATCATAGCAAGCTTATTTGCTTGAAGTTCCAACATCTGTAGCAATCATGTGAACCCTAATCCCTGATGCAACCATGTATATCAACTTGAAAGTTAACAGGGGGTTCGGTTTTCCTTAAGGTAGAAGAAAGCAATAACAAAATGGAAGTGATGACAAACAAAGAAAAACAAGATTTAACTTTGGTGAAAATTTGATGAAAAACTCTATGTTTGAGGAACTCTAGAGAAAGAAGTTTCGAGAGAGGTAAAGACAAGTACAGTAGCTTGTCTTTCAAAGGTAATAAAAATCTTAACTTTAGCTAGGACACTTGTCTATTTCTTATCCACTTATCCACTTCCCTTCATTAAGACTTACTTAAGTATGATTTAGACTTAAGTTTATGACTTAATAAAACCACTAAAATCACAAGTCATAACCCCTTACACACTTTTAGATTTTTCCCATAAAAACATCATTTTAGGTCAACTTTGCCTGTTCTTTTTGACCTTGATACTAAAGTCATTTTATGACACTTTATTCTATAAACATGTTCCTTTATTCCATCTGTCTCCATCGACACAAAAATCATTCAATTTGGTTTAGTAATTTCGAAGATATGCCTTAAAAATTTTCAGACTACTCTTATCGAAAACAATAGATTATACACAACTTCCATCCAGAAATAGAACATTTTAAGGACAGAATCACAATTCAACTATTTCATATGAACTTTATCCCTATTTCTTTATCCTACACCAAATAAAAAATCACCTGATTTGGAATCCCACAGATCAAAATATAATCAAAATACTGAAGTGTATTCAGTAAGATAATCCTATTTCACTGTTCCAACAGATTCCACACTTTCATTTGATCAATATTTTTCAATTTAATTCATAATGCTACCAATTTTTGTGGAGTGATATAAAAATGTGTTAGGAATCTATTGGTCTAAGAATCACTCCAATTGGAGTTCGGATGACAAGGTTATGGTTGAAAGAATCAAATAAGGTTTTGTCCTCAATCATATTAAACCTTTTTCTTTTGGGGAAACTAGCATAACTTTCACTATAGGTATTGGATCAAAGTCACTATTAGATGTTTCAAAAGAGGACTTATATTTCTATAACTTTCATGAAGACCTTGAAGACAAATTATATCGTCTAGAGGGTCAAATTTGGATCAGACGGTACAAAATAAATAGTACACAGAAGCTATTTTATAATTAGCATAACTTTCTCTAGAGATATCAAATTGAGGTGTTATTTTGATGGTCTTGAATAGGACTTCAAGATCTACAATTTTTATAAAATCCTTGAAGGCAAATTCTATCGTCTACAGGGCCAAATTTGGACCAGACCATATAAAATGAACAGTACATAGAAGTTGTTTTACAATTAGTATAACTTTCTCTAGAGATATCAGATTGAGGTGTTCTTTATATGCTCTTGAAGAGGAATTCAAGATATAAAACTTTCATGAAAGTTTCGAAGGCTAATTCTATCATATTTAAGGTCAAATGTGGACCAGACGACACAAAATGAATAGTACACAGAAGCTATTTTACAATTAGTATAACTTTCTCTAGAGATATCGGATTGAGGTGTTCTTTAGATGGTCTTGAAGACGACTTCAAGATCTACTGTAAACAATCTAGAAGGGGGTTTGAATAGATCTTTAAACCTTTTCTTTAAAATTCTACAATAAAATCATAAGTTAATTCACACAAAATAATTTAAACAAATTTAAATGCTAAGAATAGGGAAGAAGAGCAAACCTTGTTTTTATAGAGGTTCGGTGCTAAGACCTGCGTCCTCTACCTAAGCTCCGACTTAGGATTTGGCAAACCACTTTACTACACACTTTTTAGTTCAGTGTGAACTCTTACAACACCACTTGATTTTCAGCTCAAGCTACATTACAACCGATTTGTTTTCCAGCACAAATCCTACCTCACAAGTGATTTATCACTAATCACTCAACTCACAATAACAA
>JANSVA010000217.1:31700003-31721742 GCA_025504915.1 Erythroxylum reticulatum | reverse complement strand
GACCCCGATCTGGTATCCTAACCAATTCATGTGACTATCACTCTAATTCTTTAATAGGTTAGGAAATTGACTATTACAATTCTCCCACTTAAAAATTTTCGTCCTTGAAATTCTTACCTGATTGATCAAATAGATGGGGGTACTGATTCCTCATTTTCTCCTCAATCTCCCATATAAATTCCTCTCTCAAACGATTCCTCCAAAGGACTTTAACCAATGGGATTATTCAATTTCTCAATTGTTTAGTCTGATAACCACCTATGTTGACCGATTCCTCTTCATAACTCAAATTAGTTGCAATACGTCGTTTTTTGGTAATAGATGTGTTGGATCTCCTCTGTATCTCCTGATCATACTAACATGGAATACATTGTGAATCTTAGACATTTTTGGTGGTAATGCTAACTTGTAAGCCAATGGTCCTATTCTCTCAGTAATCTCATAAGGACTAATGTATCTAGGGCTTAACTTTCCATTTTTACCAAATCTCAATACTCCTTGCTAAGGTGACACTCTCAAGAACTCCTTACCTCCCATTTAATACTCTATATCCCTCTGATGTTGATCGTCATAACTCTTCTTCCTATCTTAAGTTGCCTTGATCCTACTACGGATCAATTTTATGTTATCAATAGTATCTTGAATCAACCCTGGGCATTCAATAATCCTAAGGCCCTCTTCATCCCAATATAAAGGCGATCGACACTTTCTGCCAATAACGCTTCATATGGAGCCATACCAATACTACTGTGATAATGATTGTTGTATGCAAATTCAATGAGAGCTACATATTGATCTCATACTCCTTGAAACTCCAAAATACAAGCTCTAAGCATATCCTCAACAATTTAATAGTTCTCTTACTCTATCTGTCTATCTGAGCATGAAATGTTGTACTAAAGCTCGACTATGTAGCCAATGTTGTTTGTAAACTACCCTAAAATCTAGAAGTAAATATGGGATCCCAGTCTAATACAATAGATAATGGAACTCTATGTAACCTTACTATCTCATTTATATATCCACAAGCTAAATGATCTAGTGTGTTATTCTTTCACACAGGTAAGAAATGAGCTGATTTTGTCAATCTGTCAATAATGACCTATGTGGCATCACGTTTCCTCGAAGTCTCCAACAAACCCATAATGAAATCCATAGTAATCCTCTCCCATTTTCACATCAAAATAGGTAATGACTATAACTTCCCAACCAGAGCCTGATGCTCTGCCTTAATATGATGGCATGTTAAACATTTGGCAATATACTCAACCACTTGCTTCTTCATCCTTGGCCATAAAAAATGTTGTTTCAACATATTGTACATCTTTAGTATAAGCTACTATGTGTGCTTCCTCCAAAATTTCTTTTCTAAGATCATCAATTTCAGGTACACGTAATCTCTGCTTCAACCACAATGCATTATGCCTCAACTCAAACTTAAATTTTAGATTTTGTTCCAACTTCTTAATAATTTTCATAAATTTTGGATCTTTGCCTTGAACTTTTCTAATCCTTTCATGCAACATCAGTCGAAGCTTCAATATAGCTAACAATGCTTCATTCTTCCCTAAATTTAGCTCAACATTCAGTTCTCTCAATTGAACTAGGTTTGGTAACCTCGATGTTTGAACTTGAGCCACACACATCCTAATTGCATCAAAACACATCCTAATCCTTGATGTCAAGCATCCTCTACATGACCAGATCCTAATGGAATAGCTAACATTGGTGCAGTAGTTAATCAATGTTTAAATTCCTTAAAACTACTTTGGCATTCGTCAGTCCATCTGAAAGGTACATTCTTCCTTAGAAGCTTTATCATAGGGGCTGAGATCAATGAAAACCTCTCAACAAACCTCCTGTAATGACCTACTAGTCTAAGAAAACTCTGAATCTCAAACACATTTCTAAATGCCTCCTACTTCATTACTGTCTCAACTTTCTTTAGATATACTTGTATGCCCTGTCCAGATACTATATGACCCAAGAACATCAATTGATCAAAACAAAATTCACACTTAATGAACTTAACATACAATTACTTCTCCCTCATTATTTGTAAGACTAACCTCAAATGCTCAAAATGTTCCTCTTTACTCTTTGAGTACACCAAGATATCATCTATGAATATAATCACAAAATGATCTAAGTAAGGTTAGAAAATTTTATTCGTCAATTCCGAGTACACTAAGATATCACCTATGAATATAATCATAAAATGATCTAAGTAAGGTTGGAACAGTTTATTCATTAACGCCATAAAAGCTACAGAAGCATTTGCCAACCTAAAAGGATTCACTAAAAACTCAAAGTGCCCATATTTGGTTTTAAATGTGCTATTTGGTACATTAGCTTCTGCTATTTTTAGCTGGTAATACCCTGACCTCAAATCCAATTTAGTAAACACCTGAGCTCTCAGTAACTAATCAAGTAAATCATCTATTCTCGGTAAGGGATATGTATTCTTCACTATCACTTGATTCAGTCTCAAAGCCAATCCTTTTTCTTCATAAATAAAACTAGAGCTCCCCAAGTTGACACACTGGTTTTGATAAAACCCTTATCCAACAATTCCTGTAACTGAGTCTTAAGTTCCTTAAGTTCCATAGGTGTCATCCTATACTGCGGAATAGATATAGAAGCTGTACCTGGAACAAGGTTCATAGTAAACTTCGTCTCCCTACCTGGGGGTAATCTTGGTAATTCAATAGGAAACACATATTGGAAATTCTTAACAATAGGAATATCCTGTACTGTCTGCTCAATTCGGTTATCATTCATATAGGCTAGATAAGCCTCACATCCACTTCGAATAAGCCTAAAAGTACTCATTGATGAAATCAATCTAGCTGGCACTGTTTGACTAATACCTCAAAATATTACTCTTAGTTGATTAGGAGATTTAAAAATGACTTCTTTAGTATAACAATTCATTACAGCCTTATAAGTAGTAAGCCAGTCCATACCTAAAAGGAGGTCTATTTCTTTCAACTATAGTACTATCAATTCAGCTTCCAACTCTGCCTGATCAACCCGAATAATACACCCTTTACACACTTCTCCAATCACTATAGTACTACCTACCGGTGTACTCACCTCTAAGTCAAATTTCAACATCTCTCTCTCACAATACAGTTTAGATGCTAAATGTGGTGTGATAAATGAATGCATAGATCATGGATCTAACAATTCAAATACCTTAAATTGAAAGATATCTAACACACCTACAACAACATCTGGAGAATTTTGTGCCTTCTGTATGGTAATAGCAAAAATCCTAGCCTGAGACTATGGTTGGTTATTTTGCACCTTGCTCCTAACACTAAGACCTGCTGAACTTGTTCTACTGCTACCTTTGCCTCTCTGTCCTGCTCCACTAGCTCTACTTTTCTGGATAGTCCTCCCAGTCACTGATCCTCCTCTCAATCCAGACTATGCTCCCAAAGTAATGGGACAATCTTTAATTTGATGCTTAAAAGAGACATAATGTAAACAGGCTCCTAATACCTTCCAACACTCTCTACCATGTTTCTTTCTGCAATGCTCACAAGTAGGCATCTATTATGTTTGCCCTCTAGATACTTGACCTCTACCATTACCAGTATGAACAAAACCACCTCTCGGTCTAAACCTTGATTGTCTCGATCTCATTTGTGATCGTGAAGATCTATTTTGACATTTACTATATCTCCTGCCAAAATCTACTTAAGACTCACCATGCCTCTTAATCCTGAACTTCTACCTATACTCTCCTTGTCCATCCTTCTGTAACTATTCAATTCGAATCGAATTTTCTCTCAACTCATTAAAACTAATCAAATTAGTAATATCCAACCTCATTCTGATCTCCATATTCAATACATCCTCAAATCGCCTACATTTATCTTCCTCAATCGGAATTAAAGTAGTAGCATGCCCTATTAATTCATTAAATCGCACCTCATAATCAACTACAGTAAGACTTCCCTAGTTTAGATATAGGGATTCTTCATCTTTCTATCCAAGTGGATCTTTGGCATATAGTTCTCCTTAAAAACCTTCAGAAAATCTTTCCATATCAATTTATAAAGTCAGGCAGAACCGTCAGGAACAATCTTCCGCCATTGATAAGTTGGACCTTAGAGTAGAGAGACTGTATAGTCAAGCCTTTCATCAGATTCATAGTCCATTTGATCAAATAACTACTCCATTATTTCAACCAACCTTCTACCTTAGCAGGGTTTACACTTCCATAAAATTCTATAGCATCATGCTTCCTAATTTTATTATACCTTTTTTCTCTCCTCTCAGGAATTCTTTGAGGCATTTGTTCAAACTGGGGTAATAGGGACTTTCTACTGGCTCCTATGGGGTCAAGGTTAGCTAATTCTGCGACTCGATCTCCTATAGCAGAAGATCTATAACAAACAATAGTTGTGATCATTATACAAGTCTCTCACTATATGTTATGTTTAAAATTCTAATATATATATCCCTATGGATGCCAAACTATGCTCTAATATAAAAATTGTAACATACCACTTCTATAGAGCATATACCCAAACATCCAGAGGATATTCAAGAATATACCCTATAAGAATGGCACGTTAAAACAATCAAATTAACTTATTATGGAATCACACATAACATAAGTATTCAAAATCACGTTAGAACAGTCAAATTAACTTATTATGGAATCACACATAACATAAGTATTCAAAATGATCAAATCTCCTCGTTTTATTCACAAAATAAACTTACTTATGTTGTACCATTATAATTCATATCCATGTATTTACATTACATAACATTTAAGAGTTTACAACTCCATAAAAAATGTTTAACATGAAACGAGAAGCTAAACAAACACATCCTAACTGTAACTCCTTAGATATCAGTTGACCAGACCTTTGAGCCATTCTTGTTCTCAAAATGACAATACTAGAATTCTACTTGGTTGCCTTAGAAGCTAGACTCTCTTGTACCTGAAAATCAACGTTATAATTTTGATGAGTTTGCGAACTCAGTGAGTGAACTATCACTGATGTGCTCATTCTAGTTAAGACACCAAGTCAAGTATATAACCAATTTTAAGAAGTTTAACACATCATCCAATATCAAATCCCACATCACATTTTGTCATATTTCATCAAGTACAAGTACAACATGTATACAAACATTTCATAACAACATTTTAGAACAATCCGCTAATTCATATCAATCATTCATATGACACACGTAAAGTTATATATATACAATTCCATATGTGACTCCATTTTCATTTTACTTTGTTGTGACCCAGCTTCTATTTACTGTCTCATAATCGTTGTAGATATTGAGCTCATTTCATTTATTATCCCATATTCGTTGTGGATACTGGGCTTATTATTAACTGAGCCAGTGGTTCTTTGTGCATAAGTCCTGAGCTTAAATTTGTTTTTCACATTGGCCACTCTCGTCACAACTCTTTTATCTGATCATGTATATCAATGTAATGAAATGCATCAATTCACATAATATGCTATCAATACTTTTCATTCAATATGTTCATGTCATTTATCACATTCTTTGGACTTGATTTTGGCATTCAACGTTCAGTTGACTACACATTCCATATTACACATGCAATTTGGAAGCACTTCCAATACATTCCTAAATATCAAACTCTTTGGACCAACAATGCCTGAAATTATCACAATCATATAAGTAACAATTCAATAACTGAAATTTAAACAAAAAAATCAATCAGATTCAGAAATATCTAGATTAACTCACAGTACGCTCTAGAAAAGCTATTACCTTGATGATCTGACAATGTTTGGATGTTGACGATACACTTGTGCTTCCTTAGTCATACAATACACACATATTTTACACATTAGTAAGTTGATCAATCATGTGATTATTCACTCATGCACATGTATATGTGCCATGTCCAATGCATGCTCAATTGACTTTCCAGGTATGTATTAAATACATAGATCTTGACTATTCAATTGTGCTTATACACCCTAAGACCATTCAAACATTAGATTTTGTATACTACCATTTTGCAATCAAGTTTGTACTTTTAAGTTAACTTGATTCGCTCCAAATTCATCAACCATACTTTCGAATTATCCTTGAACGCTTTCATGATCAAAAAGCGTCTTATAACACATACACAATTGTTACTTTAAATCTAGAATTTTAGCATGCTAGATCTATACATTCACCAAACTTTTTTCAACAATTTATATTCATACATATACCCAATTCTCATTCATAATTACATGTTCTTCAATGCTCATTCATCAATACCTTATGCACATTACTCATGTCCTTAACATCATGTTTTCATTAAAAAACTCATTTATTCATTTAACAAATCATAATTTCCATATTTGAACTCACCCACATCAAAACAACTCATTCTTTAGGTCATGACGTCAATTAACTACATAAACTTATCAAGCTCTTAACCAATTAATCAAGCAACAATCTAGGCTCATTTCTAGCCTTAATCAAGTTCAAATCTACCAATTTAGAGTGAAATTTCTCAGCCGGTTCGACATGCACACAAGGCTGAAATTAAAATTTCAAAATTTGTCATCAACATCACTAATGTGTGTAACTTTACTACCTTCAATACTTCTGAACTTTACAAGATTAGAGATATCACCAACACTTGAAATTTTCCATATTCCATTTTCTTTAAGGTTACTTCATTTTAGTTTAATTTAAGTTCCATTTTGGTTACACTAAGGCTTACAAAATTTTGCTCAATTATGTCATTAATAGTCACCTTTTACAAACACATCTATAGGTCTAATTTTCCATATTTAAGAACACTTCAATAGAACCTATCTTTACCCTGATTCCACTTTGATTTATATTTCAAATCTCAACCTAAATCATCCATTTAATAGTTTATAACCTACTATTTTCATGCATGAATAACAAAACAGAAAAAGTAACCAATTCATCCATAACATTCTAGCACAACATCATCATCGACGCCACATGCATTCCATCCCAATCTAGTCATCATAAAATTTCTATTTCAACATACCAAAAAGATCAAATTTTCACTTACTTATTTAGCTTAAGTTCCACCTCAACGATCAAGCTAACTTATCTCTCCATTTATGCAAAATCATCTAAGTATAAGATTTTAAAATGATTTTAGCAAAGGCAAAATGATGATAGCATATTATAGCTACCTTTGAGCAGATTTTTGTATAGATCTTAAAGTGAATATGAACGAAATTGAAGCAAAATTTAGACATTGTGAGTGTGTGTAAGTGTTTCAGTGGTGAGAGTAAAGGAAAGAAGAAGAATGAACACAACAGAAACTATCCTTACAGTGGCTTAACTTATTAGGTGCTAGGTGTCACTACTATATAATTTCATTTGATACCTATACATGTAAGTTACTTGTCCTCTACGTAAGCTGCCATTTGTCACAATTATGATAGGCCATTTGTCACTAAATCACTGCCGTCATTTTTCACTTAATTTTCTTTACCATTTTTCACTTAATTTTCCTTTCTAAATGTCACTCATTTTGTAGGCTTAGTCATCTTGAAGTTCCATGTGCCAACTTATCTTACCACTTGACATTTTTCCTTGACTAAATGTACATTTTAATTATCAATTTTCCAATTTTAACAATTAATTCCAAATTTAACACTTGCAATCTATCAAACCAAAATTCAAGACATAAGCAATACATAATCAAATCATAATCATTTTAAAACTTTCATACCCCAGACTGTTAATTGAGTGCAATTTTCCTAAATCAACATTTATGTGTATATATATGCTCGTGTTATGCATGTGAATGAAATCATATCTTAAATGTACCAATTCATTCTAATATACTGTAATTCATGTGACTATCACTCTAATCCCTCAATAGGTTCAAAAACTGACTATTACAAATAATATCTATTCTCAATGCTATAATAAGCGAAAGTCAACTAGAAAAGTTTTGAGCATCATTAGACACAACTATCATAATTTTGTATTTTTTTAATCTCTAGCCCTAAAATATTTTGAAATATCTTTAAACATTCATTAGTGCTCTAATTGAACTAAGGTATATTTGGAAAAAAAAGGAATCAGATTATTCACAAATGTTAGATTCACAATTCCCATTTCTTTGCATTTGGAGTGAAACTTGAAGTTATTCTCTTGTAATATAATCTATTTGATAATCCTCTATAGGATTTCCATAGCTATGGTAAATAAATAAGGGGAAGGGGTCCCATTTTTCTTATGCCTCTATCACTATTAAAAGCCCTAGTCATATCAATGTTGACCAATACATAATACGATATAGTGGTAAAACATTGGTTGATCCAACTAATGTATTTATGAAGGAAACCAAATGCCTTAGGGATTCTAGTACAAAGGACTAATCAATTATGGAAATCAATTTTCAAGCACAATCCTTCTTGGAGTTCTTTTTGCTATAGTTTTTGAAAAATTCTTGTGCTAGAAAGATGTTGTCAACTATTTGCCTCCCCTTAGAAATGCAACTTAGGAGGGGTCTATGTGTTCCAATATCATATTTTTTGGTTCTACCGGAAAGAAGCTTTGAGATGACCCTGTATAATGTATTACAAAAAGAGATTGGCCTAAAGTCCCTTAGAGAGTTAGGAGCAAGTGACTTTGGAATAAAGCTAATGAATGTTCTATTAATTTCATTTAGATTCTCCCACCGCTAAAGAATTCAAGAACTGCGTCAATTAACACACCCTTTGTCAACTCCCATATTACTTGGTAAAAGAAGGCACTAAGCCCATCTTAGCTAAGTGCTTTATTGGGGTGTAACTCCATAATTTCCTTGGACATATAAGTCAATTAAAGGAGAAATAAGATAGTTGTGCTCTTGAGTACCTTCACTATGTCTTCTAGAAGTTAATATATGGTAAATTAGTGTTTTGAGAGCCATAGGCAACTAAAAAGTAATTGAATACAAGATCTTTATGTCCCTCTTGATTATTGACTTCAAAACTAACGTCTTTGATAAAGGTGTGTATCCTGTTATGACTTCTCTTAGCTAGCATAATCCTAAAGAAATATTTATTGCATTTTCTCCATCCTTTAACCATTAAATTCTTGATCTTTTTTAGGATAGAGTGGTTAATCTTGACTTCTTGGATATATGATGCTGTAGCCTCAGATTCAAGCTTCTTTAATCCACTATCACTTGGCTTGTCATAAATTAAGTCTTGAATTTTTTAGAGTTTCTCCTCAAATCACTCATTGCCCATGTATTTGCATTATAATGCACTTTTTTTATCTTTTTCAATTCCTCCTTAATTTACCTAATTCTAACTTGACGTAAGAACATTTTATATCCCCAACATTATTTTTCCAAACCTAATTTAAATGCCTCTAAAAGTCATCTACATCTAATAAGAAATGATTAAATTTAAAGGGGATGTGTTTCCTTATTTCCTACTATGATAATTTTACCATCATAGGGAGTAATATGATGTTAAGAAATCATGGGAGTTAGTCATGCTATCTTGGACTTAAGCTAGTCAGGGGAGTTAGCAATTATCTTATCCAGCTTCTTCAAGGTGAGTGATAAATTTTTATTTGACTATAATTACACACTCATATTTGATGAGTTTTGTTGATACTTTATAATTTTGTTGTATATTTGGAACTTAATTCACTCAAGTGCTTTTTAGGTCATAATTAACATCAATGATAAAAAGAAGAATTTAGATGAAATTGTGTCATAGAACAAAGATTTAAAGCAACTAAGGACCTACATGATCTTATATAATGACTATGTAAGTCTTTGTAAATGTGTAAAGATTGAAGAATATTAGTTTTAGTCATGTGGAGTTACACACCTATGTATGTTGCCCATGTAAGTCTCTACGCCTTTATGAAATTGCAAATTTAGATTTTTTAAATATACACGGTCTCCTACATGCCTGTGTATACCCAAAAAATCCTAATTTTTACTCTAAAAGGATGTGAGCGGAGGCAAACAGGGGATATTTGAGTTTTTAAAAGATTTTAAGTTGTAAGACATATAAAAAGACAATAGTTCTTATCAACGGATGAGGAGAACATAAAGACTACATCAAGATATCCAATAGAAAGCTTCATACAATCCTCCGTCTTGCATTAGGGGGATTCATCATCTAGACACTATTATTTAATACTAATTTTCTCAACACTCTCCTCTCTTGCAATAAGAATTGTTTAAATTCTTAGTTTGTTTATTTATTTTAAATTTTAATTAAAAACTAAAAATCTGATTCATAGGTTATATATTAAAAAAAGATAATTATTAGTACTTATAGTCTTTGTGATAGTGGTCCGTAGTTGCCTGTGCCAACTACAATTACGTTGTGTACTTATAATATAATTTTAAATATTGATATAAAATAATATCGATATAGTTTTTGGCATCCTTTCCAAGGACTGTAATATTAAAAACAACCTAGATTTTATTAATCTAGTAATTTCATTCTATTTTACTATATTTTGTTTTTGTTTATATTATATTTTATTGACTTATTAGTTTTCTTTTTCCTTATAGATCTTGACTCATGGTCAGCTTATAACCTAAAATGATATTGCAAGCTTAATAGATGAAGATCTAGAAATCAAGGGAATAGGATGCACAAATCTTTATAGGACGCAACTGAGAGAGTTCAAACTATATCTAAAATAGAATTTAGGAGGTCAATTGGATACTAAATAATAGCACAACATAACAGACCAACCGAGGACCATGTTTGACTATGCTAGCCAAACATGACTGGAGTAGAGTCCAACATTATTAGACCGACTGTTGGTTCCAACAACAGCAGTCTATCTAATTTGATGAACTAAAAGATGAAGATCCTAACAAACACATCTCAAATTTTTTAGAGATCAATACATTTAAAAATAATGGATCTAATCATGATACAATTATAATGCAATTATTATCATTATCTTTAAGGGGGAAGGCTAATCAATGGTTGAACTTGATGACTTGATCATGATTGACAATATGAGAACAAGTGACAGAAAAATTCTTATTGAAGTACTTTACACCAGCCAAGATTGCTAAGTTGAGAAATGACAATTCCTCCTACTCTTAGGCTGATTTTGAATCATTATATGATACATAAGAGTGGTTTAAGAAGATGTTAAAATGATGCCCACATTATGGTCTACCACTTTGGATGCAAATATAGACTTTTTATAATGTGCTTAATCAAAATACAAGGCATTCAATTTAAGTAGAAGTTGGGGGTATGCTCAATAATAAGACATCAAAAGCGACCTAACACCTTATTAAGGACATGGATATGAATAAATATAAATGGTGTTTGTCTCTATCAATAAGCTATTGGGAGAGTATAAAGTGGATGCATTCTCACAGTTGGCAAAACTGGTGGAAATGCTTAGTAAGAAGATTGATAAATTGACAATGAATCCACTAAGCCAAGTTATATAGTCTGAGGTATGAAGGCTAAAGCATGTAGAAAAAATTTGTCAAACATCAGAACTCAAGCTTGTGCACTATCTGGGGAATACTCCTAGACCCTAGAATAATATATATAGAGTAACACTTACAATCTAGAATAGAGGAATCACCCCAACTTCTTATAGGAAAATCAAGGTCAAGCAAGGTACAACCCATACCAAGATTTTAGCAAGCACCTCCACCTAAGAAACCTAGTTTGGAAGAAACGATGTTGAAGATTGCTCAAGATTATAATGTAAGACATTAATGGATAGAGGCTTTGAATGTAATTTGGAAGTTCAAATTGGAAAAATTGCCAAGCTAGTATCTGAAAGACCACATGGGAGTCTACTTGGTATAACTAAAATGAATCCTAAAGAACAAGTAATAACAATCACCCTATATTATGAGAAAAAGCTCTCAGAAGAAGGAGAAGAGAAGAAAGTGACCATTAAAAGTCAATATATAGCTAAAGATGAATGTCCTTGCAAAAATGTCAAGGAATATTAACGTGTCATCCCCTATCTTGCTAAAGTTAAGAAAGATCGAATAGACACATAGCTTGGTAAGTTCCTTGAACCATTTAATAAACTCTAGTCTAACTTACCTCTTGTTGAAGAACTTATGCAACTATTGAAGCATACATAACTTTTAAAAGAGCTACTATCAAACAAGGAAAAGTTGGAGAAGTTGGAGACTATTATGTTGAGTGAAAGGAGCTCAGAAGTTTGAAAAAATAAACTACTAGAGAAGTTTACTAGTCCAGGGAGTTTAACTATCCCTTGTGAAATTACTATTTTGAAAATTGATAAGGCTTTAGCTGACCTAAGGGCTGGTATTAATATGATGTCATTTTTGTTATTTAAGAAACTCGTAATAGAGAAACTTAAACCTATTAGGATTAGTGTGCAATTAGCTGATAGATCAGTAAAATATCTTATGGGAGTCAAAGAAGATATTCATGTTAAGGTTGATAAGTTTGTATTCCTAGTTGATTTTCTGATTTTTGACATATAAGACGATTTAGAAGTGTCTCCAGTCTTCGATTGGCCTTTTTTAAAGACTGCTAAGTTAATAATAGATTTTGACAAAGGCAAGTTATCATTAAAGGTGGGGGGTAAAGAGGACACTTTTATAGTGTCTAATATCATTAATCATGCCTTTAAACCTATGGATGTAATTAAATCTAGTGAGTCTTGTAATATATCTAATAATTTGCAAGACACCACCATTAATGGTCCATAAGAACCTTCACAAGTTCAAGACAATAAATTGAAAGAGAAATGTGGCACCAAGCAATAGAATGTACCTTACTTATAGGTCATGGAACCTATGGTAAGGCTGCAAAAACCTAACTTATATAAGTCACCTTGAGCATAAAAGTTACGTTGAGCTAAAGATGTTAAGCAAGTGCTACTTAAGAGGCAACTTAAGAATTAAGATTTATTTTCATTTATATTGTTTTTCTTTTCATATTTGTTATTTTCTTTTCCTTTATCTTTTTATCCCTATTATTTACATTTTGTAAATATTTTTGTATCTAGTATCAGATGGATAGTCCCAAATTCATCGAAATCAAAATTTGAAAACCTTGTTACTTAGAGAAGTACCAAACTCTGCTTTCTCACTTTTGATTTTGATATGCTTATATCGTTTACATTGGGGACAATGTGCAACTTTAAGTATGGGGAGGGGGATTGTAATTTTATTAAGCTTATTATAATCTTTGTTATTAAATTTTATTAACTGATATCTTAAATTAGTTGAAATCTTTCCATAAATACTTTGTTTCATGATTGATTATTGATTTGAATTAGTATATAAAAGATGATAGCTAGAATAAACTTACCATTATAAGTAATATTGTTAGTAATAAGTGAAAAAGTTAACTTGAATGAAATTGCATACTATTTAAGCACATAAGACCATATACTTTTTCGTGAGCTTTTTAGCCTAAGAGCAAAACTACATAAAATTTTAATCTCTTTATTCTTTGATATATATTATCATGCATAGATGGATGATTTTAGAATTTGCTTTTATTATATATATTAAGATCACAATTGTTAAATTAGAAGCATTAAAATGATAAAGGCACTTAGATTCAACAACTGTTTAAGCCTATTTATTTGAAAATTACCTACCATATGTTATCCCTTAGAATAACTAATTTTAAGTCTTAGCCTTTTACATTGATTATAACCAAATTATTAACCTTTATCTTATTTTTCTTGAAGCCTTTTTATTAATTTGAAACCTTAATGTTATTTACATTACTTGATTTTGTAGTTATTAACTTATGAAGTTAGTTTTAATATGAAAAATTCATGGAAAGTATGAATTGCTGCTAAGTTACTGACATTATTTTGTATATTATCGTTCGATGATTGCTATTAATGTAGCTTTCATTTAGTGTGCTTTTGAACCAACTTTCTAGACTAGGACTAAATGGTGTTGTTTGTACCTCTGTAATAGCTCCTACTATAAGAAATATATAATTCATTTCACAAAAAGAAAAAAAAATTAGTTTCATAATAACTTAACTCTAATTTTATATTAATTAGATCAATATTATATGATGATTTAGAGTATGGATGGATAGGTTGAGGTTAAGGAGGTATAGATGTTTATAAGATTGATAATTTAGATTATGATTTGCTTGAGGACAATCAATGAGTCAGTTTCTTTCCTGCCTACTGGACCCTGCATAGAAACACCCTTTTATATTTAAATTTGTCATTTCAATTTACACTAAGCATTTTCTCAAATCATCATTATGCCTTCTTTGGCTTACATTTCCCTCCTCCTCTCGATGATAAAGTATTGTGTTGAAGTCTCCCATTATTAACTAGGGAGTATTAACGTTAGTTCCCATCATCTTTAATTAGTTTCATAGTGGTAACCGATAAAAGGCATGGTTAGAATCATAAATGTTTGTGGTCTAGATGGGTTTTTTTTCTTGAATTAGTTTGGGCTCTAGATGAATTTTTTTTTCAGATCTATTATGGCTTGATATCTCAATCTTCTTAAGGTTAAAAAGAATTATAATTCTCCCATAATGGTGGTCCCTGTGATTGATGAGAATACTCCATCCTTTCTTCCAAAACTATATAGAGTTGTATTTATTTTCTACTAATTTTTTCTATAGTAACCCTACAATATAAGGTTTCAAACTATTTACATAGTCTAAATTTTCTTCTTTTTTAGTGGGATTGTTTAGCCGGCTCACCCTCCACGCAACTATATTCATTATTTTAAATTCAAGGACCTTTATTCTTCTTACCTGATTTCCTCTTAGAGGAAAGTATAAAGCCTATAGTTCTATCTTGTGTTTTCTTGTCTACCTCTGCTTTGGAACTGCTTTCTCTTAGCTCTCCAACGTGTATAAATGGTGACTCAACTTGTTTATTGGTAATACATGATGGTATATCCTCCAAGTTTCCTAGAGGCAATATATCGCATCGCATGTCTAGGACTACCTCACTATTATTTTTAGTATTTAGAACATTAGTAATAATCCTACCTCCTTCCCTTATATTTTTTTTAACTCTTTTAGACTCATTATAATCAATAACATTTTTGTTGCTCTAATTTATCTTCAAAAATTATTTATAGCCTTCAATTTTAGAAGATCTTCCCATGGGCTTCTAATTTTCCACTTTGTTAGTATCATTTATAGGTTTCTATGAGAAGGAAACCTCCATCTAATCCTAGGACATTTGATTTCATTCATTTAACCTCATGTTCGGTATTATCTCAAGCAGCTCTATTGCTAGCTCTATCGATACACAAACTCTAACATATTGCATCCTTAAAATTATTGTAGTGTCTTGATTAAACATATAGGTTTCCTAATATAGCTAAAGATATAACTTAAACCTTATATAATCTATTATTCAAGAGGAATGTTATCAATATTCATCCATATTGAAATATGGTTTTTGCCTTAGGTTTTCCATCTGTAACCTTGGTTTTCGTTTTTGTAGAAATAAAGGTCTTATGTTGTAATGTTAAGGACTTACTTATATTAATTTTTGTTCTTAAAGTTAAGAATCAAACCTGAATGAGAATATGTTATCCTCCATGACCAAAACCTCCTGGATTCCATATCCTTCCATTGTGATTTGGCTCAAGCATTTACAGTAGGGAAAGTTGATATTTTCCTAATAAAGAAACCACAAAAGGTAGCATTCCATTTTTGTGCACCATTCTGCAATACTTAGAGTGAGGGTCATAATCCTTTTTCCTTTTATGTCTATTGGAGGGTAATATTGCAAGCTAAGGGTTAGGGTAAGATCTCCAAGTAATTGAGACTATGTTTTCTTGGTTAAGAGCTTATGATTTTCTTTTGTCTCCTTTAGAAATAAACTATTGGATAACATTATTTTCCTAGAGTTATTTTTGTAATGCAAGTTTCATAACTTTCTTCCTTCTTAGAATTTGATTTTCTAGAAGGATTTTGTTTGGGAGGGAAAAGTGGAGGCAAGTTTTTAGGTGTTGCTGCAGAAAACATGATAGATCTAGCTAGAAGGTGGTATAATGATGTTATGAATGTGATTAATGAGACTTGTTTAGATAGGGTAACTAGATGTATAGGAAAGATGAGTTAGGGAAGTTAAGTCAGGTCAAGGTTGTAGAGGGAGATGGTAGGAAAGATCATACATAATTTGAGGTTTAAAGGGAATCTTAGCCTCTCCTTCAACTAAGAAAAATATTTCCAAGTTATAAGTGGGTTGTATTTCAATATATCAAGTCTAATACTAGAATGAAGGTTTCTAAAATTATAATTAGAGATCACAAATTATGGTCCCATTATCAATTTTTCATTCATGTTTGTTAGCCCTCAGTGAGAGTACTTTGTCTAGTTAATAATAATGAGAAGGTAAAAATAGGTTCTTTATGATGCCACAAAGAGGGCAAAGGAAAAAACCAATATGAAAAATAGGTTTTCCTCATAGCCACCTTATCTTACAGTCATCAATAAATGATGGAAGTGGCAGCTTTACTTTGTTATTTGTTACTGGGAAATTTTTGAATCATAGTATCTATTTTAGATCAAGTTTTACAAAGAAATTTGAAGTTAATAGAGGAGTGTTATTAACTATCACAATAATTATTTCATATAAAATGATGTAAGATCTACTTAGCTCATAAATAAAGGCATACAAAGATGTGTACGACAATTTTTAATGTCTATTGCAATTATTCAAAGAGACAAACCTAATATAGGTATATATTTCTTCACTTATGTTACTTGTTTGAAATTAATCATCTCTTTATTTTTTGTAAGGTTACTTGTATTATCTTATAGTTACTTAGTGGGACCAATTTGGAAATGTTGTTCTAAAATTGTAAAGGTCTACAATTTGAATTCTGAGTCAATGTTGGACTACAAACTTTTCTTAGAAGTTAGAACTATTAAATGAAAAATTGTTGGTGATTAGTCATATGTATGAATAAAATAGAATTCTTGAATTTGAAATGAAGTAGAAAAGATGGTTTAGGTACAATATGGGTTATATGTGAAATGTTGGAAGTTATAAGATGGAAAATGTAGTTAAAACATGTTCACTGAGTATGCTTCGGTGTTTTAGCCTTAACTTTTTCTCTAGTTATCCAGATGAGATGATTTTTGATTTGGAATAAACTAGAGACATAGGAATACAAATTGCTTGATGAAATTGAGTTTTAATTCGGTCTCTAAAAATGTCAATGTTTGAATGGAATTTGAGCATAGAATATTGTTTCAGCATAAGAATAGTCCAAAAATGTTTTGTGTATAACTTTCAAATTTCTAAAGCAAATTGAATAATTTTGGTTTTATTAGATACTTAAGACAATGATAAACATTTTTCTAGAAGGAAGTGTTATCAAATTCCTTCAATTACCTAATCGAAAAAGGTCTGGGTTTTTTGAAGGAGTTAGGCATGACTTAAATGAATTTTGAGGTCTTAATAGATTATTTTATGAAGTTAATTATTATGTTAATGTTAGTAAGATTATATGACATAGGTTAATTGAATTAAAGTGTTAAGGTAGTAAGATTGCATGAAAGTCATTTTTGGAAGATCACTTAAGGTTAAAAGAACCTAAGCTTATAAGGAAGGGTAAAATGGACTTTTTGGGCTCATTAAGGTTATAAAGGAGAAGATGAAAGGTAGGCTTGCATGTGAAGAAGTCAAAAAACGAAAATTAGAAGAGATAAGAGGGAGAGAATGTTGTTGGAGAGAAAACAAAGGAGAGAAAGAAAGCTAAGCTAGGTTTTGATTTTTCTTAATCTTAAAGAGTGACTTTGAAGTTGTTAAAGAAGGCAAAAAGGAAGAGAAGGATTAGAGCTTCCATTAGAGCCAACATTCTCACTATTTGGTGAACATTCAAGGTAAATTTATGTTTAATCTCTTGGATTTTTAGAAGGGTTTTGGTTCAAAGAGCTTAAGAAATGTTTGTTTTAGTGTTTTAGAATCGATTTTAGTGAATGTGTCTTGTGGGTTCTCAATTGGAATTCCTATTGAATGGAATTTTTGGCTTATGTTAAAGGAAATCAAGGAATGTAAGAGGAGCAAGAGTAGAGGCAATTTTTAGCAAAGTTTTAAGCAAGGAAATCAAGGTGGGTTTCATGTTTATAATTGGATAATGAGCCATTATAATTTCTTTTTAGTCAAGAGAATAAAATGATTTCTTATTGCTTTATAATTGTGGCTTTTGTTGCTTTTGAATAATTTCAGAAATTACTATATGCTTGGTATTTGAATTTGATTGATGAATTGTGAAATGATGATGGAAATGCATATGAAATATTTCGTTCTCATAAAAAACAAGTTTTCGAAATGTGCCATTTGGGCAATCGGTTTTCAAGTCATGAATAACATATTATATGGGTTTGTGGTGGTATGTTCTGTCTATCAAGTGTACTTTGAATAAAAGGCTTCTCACACCTGCTCGCTAGTGGCATGGAGCTCCTTCACAGACTCCCGTAAGTTCATGGCTACTCAAGACCGTTAAATAGGATTGAGATAGGATGTTCTGTTTATGACTACACAAGACCCTTATGGGGAATGTGTCAGTACGTTCTGTTACAAAACCACCCAAACCATTTTGATGTGTTTAATTGATTATGATGCATTGGCAAGTTTGATGGGTGTATGACTTATGTGAGTTGTGAATTGGTTTGATAAGTTGAGAATTTTGTGTTTTATGATTCAATGAGAATTTTCTATGACAATGAACATTTTTAAATGGTTTTGCTTGTTATTCATTATAAACTTGTTATCCACGAGCTTTCTAGCTCACCCCCCTTTTTGTCTCATCTTCATGTGAAGAGAATGAAATCGAGTAACCAAGTGTCAAGGCATTATTCTACTTCTACAATGTTTTTGTATATTAAGTTAGATATTGTAAAAATAAGGCTTTAGATGCATTTTGAGAATTATTGGATTTTGTATCTTTTAGGTTTTAGATTTTGATATTGATGATGTAATGTGGCTTGAAATGCCATTAAAGTTTTGCAAAACTCTTGTTTTATGATGATAATGAAATATGAATTTGTGTATGGATGAGGTGGAGTTAAAATATGACTTAATTAAGGATGAGGTTAAGTTGGAATTAGGTACACTTGAAGAAGTTATCATTTTGAGATGATAAATTTTGAATACGAATTGTTTTTTACATATAAGTGAGATGTATTATAGAAAAGAAAGATAAGAATTGTGTTCTGAATTTAGGAGAAAAGCTGGATTAATCTAGGCTGAATTAGTCAAAGCTTCTTCTTAAAAGTTGTGGCTTATCCTCTTAGCTTTCCAATGATATAAAGTATGGAATTTTTTAATATCAGAGTTTAGAGATATAATCATTATAATTTAGTAATGTTACATAAGATGTATACATAACAGCTATGGTGAAAAATGAGAATTTGTTGTATGTGATGAATCATTTGACTAGAGATATCGGGAGTTTTGTGAAATTATTTTAGTAACTGAATGGTTAAGTTTTATGTGATGAATCATTTGAGTAGAGATATTGGCAGTTTTATGAAATCATTTAGGTAATTGAATGGTTAAGAAGTGATATTACATTAGAAGTGAATTTGAGAAGATTATGAGTGAATATGATGTTAGAATGGATGTAGGAAGCATTGGAGAGGCTTTGAAGGGGCTTGGGTATCCCTTATGTCCATTAGACGTACTTTAGGTTCGCTAAACGGACCTTCTCGAGTCTGTAAGGACCCCCAACATTGCCCATATCCATCTAATGGACATTATGCCCATTAAACGGACCTTCTCGTGTCTAAAATAGCCCCAACCCTGTGTACGTCTGTTTAACGGACATACATTGTACACTTTCGAAAATTTGCATTTTTGACCCTATAAATGGGAAAATCTCACTTTGCATTCTTCATGAAAGTTGTAAAGCTAGAATCCTCTTTCAAACTGTCCAATAATAACCTTAATTAGAGGTCGCTAGAGAAAGTTATTCCAATTGTCCTAAGATAGGTACAATATGATTGAGGATATAAACATGTTTAATTCTTTTGGCCATAACTTCATCGTCCGACCTCCAAATGAAGTGATTATTGAAGCACTGGATTCCTAACACATTTTTCTATCTCTTCATGAAAATTAGTAGCTTTTTTTTATCTGAAAAATATTGATGGAAAGATAGTGAGGGGTCAGTTGAGAGGGCATGACTGGGATATGAACATACTTTGTCTTCTTAAGCATAACTTCATCTATAGAGCTCCGATTAAGATATTTCTTGCTTCAAATTAAAATAGAGACCTAGAGATACAAATCACTTGAAGAAGTCAAATTTTGATTTTGGTGATTGACTGATGTGGCCACACCACTCTTTTGGGATGATGGCTAATAAGGGTTCATTAAAATAACCCTACAAGGTAATACTCATGCTAACGTCTTACGATATTCGGAGTGATAGTTGGGCTCCTGAATCGGGGTCCAACAGTTAATGTGTGAGTGCAACTAGGTGAGAGAATAATTGGAGAATATTTGAATTCATCAATTGTAAAAAAGAAATAGATTGGAACACAAGTGTTTGAACGATTTGTTTTTTATTCAGTACAACTTAAAACTTTAAGAAAGGTATATTATTATCATTATTAAGTTTAATATAATTTCTTGTAATTTATTAATTATCAATTTCATTTGTTTACTAGGATTCTTAATAAAATAAATTATTCTATATATCTAATTTTCCTTGACCATATTGGTATTTTAGTGGTTTTGGCTTTTGAGGAACTAAATTTCATAGATTATAGTAACTTAGAAGATAATCTTAGATAAGAAAGTATTGGCATTTCGTTTGGTGCAATGAATTTAAATGATGGTGATGATGAGACTTCTCTCAATGATGAGAATTTTCTACCCCATGAAAATTAAGGCCAGTGTGATTTTAGCAAAAATGCCAATGAATGAATTTCCATGTTTTTCATTTTTTATTATTTTAATTTCACTTGTATTTAATGTATATATCAAATTATATATATGCAATATAAATATATAATTTTTAACTGCAAGTGTTTTTTATTTAAAGTTTCACTTCTAATTTGTTATGTTTCTTGATATGAACTCTTTTTTTTTTTCAAAAATTAAGTGATATATATTTATTTTAACAAAAACTATACAACCTTTTTGAGGTTTAAAGTAAAGTAGTTACTAAGCTTCATTATTTCAAGTATTTTGGAAAATCATCATGTTAGCCATCTTTCCTTCATGTTTATGGATAAATATTTTGTTAATTTTCTAATTGCCATTAAAAGTCTATACTACATGCATATTTGATGGAAAAGTGTCTCTT
This sequence comes from Erythroxylum reticulatum, assembly GCA_025504915.1. NCBI lineage: Eukaryota > Viridiplantae > Streptophyta > Magnoliopsida > Malpighiales > Erythroxylaceae > Erythroxylum > Erythroxylum reticulatum. The sequence goes on along the minus strand of JANSVA010000217.1, from coordinate 31,700,483 downwards.
TGCTTCTCTCCTTCTTCTTGAAAATTCTAAAGTTCCTTTATTGCCATATGTAATATACTATAGATGAAAAAGTGATCTTAACTGTTGTGTAGTCTACTTTGTTTGCCACTTTGAGGTTTTTTATCCAGTGAATCAAGCCATTCCATGAGCTAGTTGTTTCCCAAATACTAAGTAATTTTTCCATTTTTGTTCCATACGTTTAGTGTATACTTGCATTTTACTCACAGATGATTTTGCTCTTCCTAATGACGGTGGTAGATTTATGATATATGCTTAATTGATTGTATAATTATTCCATAACATTTAGTGATTAATGTAACACCCTACTCTTGTAAGACATGTATCTGACATCCTGCATGATATTCGAGTCCGTGCTCTGCGAGGGCGATGTGCTAGAACACTTACTCAGTACAAATTTTTTTTCTTTTAAAAAATATTATGCAGAAATCCATAACCAAATCAGGCCCGTTATATTCGCAA
>JANSVA010000217.1:31674756-31699903 GCA_025504915.1 Erythroxylum reticulatum | reverse complement strand
ACTCAGTACAAATTTTTTTTCTTTTAAAAAATATTATGCAGAAATCCATAACCAAATCAGGCCCGTTATATTCGCAAACTTTTTCAATCATAACAATACAATCAACAAAATTTTCAATAGCCATTTGGGCCCTTTCACAAAAACAAAATACTTTAGTCATAAAGTCTTTACATTACAACATAAATCATATACACTCTTTTACAAAACTTTCGGAATACATAATTTGATACAAAAAGTTGCGGAATATACAATTCCATACAAAACGAAAAAAATACAATGCAGACACGAACTGATCCCGACCTCTATCCCTTACTTGAATGTTGTAGGCATACTCCCGTTTGCCTAACAGGGTATTCTGCTGATCCTAAAAAATATTTGCAAATTTTGGGTGAGTTTTGCGAACTCAATGAGTCACCATCATCGATGGCTCACCTAGTCATATAACACTTAATTCAGATTCACGTCATTTCACACTCAATACACTTAAATCATTCGTATTATGCATATGCAGTACACATGAGACCCACTTTTCATTTATAACTTTATTGTGACCGAGTGCCTAAACTATCCCGTATCCATTATGGATACCTGACTCATTGATAACTATCCCGTATTGGGCTCATTAAATGTTGAGCTTAAGGCTTTGAGCTCGAGGCTCTTTTTACACTTTGAGCTTTAAGCTCTGATCGGTGGCTACTCTGGTCATAACTCCCATTATCTGATAATGCATTCATGTATGGAATGCATCTCAGATTTTCAATCAATCATATCATGAAACATTTAGTTCATCACATTCACATGTAAGTAGCACTTCAATATCGCATCCACATTTCACAATCATTGGACCTTCTGTCCAGAATTCAACACAATCAATCACATTTATATGGGCATTCAGTAGTCAATCAACACGAAAATTCAAACAAAACAAATAATAAAATGAGACCATTTAGGTCTACTCACAGTACGCTCCAGTTTAGCATTTGCTTCCAAATTCTAAAAAGGCCTGAATGCGGACTTTTAACCTACATAACCCATTTATGCAAGACACATGTTTACATTAATAATGAAACAATTATAAGCATTTATTAATGCACAACTGTGTATATAGACTATGTATAATGCGTGCTCAATGAAAATCTTGGGTACTTTATCAAACTTCATATCTTATGCTCATTCTCATTTTATAACTTAATTACTAATCATTTCATTTTAGCATTATTTGCTCTAATAAAAATTAAATTCTCATTCACTTTTACTAGATACACTTTACTCCTCTTCTTGAATCACAACTTCAATAATATGAACCCCTTCATCTCCATTATACACCTGTCTTTGGAACTTTAATTCCAACAATTCATTCATTATTGTTATTCTAACTTTATATGATCATACAATATATAAACTCTTATTCTTTCTTATAAATTCTCCAAAATTCCAAAGCTTCGGGGCTATTTTCCATGATCAATTAGACAATGAAAATGAGGTAATTTAGCAAAAATTTCTTCTAATAACATGTTACTTATTGTTTTAAGTTTCTAATAACACTAATATCATTCAATTTGGTTCAATATTCCAAAAGTTATACTCTTAATAATTTAGACCATTCCTTAACTGTAACAGTATTCTATACCCAACTTCAAGTCAGATTTTGGAACCACGAAGATAGAATTGAAATTTTATTTCACATAAACATTATATCCATATGTCTCTATTTTAATATAAATTAAGAATCATTCCATTTGTATAACTACATAACAAGTTATATCTAAAATACTGAAGCATGTTCAGTGATAATACTCAAGTTATCATTTTCCAGAACTCCTCATCAATTCTGTCCCAATTACATCAATAAATCTCTTCCAAATGACTTAATATGATTATAATTTCCTTTTTAGATGAATATCAATGTTTTAAAAATCCAATGGCTCAAGTCTCATGTCATTTGGAGGTCGGAAGAAGAAGTTATAGCCAAAAAAGTGAAGGATATTCATATTAGTCCACTTTCACTGTACCTTCATTATGCACAATCGTGCAATTCTAATTGCTTCTCCATTGTCACCCTCATGCTTATGCATGATGGTGAGATCCCTTATGACCCATTAAGAGTCACAATCAAGCTTGTGCATGATCGTGCACTCCCATCTTTTCAAACTTCATTCTGGCCCTTCTGAAAATAGACCTTCAGGTCAATATTTCATGGCAATTTTGACAAGGAAAATGAAGGATTTAGGCCAAACACTCTTCTACAAAGTTGTTAATTTATCTCTTAAGTTTCAAATTAAACCTATTTCATACAATATGGTTTGATATTCTGCAATTTATTCTAAAAATACTACAAAAAGTTCCAAACTAAGATAGAATCCACAAACTCAACTTCAAGCTAAATTTTGAAACTCTTAGAGACAAAATTCAATTTCGATTCCTACATAAAAAATATATTAATACGTCTTTAGTTTAATTTGAACTTAAAACCATCTCATTTGGATGTCTATAGACCAAGATATGACGAAAATACAAATGCATGTTCAATGGAAACACTACATCTGTACATGTCCAGCACACTTCAACATCATTTTCATCGTAGTTCATGTATTTTGCTTACTCTATCACTTCTACCTTATTTCCTCAATATTTCCTCTTCATTCCTATTTCATTTCAGCTCAACTTATCACAGCCAAATCAAAATCTATCATTCTTCATAATCATTAAAAAAAACAGAAAATCACACTTACTCATATTACCTTCACATTTTTTGCATTTTTCAACTTCTGCATTTTATTCACTTCTTCCTCAAACTTTCATTTTTAATCATTCATTCTCATCTCAGAACATCATCTTACAACTAATTTTCCACTCTAAACTCATTCTTTTGTTCATCTCTAAAATGCTCAAAACTCACATATATGCGCATATATTATATATATACACGGTGAAAACAAAGTCCTCATTACTATTTTCTTCAAAAAGTTTCTACACCTAGCTATACATGTTTTCTAAGGTATTTCAACTCCAAAAATTATTTTAATACCATCTCATAACATTTTTATCATTAAATTAAAAAAATCAACACTTACGGTACACTCAAAATCTCCTCACTCATTTTCTAGCAAATATGAATATCACTATTTCCTAATCATTTTATAGTGAACTCACGATGCATGCTTCAGTTCACATAAAAATACATAATCATAACAAGCTTACTTGTTTGAAGCTCTAACATCTACAAAAATCTCGTGAACCCTAATTCGTTATGCAACCACGTACAACATCTTAAAAGTTGTCATGGGGGTTCGGTCTTTCTTGGGATAGAAGAAAGAAATAACCAAATAAGAGTGGTAGTGGATAACAGAAACCAAGATTTTATCCTGGTGAAGATTTGATGAAAAAAAACTCTGTGTTTAAGAAAAACTAGGGAAAGAAGCTTCAAGAAGGATAAAGACAAGGATAGTAGCTTGTCTTTTAAGGTTATTAAAACTTAACTTTAAAGCTTAGACACCTATCCATTTCTTAACCTCTTAACCACTTCCCCATATTAAAACTTACTTAAGTATAATTTATACTTAAGTTTATGACTTAATAAATCCACCAAAATCACAAGTCATAACCCATTAAATCACTTCTAGATTTTTCCATAAAAACATCATTTTGGCTCAACTTTTCATGTTCTTTTTGACTCTGATACTGAAGTTATTTTGCAACACTTTATTCTAGAAACATGTTCCCCTATGTCTTATGTTTCTATTGACACCAAAATCATCCAATTTGGCTTAGTGATTTGAAAGATATACTTCAAACATTTTCGGATTGCTCTTGTCCAAAACAATATACTATATACAACTTCCATACAGAATTTAAACTTCTTATAAAGTGAATTTCTATTCAATTTCTTCATATTATTTGTAAACCTATATCTCTATCTTACTCCAAATTAAAAATCATCTCATTTGGAATCCTACAGGTCCAAATATAATCAAAATACTGAAGTGTGTTCAGTAAGATATTCCTATTCACACTGTTCCAACAGATTTCCACACTTTTATTTGATCAAACTTTTTAAATCAATTCAGAATGATACAAATATTTTTAGAGAGATATAATAATATGTTAAGAATATATTGGTTTAATAATCAATTCATTTGGATGTCTAGAGAAGAAGTTATAGTCAAAAGAACCAAGATGGTTCAACTTGCACAATGCTCTTGGGTATACTACAAATCACAACCATTGTTGGAGAGCATAGTGACTTGATGTGACAAATAAACATGAGTCTTACAATTAACTCATGAGCATGAGAGAGGAAATTCACAGGGGTGTAGGAGTCACGGGCGTGAGAGGAACATGGGTGTGCAAGAGTCATGGGTGTGACAGATAAAGACAAAAATTAGGTGAGTGCACAAGTCAGATCCGACCCACGTTTTCCACTATAACTCTTAAAATTGATTCCATATAGCTATGATTTTTGGTGGAGAGATAGATAGATTTCTTACGAGTCCAATGGTTTAAGAACCAAGTCATTTGGATGTCTAGATAAGGAGTTATGATCAAAAGAAGCAAGACTATTCAGTATATGGAGAAACCTCAAATGCACGATCGTGCTTAAACACAAGATGCAAACTGCCATTTTTTACCAAAGTCACCGTTGTGCCTGTACACAATGGTGAAAATCCATTTAACTCAAAAAGGCTCACTTTTGCTATTCCTTGCATGATGGTGCAAATTGCCTATTATCTCCAAGCACGACGGTGCATTTCTTCTCTTTTTTTCATTTTCACCGAATCTCATACTTCAAACCTTCATAACTTTTGATCTAGAACTCCAAATATTGCAAACTTTATATCAATGAAAAGCCAAAATAAATATCTACAACTTTCATGGAGACTATTTTGTCAAAAAGATCTTAGATCAATACAGTTTAATCCAAGACATTTCATAGTAGTGCTAACCTTTCTAGCTTCTCTTCTTCATCCCACTTACGTAAATTTTTATCAGTCACTATCCAAAAATCCATTTAATACAATTGTAGACCATTCTAAATTCTCAATCAACAATCTAAATTTATTTTATCACTATAACCACAATTTTCCACATATCCCATTACAATTTAATTTTACTCGAAATGTCAATGAGTGCATATATAATTATTTTCATGTGCGCAAAAATTCAAATCCACATGCATGTATGCTGACATTTTGCTGAGCACGAAATGCAAAAAAAATTTCTAACTCTCACATTGCTATTTTCTCCATTATTTAAATCTAGGTTCTAACCTTTAATATGGGGACGAGATGTTACAATTAATGACTTGAAATTATTTAAGATACTCACTTTGATTCATACGTGATTTTAAGCATAATTCGGAAGCAAAGGAGTTAAAATGAGTCAGAAGCATTATAATTGAGTCATTTTCCAAATATTCACATCCACTTGTCTTATGAAACAACAAAGAAGAAGGTTATAGCAAGACAAGGTAAGATAAAGCATAAAGAATGGGATAAAACATAAAAGAATAAGGGATTGGATGTGAATTTAATAGATGACATCATAAAAAATAGTGAAAATCGAAAGAGTGGAGCTGCACTTGGTGTGGTCGAGTGGAGCACTAAGGTGGAGGGTTGGAGAATAGGTGATAGCTAATCCAAAACGACAACCAAGAATGAAGACAATATAGCAGCAGGAGAATGGAAACATGAATTTGAATGGAAACCGAAGAAGACTGCTGCACTTGGAGAGTAAAAGCTAGAAAAGATCAATTGGAAGATAACTAGAAAGAATAAGTCATATGCATAGGTTTTTCACACCCATGACACACTAAATCACAGGTGTGAGCATTGATAGGTCACCCTATTTTTTGGTATAAAATCTTTGTTTATGTGACAGCTAAAAGGATATGAAAGTTTTAGTGTGTTTCAACCGAGAGAAAAGAGGAAAATATTTTCAACTAGATTGAATCATGAGGTACCTTTGGGAGCTTTAGGAGAGCACGAAGAGGTAGGTAAGCTCTCCAATATGACAAGACCCATGGAGGGGTAGCTTCCTAATACCAGTTCAGAGGTGATTTCGATGTCGACAACCTGGTTAAGCATTCTTTTCATATTTTTGTCGTTTCTTTCTCTTTTATTAAATTGATTGTGTTATCCTAGGCATATGAATTTGAGTTTTGTATATGAATGATTGTATTAATGTATAGTCTGGTTATTTGTATGAACTCATAGCTAGAATTTTGATATAATCCGTAATTGTTATACTTGAAATTCATTTGTAATGACTAATGGTTCGTAATCATTAGGGATGACATAACCTAGGTTAAATGACATCATATGTGGTTGTTGCCTTGATTAATTGGTTTTCTTAATTCATAATGTGGTTGCCTAATTGAATATAAAGATCGTATCCTAAGCTATTCAATGGCTAGGTTTAATGAACAATCACATCTTGATTAAACACAATCTAAGGAAAAACTTAAGTTAATTATTAACACATGATTAATAGTTACTAAGAGAGATTTGAGAATGACAAATCATTGAAACAGGTTTAATTAGGGTGTAGGTTGAGATTAAACTAAAGAACTGAGTCCCTACCGAATTTTCCATTTTCATCATTTTTATGTTTTTTTAAATTGCTCTTGTTAGTTATTTTATCTTTATTTTAGTTTCTTTTTTAAAATCAAATGCGCCCAAAGAAAAACCTAAATATCAATTAATTTCATTTCAATAACTTTACACGCACTCTCTGTGGGATAGACCTAAGCTCACCACTACTATAGTAGTAGTCTAGTTTATTTTGACTAATGTTACAACAAGCTATCAATTTCACACTCGAGTGAAGTTATGGGAAACTTCATCCTATCCTTTATGGGTAGTTTTCCTACAAGCCCCATCCAAAATATGCAGGCATGTATCAAAATGTCTACATTTCTACTATTATGATAGGGCTAGTACCATTAATTGATTCTAATTAAACTACTGACCTTAGCATCTTAGCTCACCACTAGCTTTGGGTTTTACATCTCCTCTACTTTGTATAACAGACCTTTTGGATGCGAATTGTCAAACCAGAACATTGTGTTTTCCCATTTCCAATTTTGTTTACTATCAGGCTCTGCATCCACTGTCTTGCCTTTAAGATTTGCTTGAAGTTCCATATCATATTCTACTTCATTTCTAGCTTCCATATGTTGCTCTTTTTTATGTATATGTGATGAATCCACTTCACCCATAAATCTTCCTTCTTACTGCATAACCTTCAAAGATTCTTAGCCTAACTTGCTTTATTTATTAATCTTACTGAATGTAATCCTAACCCCCCTTAATCTTTGGTTTGAATATTATGTTCCAGTTCAATTTTGTCATTAAGCTTACATTTGTTGACCCACTTAAAAAGTTTCACATTTTTTTATCTATCTCCTTCATCACACTTATGGTGATAGCTTAACTAGTAACTTTCTAGGTTGCTCAGTATTGACTGTACCAATTGTAGTCTTCTCCCATAACCTAGGAACTTACTATACTAGTGGTTTATTTTGCCATTATATGAATTCATCAATGGTTTATAATTAGCAATCAAGACTCTCTTTTGTGAGATTGATACCCACAAATATTTTATAAGAAGGTTTCCTTGATGTAGCCCCTTCTCTATAGTTTTTTAAGTAACTTCACAATTAGTGTGTTAATGATAGGTGAAATTAGCTCTTACCTGGATTGCTTTTTAAGCCTAATATAACTTTAAAGTCTTCCAATGATTGTAAGAGTAATTTGATTGATTGCTCTATTAGCCCTACAAAAAAGTAACAAGTCATCCACAAAAGTTAGATGTGTTATTTTATTACCTTTGCATTTATGATGATACTGAAATTTTGGACAATTTTTCAAATATTTGCAACTGTGATTGATAACATCTCCATACATATCACAAAGAGTAATGGGGATAGAGGAATGGTGAACCCACCAAGCTGATCTATCCCCTTGCCTCAGTCCTATTTTAGATCTTATCAACTTGGTGGGTTCACCATTTATAAAGAAAGATAGAGAAGTTGTAGCTACACATGTTTATACCCACTTCCTAAATAAGGGAGGATATTGTGCTGCATTCAAGATGTTGAATAGGAACTTCTAGTTGATTGAATAATACACCTTTTCCAGATCAATTTTATAGTATAGTTCTTCATTTTGGTATTGGTGTTGTAGCTTTTAAAAATTTCTTTACATGATAGGATGTTTGTGCATATTGTTCTCCCATTAATAAAAGCATTTTGAGCTAGATCTATAATTTTCCCCATATTTTTCCTTAGTCTATTTTCTAATCCATTATCTTATTAATGGTTTTATAAAGTATGTTATAGTAGGCAATCGACCTAAAATGCTCTAACTTGGAGGCATTTTTTTGTTTAGGGATCAGGCTCATAATGTTTTTGTTCCATTCTTTCAAGTCCTTCATAACTTCTATTTCTTTCCCTCCTATGATATCCCAATTCTTCTGAAAGAATCTTCCATTATAAGCATTAACACTTGGAGATTTATCTGGATTCATAAAAAAAACAACTTCTTTTATCTTTTTTTCAATAACTTCTTTAATGAATTGTGCCTTTTCCTCCTTTGGAAATTTCCTTATCCTCCTCCTTATATCATTAGGGATGGGTCTACTTCATCTTATGTCCCTTATTATTTTCTAAAATGCTGATGTGTTAGTATTTTCTTTAGTTCATGGTTATAAAATTTCTATCTAGCTTCATCATCCAAGTAATGCACACGGTTCTTGTTCCTTCTAGCCCTTATAGTATTCATGTAGTACTTTATGCATCTTTCACCCTTTTTTAGCCATTTCACTCTTGCTTTTTGTCTCAACAACTTGTTAGTGTCTTCTCGTAAGTTGTTGTCTTTGTTTATTCTATTAGTTTCCTCTTGTCTCAGTTGATTTTCTTTTGATATTGCTATCATTCTCTTATGACAGTTCTACAATTCTTTTAATGCTTTAGTTGTTTCCTCCTATTCAAGAATTCTGAACTCCTTACTTAAAGTTTTAACCCTTTCTTTCACTACTTTTAGTTTCATTTTTAGCCTGTATCCCCTTACTCCATTTATCTCTCTACTCATTTCTTCCCTTAAGATATCTTTAAATTTTGGTTTTTCCATTAAATGGTTGAAAACTCTTAATGGGACATTCCTTCTTTCACCTGGGGTATTGAGTTTAATCATAATAGGCTATGATAAGAGGTATTTGGTTCCTCAAAGTTTGTAGTGCTTAGTGGAAAGTATGCCAACCAATTTCCATTTATCATGCATCTTTCTAGCTTCTTCAACAAGAACCAACTTCCACTCTGCTTATTATTCCAAGTGTGGTCATTCTTATAATGTTTAAGGTCTGTCAACGTAGTTTGCTTAGTTAGTTCTTGTAATTCCCTACATTTTTTCCTTTTCCAGTTCCTTCCTCCCCATGTTTCACTGTGACTGTTTATATTACTAATCCTCACCAGTTCCTCCTATAGTGATTGTCTTTGGAAATTTTAGTTAGCTATATACATAACTGAGATTGTAATATTCACACCTAAAATTTTTTTAATCTTTATGTGGCAGTTTATCCTCTATGGTTATTTGTAGCTAAATAAAATTAAAAATTATCAAACTAAAAAATTTAATGAATTCAATGAAATTCACAAAAATAAAATCTTTAATTAGTAAAATTAATAATAGAATAATAAACACTAACTGTAAATGCTATAAAAATCACTTAAAGAACTAGATCAAATAGATACAAAACTAGAAAAACTAGAAAAATCAAAAGTGGTATCAGAGCCAACTCATGCATATAAGCCAAACATAGCTCTAGTAAAACAATGGAATATATAGAAAAAGATATAAAAATTCAACTATGTCACATATTTGTGGTAAATTTTAATATTGGTATAGAAAAATAACCAATTAATGTTGAACTTGAGGGAGAAACTATGTTATAAATTTAAAAGCATAGTAGGGGATGAGAGATTAAGCTAGCATTAACTAACTATTATCATAAACAAGATGTTGAGGGCAAAATGATTTGGATAAGACATTCCTAAGGCCTTTTCACAAATAAGACTGCTTTTAAACTATTCAAGTTGCCTACCCCTAAGGTTTCTTGGCACAATTTAGCTTAGTTCATAGGTAACAGTCCAAAGTTTGCAATTATCATATGGCTTGTACTTAAGAGCATGTTAATGACAATGAATAAAGTAAAAGTTATATGCATTCTTTATTATGTTGAAGTAGAGATAAGAAGCCACCTATTCTTTCAATGCTTTTGCATTAGGAAAATTTAAGGAAGAATTCATGATGCTTTCAATTTTCATACTAGCGAAGAAACCTCGGAAGCTATAATTATCCAAGTCGCCAATGCTTCCCTACCAAGGGATAATATTAGTCTTTTCAAGCTAGCTTTATGCTTTGGAGTGTATAAGGTATGGAGGGAACAAAAAAGAAGAAAATTCAGGCAGGAGAAGATAGATTAGATTAGGTTCATTTCAAGCACACTAACAAGGATAAAGGAGCACTTCATGTTATGCCTTGAGAAAGGTAAAGTGACTTCAAATGTCACCATTTGACTGATTTTGAAAGAAAATACTAGTTTATAGTGGCTAATGATAATAATGGTGTTGGCAAAAGGATGCATATCTACTAGCTATTAGAGATGTTAATAGGTCAAGCTAGGCCCGGGCTGCTCCTGGCCTGGCCTGACCTAACCCCTCATTAGATGGCTCATATGTTGGCTCATGGATTTTATAAAAAACTTAGAAAATAACGTTGTTTTTGTCGTTCGAATTGAACTCGATCGGACCAAACTGTTTTGGCCCGTGGCCTGCCTATGACCCGGTCAACCTGGGCCAAAATTGCCAAGCCTACTAGGTATAAGAACTCATTGTATAACTTATAGTGTTGGGATAATTATGCAAATTTACTAGCTACAAGTTATCTTACTTGTATGAACTAACTCCAATTGCATGTTATCCTTATATTTAATCTTGTAATAGCAGTGAGTTTGGGTGTTGATTGGATAACTCATTGTTAAACTTTGTAAAGCCTAGCCTTCAATTTTAACATACATTGATTTAATTTCCAAAAAAACATTTGGAAGGTCAGACTGTTTAGTATTTTGCATTAAATGATATAATTAGATGACTTTTATTTCTATTATAACTTATCGAACATGTGTATTGTTAGTATTATTAATGTTTTAAAAACTGGACTGAACATCAAACTAGTAAAAAAAATTAATATTTAAAGATTCAACTAGTATTAAATTGTTATAAAACTTGTATATAATAAATAAGAAATAAAAATTATAATAATAAGTAAAAAGAAAATATTTTATTAAAATAAAAAATACACCAATATGATAACTTATGGATCTTAAAGTTTGCGCATGAATCATATTCTAACAGTATACCATAAATGGTAGGCTATAGGTGCAAGCGTCTTTGATTAATATTGCATTGAATTTTTAGTTATTTAAAATTGTTTTTATTTAAACAGAAATTCCATTCGATCGAAATGTTATGCGACTAATTTACTATTCTAATTCAAATTTTTCATTAATTTTTTTTGCTACTAATAGCGAATAATTAGAAAGTTAATTCTAGTTATTTGGATAGTTAAGATTGTCATACAATGCCACTGTGTCTGACAATCAATTGCAACCGATTGTCTAGTATCTTGTATACTACTTCGTTCGAAGATTCCTTTCCCAGAAAGAGATGGAAATTTACACTCCATTGAAGCCAATGAATTTTAGGCTGCACATGTAGCCAGGGCTAAAAGCGTCAGTGCATAAACTATGGCCATTGGATTTCCCAACTCTCTCTATCTCACATCACCACTCAAGTCGTTTGATTTACGGTCTTTCGGATTTCGATAACGATGGAGAATTAGCAATCAGCTCTGGGTTTTTTACAAACTTCTGTTTGAGCTGGTGTTGGCTCCCCCGTTTCTATGACAAGGGCGTTTTCAAGGTGAGACCTTTTCCTCTTTTTGTTCTTATTCAATAATAAGCATTGCCCTTGGATGTGGTTCGCTTTTTCATAGATTTCAATTTTTTGTTCATTTATTGATTGATTCCCTTATTGAACTTTGTCCTTGTATGTATTTGTTATGTTCAGTTGAGATGCATTCATTCCCTGTTAAAGAGCCTATAAATGCTTGGAAATACTGTGCCCAATCCGTTTTGGTATTAAAGAGAACAGAAAAAGTAGAATCAAGGGTATCTGAGCTTAGATATTGTCTGATTTGAAGACTGAAGCTAACAGTTCTTTGAAGGTCTTTTTTCTGGGTTCCCTATTGGTGAATTTATTTTGCTTGTAGGTCTCTGTTATTTTCTTAGAGCTTATAGGTTGCTTACGGGGTTATGATCGGCTAACAATGTTTCGTCAGTTTTCTTGCAACCAGTGATTGATAATTTGTAAGATTGCTGTATAGAAATTCTATCTTCTGCCAAAGATTTAACAAAAGCTTTAAATTTGATACTTCAGATGGTTTTCGAATATTTTTATTTCTGGAACATCATCTATGTCTTTTGTTGTTGCTTGCATAGCTTCTACATTGCATTGTTATTATCCTTTTTGGCCCCCTAGTATTTAGTGTAAATTTGAATATGAAAACAAATACCACAATAGTTAACCAATTAATGCCTTTCGTTGCAGCCATTGACATTTTTCAGCCCATGGGCTGAGGCTCTATATCCAAACAGTTTGTCTCCCGGTCTGTTGCTTTTAGAAGCTTAAGACTTAAAATTTATACTTTACTTTTCAGCCTTTGGAAATTAGGATTAACTTTACGAAGAGTCATGCTGTTACCAGTTGGAAGATCGCATTAGTTTATTTTACTGTCATGTATTGTGAATTTGTAGTTCTAAACATTTTTTTTTCTTTTTAAGATAAAGAAGGGGAAAGGCAAATTTCTTACCAGTCCAATCATATTATTAGTTAGGCTTTATCTGTGTTGACTGTTGATGAGGGATTCTGCTTACTGCACTGTGATATGCTTGAGGCCTTATTGTTAGGCATTTGGCCTCGCTATTGTATTGAATTGTTTCATACACATAGGTTTTGCACATCTGTACCTTGGTGAGCAAGATTTGTTGCAAATAGTTTGACAGAAAAGTATAGAATGTTTCTTTTAGTAATGTCATTAAGGTATTGATGATCTGACATCTTATCGTCTTTTATTATCCCTGTCTATGAGGCATGCATCTACATTCATAAGCACAACCTTAAAACTTCCTCTTTTTATTGTTTATATATCATCTTTGATGAATACTAAGGAATAAACGAGTATTGCCTTCAAATGTCATGCTTTGTTCTCGTATTGTTTAAATATTTTGTTGAACAATCGAAATATGTCCTGCTTTTTTGCTGTAAATTATGTGTTTGAGACTTGGCATCTATGAACAAGGATATATGTTTCTTCCTCAATCAGGTATTGATGATAGCTATTCTTTAAGTGGCATGAAGCATGAACTTTGTCCCCGTTCCCATTATCCATGGAAAAAACTGAAGTAGGAAAGTTTTACAGACTTGGAGACCAGGGGACTAGCGATATAACTGTATGCTTGAAAAGTTGTGAAGGAAGGCATGAACTTTTATTCTCCCATGCTTCTGTTCTGGTAAGAAAGAGCAAGTTCTTTTCAGATAGGCTCTCCAGTCCAGATGCTGGTACGTATGTAGAGATTCATTGCTCTGAGTTGAACTATGAGCATCATGTTAACCTATTGAGGTTATTATACTTGCCTGAGGACTTGCTTTTGGATACATTGAAGTCCGTCAAATCTGCCGTGGGCATTCTGGAGGTGTCAGTGGCTTTTGGCTGTGAAGAGATCACTAAGAGTTGCATCCAGTACTTGGAGGCTGTTCCTTGGGAGGAGAAGGAAGAGGAACAAATCCTAAAAGCAGTCTCAAAGCTAGGTCCAATAGCCATGCCTATAATAGACCGGATCCAACCAGTTGATTTAGGAGCTACAAAAAGTGTTTTCCTCTCGGCAATTCGGTACGCCACTACCACTAGTGTCCCGTGCCCTCCATTTGGTGATGAGCTTAAAATTTCTGCTCAAGAGCAGGTAGATTACATGTTGTGTGAAGATGAGGACATACCATTAGTTACGTCGGATGATGAAGTAAAATCAACGGTGAGAGCAGGCCTTTCCAAAGTTTTCTCTTTATTTGAAAAGCACTTATCTTGTCTGCTTTCAGACTCTGATCTCGTTACTGAGACAGAGGCCAAGATATTGGAGATTATATCTGATATTGAGTGGATGTACAACATTGTTCCCAAAATGGATTTACTGAAGGACTTTGTTTTAAGCTGGGTTGAAATATCTGGCAACATTCTGGGAATAATTGAACATAAGAAACTTGACGCTCTCATATGGGGGATGAAAAAAAAGGTGATAGAACTGACTGGGAAGGTATTGGAAGCTGTTGGCTATGGAAGTGTGATTCTCCCAGCTCCATACCGAGTGCAGTTGTTAAAGACATGGTTGCCTTACATAAGGAAGATGAAACCCCTTTTGGACCTGAAAGGTAAGGAGGACCTGGGTTTTTCGTACAAGATGGATGAAGACTTGTGCCAGAGCATTGAGGGTGCAATTGTCTCCCTGGTGCTAGCATTGCCATGTAATGACCAGGCTGACATTCTTGCTGAATGGATGAAAGCTGACCAGATTAAGTACCCAGATCTAAGTGAAGCTTTTGAAGTTTGGTGTTACAGAACAAAATCAGCAAAGAGAAGAATAGTGGAAGGACTAGATCGGTCCGAGAACACGACGGTAAGCCTTTAATTTGTCAAACATCATGTTGTTATAACAGTAAGTTTTGGTTGGAATGGCCATCCAATTCATATGCTGTCCCAATTTTATATCAAACTTTTTTGTCTAGCTGCACGTGGTTTCCACTTTCCAGGCGGCTCACCAACAGTGGGAAGGGAACTATAATGCAAATAATTGAATGATGGTGGTCACTTAACAATATATATTGCCCGCACTATAATGCAAATGGTTACCGAGGGCTCGAAATACCGTGATTACAAGTCATAACTTTTAGTTAAACTGGTATCAGAGCTTCAAGTATGGGCCGGATGCAGTCCTCACGTCTTGTGTTTGAGTTGCAGCGCAATTATTACTTCCGAATTGCCTTGAAGTTAAGCAGAAGCGTGGCAGTGGTAGGTTATAAAGGGTTCGAAGAATCCTACAAGCTATAAATTTTAGTTAAACTATATACAGTGCCCGTACTTATACGGGGTTTGGTGTACCACGTCAACGGACCAGCGTTAATAGAAAACAACGCATCTCTTCTTCCAGTCGGTGATGCTACTTGCTTTCAAAATCACAGATCTAGTGCCTGCTGATAATGATTGCTTTCAACAACCATGGTTTAGGACATGCATCAATTGAAAACTCTCAAATTATGCTGGATATAAATGAGAAACCAAAGGAAGCAAGGCTCCACACCAACGACTTGCGTAAACTATTATTCAACACGATTTTCAAAAAAAAAATTAGTAGTTAAGTAAAGTCCAAATCAGCGGGATCCAAGTATACACACCACACCGCCAGTTATCTTAATGAGTCATGAATTGCCACTCCATGTACCGTGTGGATTTCCCTAGTTGAAGCCAGCCCAACAAGTACCCAACCCAACTCAATCTAAAACACCCCTTTTTATTTGAACGCACCTTCCCTTGGTAAATTTTTGTTCTGGAACGTTGATTGACTTTGTCACCAATTCTATTGTTGAAGAAGATCAAGATGGCAAATTTTCTTCAGTCCCTTTTCAAAGCTTAACTCTTTATAAATTCGACGGTCAACTCATTAGTTAGTGATAGTGGAGTAGAAAAGATGTACGTGAGAGCAGTGCCACCGGTTGATTTGAATAGGAATACGGAGTGGTTCACGTATCCAGGTGTATGGACAGCGTACATCATCATACTCTTCACATATTGGCTAATTGTTCTTTCCCTTTTCGGGTGCTCTTGTGGCATGGCCTGGACTGTTGTTAACCTCTCCCATTTCTGTGTAAGTTTGTCTATCTTTTAAATGTTTTGTTTCATTGCTTTATTGGTTTGAATTTATGGTTTGATTTGGATCTGTTTTTTTCCCTTATGGGTGTTTATGATTAACATTTGGGTTTCATTTGTTTTCCCTTTTCTCTTCGTTTGCCCATTCAAGTTTGTTGTTTTTGTTACCTTTGGTGTGGTTGGCAGAGGATGGCGCGATTGATTCAAGAACATCTTCAATATGTCATTTTGCCCGTGGAGTTGATTCATGTTATTCGGCGTCATTTTGTTCTTGGGCCATTGTTTGAACTTTCTCTTCAACCTGTTCATAAGTGCTTGCTTTAGTACTAAAACTTCTTGAAAGCTGCCAGTTACCTCATTCCAAAGTTTTGTTCTATCTCTACTGGGTAGAAGTTTTTATGTTGTCTATGCACCTCTGAGAATTGTTTGGATTTAAATTGAAATTTCTTGTATCTCACTCTTTAAGACATACTAGTTTCATATGACAATGACATGTACTAAAGTTTAGCCATATATTGATCATGTTTCATATTCATGTCTAGGCATCATTTTACTATTACGTTGGTGGCATGATACCGCGCATTACAGATGTGGATAATTGCATCTTGCTTCTATCAAAAATGAGGAAATTTCTCTTGAGCATTATCTTAATAGGAGAAGAGCCAGTTTAGTTGTAAGGGCATAAACAACTCATTGTTGTACTAGGGCCACGAACTGCAATTAGCTAATATTTAATAACTGTATCATAGCACGCTCCGGATCTAGCAGCTAAGTGTTGACCTGAGAAATTCGAAACATTACCCATGTTTTCTTTTTTTCCTCCTTTGGAACTGGTGCGACGAGAGATGGCCATGTTGTTTTATCCTTGGTTTCTTGGATGAACTTTGTGCAGAATTCTCTTTGACATTAGGTTCCTTATATTCGTTTTAGATCTTGGGTCTGCAGAAGATGCATATTCCACATAAGGGAATCGATGAGCTATATTAACAAATTATTGTTTTTCTGTGCTCTATCTTCATGTTTTCACTTTTATGTTTGCACCACTTTGAACGATGCTTTCAGCTGTGCAATTCTGTGTCAATGAAAAGTACATACAATAACAATGGCATCATGTATCTGCTTTATTTTTTAGAGCATTTATTTTATCAACTTAAGCTACTGGCATTGTGCTTTCACGGGTAATAATAGGGCAATGCTAAGTATGCCTTTTTTCTTGAGTACGATGAGTAATCATGTGAAAATGCAAATCCATCATTCCATCTGGCACTCATCTAACCTTATTGCTCTTGTTTCCATCACTTATTCTTGTTGCATCTTGGTACAGGTTACCTATCAGTTCTTTCACTGGAAGAAAGGAACTCCTTTTGGTGAAGACCAGGGTATCTACAGCAGGCTGACGTGGTGGGAGCAAATAGAAAATGGAAAACAACTCACTCGCAACAGGAAATTTTTGACTGTCGTGCCTGTGGTCGTGTAAGTCCTTAGGTCCTTATCGTGCACTCATAATTGAAATTGAATTTATTATATTGTGAAAAGAATTTGAGCATTTCTATATGTATCTCTACTTGGCATGGGGTTTTTGAAAGTCCTTAGAATGCGATAGGGAAACTGTAGATTATTTTATATTTTGTTATACTTTCTTAATTTTGCTGAGATTTTTTGCTAGGTTTCTTCCTCATCAAGTTCTTTTCTCAATTTATGTATATTTTCGTTAAGCATGCCTGAATGTGACAAGCTGAGTTCGTCAACCTGTCTCTCCTGCACTGCATATTGAATTTAAGGTGGGAAATTGCTAGTGAGTGTAAAACTGGTGTCAGGCTTCACAAGGTTTTTTGCTTCTGGAGTTGAGAATGTCTTAAGTTCGACCCAGCAAACACAAAGTGAAATCACTTGTCAAAAACAGTCCATATGGTTTTATTGTTTATTCAATCTTCTTCAGACGAATGGATATTTTGGTTGGAGAAAGAAAGAGTGTATTTGTTTGGCCTCTCTTCTATACTATCTAACCCAGTCGGTAATGTTTGTATGTAGGCTGCACACCTCACTTAATTTAATCTAAAGTTGATTCCTATATCTTTGGTGATCCGTAAGGTTGAGCAACTTTCTACGAGATAAACATGGGCAGTCGTGAGCCTAAGTTTTATTCCTAAAAAGAGAAGTTAACAATATAGATTCTTCTGTAGGTGGAATGATGAGGGACAATTCAGTTGCAATATACTATGCTTATTTTGAGCCTATTCCAAGACGCTATGTGTGCTTATTTTTTGGTGGTCAAATCCTGTTTTGATATTAAGACCAGATTGACTTGTGAACTGTGGAATCATACGCATGATTATTTCAAGAGGTGGTATAGCTTTGTAATTGACAGTTTCTTATGATAAAATGGTTGCTTTGGGTTTGTAGCGAAAGTCTAACCCATCTATTGCATCAATAAACCTTGAACGTAGTTTTCTAAAGTTTTAGATTTAATGCTTAAATGTTACATATAACAATGAAGAGACTAAAAGTGAAGTATTTAGATAACGCTTGGCTTATTCTTCTGTTCTTTAAAATGTTTTATAGGCTTGGAGGATTATTGACGATACGTACATGCTTTCGTGTGTTGTTTGTTGGTAATACAACAATAGTACATGTGTTGTTAATATCACACTGCTACTAACTACATATGGCAGGTACTTGATAGCCTCGCACGCAACAGATTACAAGCACCCGATGCTTTTCTTTAACACATTGGCAGTGTTTGTGCTGGTGGTGGCAAAGTTCCCTCACATGCACAAAGTTCGGATATTTGGAATTAATTCTGATCATTAACCTATTCGTAGTTGGTAATGGTATTCCAATGATCTTGATTTTGTATGTATACTTCATTACATGCATGTAAAAATGGTTAAAGCTGATATATGTTCTAAAAATTTTCGTTTCTACATATAAATTTTTTAATTAACAATATTAGTTTTAAGCCTCATGCTTCGATAAACATGTCCGATGAAACAACTTATGTAGACGAGAGCCATTTCTACGCAATTTTTACCTTGGCCCAAGAAAAGAAAAGCTATTGAATGAATTTTTTTTTTGGATAGAAAGGGAAATTACAATTTAACACGTAAGAACGCTGTTTGATACATCCTCTAGCAGGATAATATGGTACGTTATAGGTGGATTTACAAAATATGTGATGCAGGCATTAAAATGGCCGGCGTAGTTGACCAACCAATCAGCACACCTATGGCCCTCTCGATAGATATGCCAATGAGCAACAGTTCAGTTCCTCGTGAAAAGTTCATGAATGCCCTGAACGATGGGATTGAGCATCTGTCCTCTATGGGTGGCAGAAGAGAGGAGATCTATCACCCTGGTGGAGTCCACTTCTAATTCGATCCAACGAAATCTCAAATTCCAAGCGTAAATTAAACTTGTATAGACGCCCCAGAGCTCCGCTGTTAAGGGGGAATACTAGCTGAGATTCTGAGCGAACCCTCCAAGCCAGGTACCGTCACTATCTCAGAATACCCCTCCTGCGGTGATGGAAGTTGAGCTACATTTGCAAGTGCCATCCGTGTTGAGCTTGATCCAGCCAGTCGGGGGCTTGTGCCAACTAGTGTGTTGCACAGGATGGGACCGACCTCCAAGAAGTGCTCGACTGAGCCTCGCAATAGAGTGGTAGACAATACCTGCATAAGACAAAATAGGAGAGAGGGGTGAGAAAGGCCAGTAAATTGGGCATTAAAGATGGTCGAATTCCTTCATTGTTAGAGGAACCAACATGTAAGTCCAAATATGCACGACCAGTCATGCCCAAATTCTTTGCGCTGAGATTGAAGATTGTGTAGAAGCCACTCCCTGGTCGGCATAGTGAAAAAAATTAGTGGACAACAGATGGGTAGGGATGGAGGTCCATACTTGATGGGCTTTGATGCAGTCACGCATAACATGAAGCAATGATTTCTCAAGATGACAATGATGACAGTCGTCGTCCGTAGTGATTTATTTACGGACACGATATTGGTTGGTGAGTAACCAATCATAGGCAAGGAGCCAAAGGAAAGAGCGGGTTCTTAGTGGGCCCTTCCATTCCCATAGATTCTTCTAGACACCATGAGGTGAGTTAGAGTCATGGTCTGTGGTCATGGAATATGTGGAAGCGACAGTAAACTGACCAGTATCAGAAATGCCCCAAATGAGTTTATCCGACCCTAGGTAAGCCTTTAGAGGAAAGGTCTCGGCGATTGCCCTGCAAATGGAATGCAGAACGTAAGATTGAAAGGTGGCCCAGTTCCAATTACCACCGACGTCAACATAATGTAGGATACTGAGATTACTAATGGAAGCAGGGATAGGGTGCAACACATAAGAGATAAGGGGTCCTACGCCCACAATCCAGGGGTTGATCAAAACCAGGTCCTCTGGCCATCACCTATCATCCAAGTCATGCCTTACAGAACGAGGTGCCACGTGGCCATGATGCTTCGCCAGATCATAGACCCCCCTTTAGCATCTAGTCCAGAGGGGATATGACTTGCATCAAAGTGGTATTTCTCGGAGAGAACTTTCACCTAGAAGACATCAGGCTTTACAAGT
The DNA here is from genome assembly GCA_025504915.1 of Erythroxylum reticulatum. Taxonomy (NCBI): domain Eukaryota; kingdom Viridiplantae; phylum Streptophyta; class Magnoliopsida; order Malpighiales; family Erythroxylaceae; genus Erythroxylum; species Erythroxylum reticulatum. Next base: position 31,679,294 of record JANSVA010000217.1, on the reverse strand, counting down.
AGGGTCTAGCCTAACTTCGCAAGAAAAGCATCATTTGTGGCTTGTAGTGTGAGGATACTTAGACCCCCAAGCTCTTTAGGCTAGCACACTTCCTCTTATTTAACAAGCGGTATCCGCTGGTGGTCCTTGTTCGTCCCCAGAGAAATTGTTGCATGAGTTTCTCCAAGTCATCACAGAGGCTTCGGGGCAACCGAACCGTCTGTATAGTGTAATTGGGGAGGGCGGCTATAACATATTGGGTCAGAGTGAGGCGGCCTGCCATAGACAGAAGGTTGGTAGTCCAGCTAGAAAGGCGTTGTTAGACTTTGTCAAGCATGAACTAATAGGTTCTTTTGCTGGTGTGTTCATGCAGCAGGGGCATTCTTAGGTAACGGCCGAGATCGTTGGTCTGTGTAAAGCCCAGTGCTTGGGATAAGCTGCGGGACAGCGAAGGGGGAACGTTTTTAGAGTAGTACCATCTGGATTTGTCGTGACTAAGCCGCTAGCCAGAGGCAGCACAAAATGAATTTAAGATGTCCCGAAGCACCATCACTTGATCCATAGTCGCTTTCGAGAAAATGATGAGATCATCGGCAAAAAATAAGTGAGAAAGGGGGGTTCCTTTACTGTTGACTTTGATAGGCTTCCACCTCCCCAAGGTCACAACTTGATTAATCAAGTGCCCTAGGCGTTTCATGTAGAGAACAAATAAGTAGGGTGATAAGGGGTCACCCTGACAGATGCCTCTGGAAGGCCTGAAATCCTGGCCAAGCTCGCCATCCCAGTTCATTTGAAACGAAACACTGGAGATGCACTTCACAATGAGGTTTATCAAGGACGCTGGGATACCAATGGTGACTAAAGTGTCTTGAATGAAATCCCATGAAAGGCGGTCATCAGCTTATTCAAGATCCACTTTCAAGGCCATAAACCCTTTCCGCCTTGTTTTGATCGTATGGATTACTTCTTAAGTGATAATGATATTGTCCGTAATTAGGCATCCGGGGACAAAACTGCTTTGGGTCGGAGCGACCAGACCGTCTAGGTGAGGTTTGAGACAGTTGACAATGATGTTGGTAATAGCTTTATACAAAACCGAACAAAGTGTAATGGGCCGAAATTGCATAATCAACTTGGGAGGCGACACCTTTGGAATGAGGACTAAAATGGTGCGATTGAGAGTCGCATCCCAAATTTCGTGGCGGAAGATACATTGAATGAAGGCAAACAGAGAGGGGTTATGTCCCATTGGGATTGGTAGAAAAGTGTTGTGAATCCGTCAACCCCTGGGGCCTTGTTGGGAGCCATACAAAAAATCGCGGTCTTCACTTCCTCCGGACTTAGGGGTCGGGCCAGCTTAGTGTGAGCCTGGGGAGGTAGGAGAGGGAACTGGCCCTGATGCGGCCAGGTATTCGGATGAAAGGTCTCGGCTGTGTAAAGCTTCTCAAAATATTGATGTACTAACCCTCGAATTCTAGTCGGGTCAGAGAGCACACTGCCATGGCCATCCTGCAAGGTACGAATCCGTATTTATCGTTGTCTGGATGTAGTGATCGCGTGGTAGTATTTAGTATTACGATCGCCCTAATCCAACCATTGACTACGGGATTTCTAATGCCAGTAGAGCTCCTCTTAATATAGGACCTGCTCTAGCTCTGACTGAAGGTAATCCTCGAGGTCATGGAGGGAAGTCGAGTCCTGGTTGTCAAGATGGGTCTGGATGCCTTCTAGTCGAGCCAACAGTCGCTTCTTCCAGTGAAAGATATTGCCAAATGTGTTCCTGTTCCATTACTGTAACCGATCCGAGAAAAGACTGATAGAACCATTGAGGTCGTGAGGCGTCGGGTGCCAATTCTCCTCTACAAAGGGACCAAAGCAAGGATGAGTAAGCCACGAAGATTCAAAGCGAAAGGGTCGATGTTGTAGTCTGTTGGGCTTGCTAGTAGTAAGGGAAATAAGGAGAGGCCGGTGATCAGACTTTAGGAAAGGCAAGTGGTGAACCATTGTCTGAGGGAAAGTGGAGTGCCACAGAGTCGAACAAAAGGCACGGTCTAAGCGAGCAAGTATAGGCCCTCGCCTCCACGTGTACTGGGGCCCTGAGAATCTGAGATCCTGCAGATGGTAGTTGTGCACACAGTCCTGAAAATGAGTGTTGATCGTGGGTTGCACGCGGGACCCTCTGCGTTTGTCTATGCTCTATAATTTGGCATTGAAGCTAGAACATGTACATTTCCTTATTTACTCACTTCATCCCTCCATCATATACTTTAGTACATTTCCTTATAAATGACAGAACATGTATACCCTTATAAATGACAGAACATGTACATTTCCTTATTTACTCACTTTAGCCCTCCTGCATATACCCATATTCAATAAAAACGATGGGACTGCATACAAGAAAAAATTTTAGTTTCTTCTTTCCTTTTCTTTATAGGCATTAGATAAGTTTATACTCTTTCTTTTTTGGTAATGTAGATGACTTACGCATAAGATGCAAACTGTTGCTCGGAGGAGTAGTATGAATAAAACAACAAAAGGGATATATTAGTTTTTTTCAAAAATTAATTGATTTCATTAAATAAAATATATACAGTCTAGAGGTACAAATGATTTAGATTAGTCCAAAAGATCTAGGTTACAAAATATTATGGTTCCTATTAATCATCTTCATCGTGATATCTAACAGAGACTTAAGAAAAACGAAAAACCAATATTACTCTACTCCTCATCTTTTCTCATACTAGTAGACAAGTTTACTGTTATTCCTCTTCATAACATGACCAATTTGTAATAAAGAAAAATGTCCTGAAGAACCATCTCTATGCTTCTATTTTCTGGTCTAAAAATTCTGCAATTTCTCTCTTTCTAAATGGATTTATAAACATTTTCAACTTAATGCCACCTTAGCTGTCATAAGATCCTGTAATTTCGGTTCACTACCCTTTTAGATGCTAATCATCACCAATGTGTTTACAAGAGAGGCACATAGTGAAATAGGACTTACAGATGAGTACTATAACCTGAAAATAGGGACTGCTGCAACTTTGAATTAAGAGTGAAAATAAAAAAGTACAATGAAAGTATATGAAACATCTAGCAATTGAAACAAACACATAAATCAAACTAGGTTTCTAGAAGTCACTTGTAGTGTTTAGGAATTAATTCTTCAACATTAAGCTTGAATCTTTCCTGGTAATTATTTGTTTTCTCAATAAACTTTATATTAAGCGACATTTTCTTGTTGTCTTTCAAGTGAACAATCAAATGCATTTGGTTTTGAATAACTTCTTCTCATTGTTGAATTGCTGATAAATGACTATAAACAATTCCGTTATTGACCTCAGTTGCTTTGTTAGCTATTTGATTCTTTAATCTATAGTGTGAATGAACCATTGTTTTTTTCATTTTCATAAAAGTTAACTTTTTCCCTTTACTCCATACTCAACCAAGTGTTAGTAGAAAAGCATGATGAGCTTACATAATGAGATTTCGATTTATGTTTATTTGCATAGAACACTTATTGTCCCCTACCGAAAGAGATCTTAACCTTCCTTCTTTGGGTATCCTAACAAAACCTTTCATGACCACTATGAATTTAGCCATAATTTAATTAGATCCAATTGCCATCCGAACCTTCAACTACTATAGCTACTACACTTTGTTGGATTTGAACTGATTGATTGGGGAGGAGAAACAAGAACTCTGAATCATTTATTGAGAGCATGTCAGTTTTTTCTATTTTCTTTAAATATGGTTGATGCATATTACTTTGAAATCTAATGTCAAATTGAGTACAAGTTATTCACATAGGACCTGGTATTCAAGAGATGTCACATTTATGCATATTACTCATCCTAGAGATAAGTATGAAAAAATTATGAATATGCAACATAATATTAGTTCTCCATCCACTTCTTAAGAGACGCCTCTACCTTTTGATTATCAGACACTAGTAAATCAGACTATTATTCCCACTGTGGGCTTTACTTCTGCAAGCACTGCAAGTTTGATCTTTCACAACACATTGGTGAAATTTATTAAGTTTAATTATTTTGCTTATCTAACCAATTAAGAGTATGTTATATGCTAATTATAAATTATTCCTTTGCTATTTTAGGATCCACGACTGATCCAAAAAAGACAAGGGGTGTCACAAGAGGACACGGATTGGCAAAGATTAACAAGGCGATAGGTAAAAGATTGGAGATAAAGATCTCTCCTGTTGAAAGACGACCAACCAACTCCGTACAATCTGTCAAATTCTCGAGTGGGATTAGTGTGGTATCCCAAACTTCCTTACTTGTAAGAACAAAATGGAAAAACATTACTAATGAAGAGTTGGACATTGCATTTGATAAGTTACACGTAAGTATTATAAACCTATCTAATTTGTACATGTTTTCCATATGCCTAAAGCTTTGACCAATAATTTATACTTTTTTGCAACAAAAGTTGGAAGTGAAGGGAGTGAGAACTGACAACGAAGTACATGCTGTTGTGAAGAAGTTTCTTGCTTTAAGGTCTAAAGATCAAAGATATAGTTTTAAAAAGCATTT
>JANSVA010000217.1:31639845-31662746 GCA_025504915.1 Erythroxylum reticulatum | reverse complement strand
CTCATCAAGAATTTCATCTTTCAGCTCTTGCATATCTGGAATACATAATCGATTACCTACCACCGTCAATCCATCTTCTCTTATCTCTATTTTCAAAGGTTATCATTTTTAATCTCTTCTCTGAGCTTGCTTAAGTACCCATCCTATGCCTTCAATTCCTTAATCTTCTCATTTAACACTAGCCTTACCCTAAAGTTAGCCAATATACACTCAAATTTAGCTTGCCTCAATGTCACTCGAAGTTTGGCTAATTCATTCAACAAAGGAACATATACTGTCTTTCATATGTGCCATAGATTTTCTACTTAGTGCATCCGCTACTACATTAGCTTTTTCTGGGTGGTAATCTATCATCAACTCATAATCTTTCAATAATTCTAACCATCTTCTCTATCTCATATTCAACTCTCTCTGGCTCATCAAATACTTGAGACTTTTGTGGTCTGTAAATACCTTGGTAGTGACTCCATACAAATAATGTCTCAATATTTTCAACCTAAAAATTATAGTAGCTAACTCTAAGTCATGCGTAGGATAATTCATCTCATAGGGCTTTAATTGCCTAGAAGCATAGGGAATCACCTAATCTTCTTGCATTAACACACAACCTAATCCCTTCATTAAGGCATCACTATACACTATATACCCATCATTACCTGAAGTTAAAGTCAAAATCGGTGCCGTTATGATCCTACTCTTCAATTCCTTAAAACTACTCTGACACTCCTCTGTCCATACAAACTTCTGATTCTTCGTTGTCAATTTGGTGACTGGAGCTGCTGTTATAGGAAAGCCCTCCACAAACCTCCTGTAATAACCAGCTAAACCCAAGAAACTCCTCACTTCTGCTACATTCTTAGGTGTTTCCCACCTAACCACAACTTCTATTTCTTTCGGATCCACATGTATTTCGTGCTCTGAAATCACCTGTCTAAGGAATGCTACTTCCCTTAGCCAAAATTCACATTTGTCGAATTTGGCATACAACTCATTTTTCCTCAATGTCTCCAGGGTAATCCTCAAATGCTCTTCATGCTCTTTATCACTCTTGGAATAAACCAATATATCATTTAGAAAGATAATGATAAATTGGTCCAAGAATGGCTTAAAGACTTTATTCATTAAGTCCATAAAGCCTGCAGGGGCATTCGTCAATCTGAAGGGCATAACTAAAAACTCAAAATGCCTATATCGTGTTATGAAAGCAGTCTTTGGCACATCAGTCTCCTTTATCCTCAACTAGTGATAACATGATCTCAAGTCTATCTTGAAAAGACTTTTTCCCCTTACAATTGATCAAACAAATCATCTATACGTGGAAGCGGATATCTGTTCTTTATGGTGACATGATTGAGCTTCCTATAATCCACACACATCTTTAACGATCCATCTTGCTTCTTCATAAAAAGGACTAGAGCTCCCTAAGGCGAAGAGCTCGACCTAATGTAACCTTTCTCTAACAACTCTTTCAATTGCTCCTTAACCTCCTTCAATTCTGCCGGAGCCATTCTATAAGGCAGAGTCGATATTGGCATTATGCCCGGAAGAAGCTCAATGGGAAATTCAATTTCCCTAGGTGGTGGTAGTCCTAGTAATTCCTCGGGAAAGACATCCGGGAATTCCATAACCACAGGTATGTCTTCTAACTTCCCTCCATCTACCTTATTTTCTACCACATAGGCCAAAAATGCTTCACACCCTTTTCTCATCATTTTCTCTACTATCAAAGCCAAAACAACTCTAGGTGGGCTTGCATTTCTGTCTCCCACAAATACCACCTTTCTACCATTGTCCAACCTAAACTTTACTATCTTCCGTTTGCAATCCAAATTAGCATCATACCTCTCTAAAGTGTCCATACCCAAAATTACATTTAATCCTCCCATTTTCAAAGGCATTAGATTCACCACTAATCGTTCTCTCCCAATACATATCTCACAATCCTTATAAACTTGACTAATCATAATATACTGGCCGATTGGAGTACTCACCATTCGAGGAGTATCCAATGGGCTCAAATTTGTACCACACACAGTTCTAGTTGATGACACAAATGAATGGGTAGGACCTAGATCAATTAAAACAACAATATCATCATCAAATAATTGAATCATATTGGTCACAACTTCCGGAGCTGTCTCTACGTCCTCCTGTGTCAATGTAAACATCTTACTTGGTGCTTGCCACCTTGGTTTTCCTTGAGGGTTCACCCTCTTAGTTACATCAGAACTGCCTACTTTTGTTGCAGTCTGGTGCCCCACAGTTTTAGATCTCTTGGAAACTTGCATCTGACTTATCTCCTATCTTGCATACTGAGGACGCTCTCTGGCCATGTGCCCCTTCTCTCCAAATTTGAAACAAGTTCCAGTCAATCTGTAACACTCTCCTCTATGGAACTTGCCACAATGGTCAAACTTAGGGACGGATGGCTTATCCCGTTCTCCCCTTCTACTGCCTCCAGCTGTTGAGGCCTGATGAGAGACAGTCCTCATCTGTCTAGACCTACTTGCACCACTGTTCCTCTCCTCAGACTGCATAGGAAAGCTCCTGACACTCCTTTTTGGCATAGGAATACTGCCTCCCCTCTTGAAATGCTCTCTCCCCTTTCTCTTTTTATTCACGGCACTCTTTATGTTTTCTATGTTTTCAACCCTCAATGCCGCTTCAACTAGCTGTTGAAAGTCACAAAAATTCTGCACTACCACTTTCTCTCTGATGACTAGAAGCAAGCCTGATTCAAACCTACGACACTTAGCCGCCTCACTCATCATCATCTCAGCTGCATACCGGGATAGCTATGTAAACCGACGCTCGTACTCGCTCACTATCATCTCCCTCTGGGCGAGACTCAGAAACTCTCTTTGCTTCTGCTAAATATAAACCTCAGACAGATACTTCTTCTTATAAATGGCTAGGAAGTCTTTCCATCCCAGCACTAACGGCTTCGTCTGACTCCCTGGTACACTTTCCCACTAATGCAAAGCATCCCCTTGAAGTAAACTAGCAACATATACCACCTTCTCATCAACCTCGCAATCCATTTGCTCCAATACCTGTTTTATTTTTCTCAACCATTTCTCAGCTTCTTCTGGATCAATGGTCCCATAGAAGTCCACTGCTCCATACTTCCTCAACTTATCAAATTGTTTCCCTTTTTTCACTGGGGCTAGAGCAGAACACTGTGGCATCTGACCCATGGCCTGGACAAATGCCTGAACGAAGGCTTGAAACATCCTCAGATCTAATGAAGGCACTTGCTTCTGTGAAGCAGGCGACTCTTGGGTTAGGGATAGAGAGGGCTCATTACCATGCCCTACAAAAGCCCCAACATTTCTTGGGGCTATAAAATCATCGATACTCTCCTCTATTGGTGAAGAGTCAGGTGTAACGGATCCTTACAGAACTGCTCGTGTCCTATAAGGTGGCATCTTACTCCTTCAAATATAAGCACTATGGATTAGCTTACAATTCATTTTAATCTTATTTCTTACATGTATGCATGATATGTGGGTCACTTAATGCAATTTGCAATGCATCATTTAATCACATAGCATAACAATTGATCCTACGATGTATTCTATGCTTAGGTAAAAACCTAGGCTCTGATACCACAAGATGTTGCAACCCATTTTCAGAGCCCAACTATCAATTCTAATACCAAAAGATATTTGGCTTGGGTCTCAAGACGAAACTCATGGTGACCATTCGGAATTGTCATGTGATGATGGTGTGAAAGAAAGGTGTAAAGTATTTCAATCATAATAAATCTCCGCGAGGTAGCAGAGGAGAGTTTGTCGCGGCGAAATACAGGTTCGCCATGGCAAACCCATAGAGTTATCTCCATAGACCCTTCGGGAAAAGTTCACAGTGGCGGAAGTCATTCTTCGCCATGGTGAAGTTGCCTTCAAAAAGGTTCGTTGCGGCGAAACCCTTAGAATTTAAAATCCAAACTCCAATATTCAAACATTCAAGAAAAACACATACATTCAAATCTAACCATCCAAACTTAATCACAAGATAAACATAATCATACACAAGAAACTTCAATTCTTCATTTCATTACTAATCCAGAAAGTTCGAACAAACTTTATTTACAAAACATCATACATATCAAAGCTTTATACAAAATATACAAAGTGATGCTCAATGTTGATATGCCTTTTCGATCCAAAATAGTAACTAACTTAGTACAAAAGTCTCTAACTATTGTGGAGTTTTCGATGCCTTGCAAGGATCAATTGTCATCTTGTTCCGCACCTGAGGAGGGAAAATAATGGGTTGAGCTACACGGCTCAGTGGCTAATATACTTATAGCCATCGGTAACTAGCACAAATTCAAGCATATATATGTATATATACTTAGCAATTCAAGTTTTCTCAAGTCTATTCTAGCAATTTGATCATTGATCAATAAAGTTCAAGAACTCAATTAAGCAAGTTAATGCATGACACATAACATTCAAATGCATCATACTTGACAATTTAAAGATGCAATGCACAAACAATTGGCTCGAGTCGTAGAATCAGAATGGAGAAATCGAAGTTTACACTATGAACAGAATGAGTCCTTTTTTAGAGCTTATATTCCATAAGCGGATAGCTGGGAGAAGGCTCTTTTCATCGTGCACGTGACGAACAGAATGGTTCCACTCTCGCGCCAAACAAAAGCACATAATCATTTGATCATATACTTATACTTTCATGCTTTTCTATCTTTTCATTCAAACAAAATGCCATGAAATGTTTTAATGGAATAACTTGATCAAGATTCATAAATCATAACGCATTTTCAACAATCACATAATTCACTATCAAGCTAGTTGTACATACACACATATAGGCAAGAATTTGCCCAATCACACAATAACTATAAACAGATTACCTACTTAATTTTGCTTGAGAATCCAAGTTCAATGTTATATTTCGTCTTGCTCTTGGATCAGGCTTGCTTGGTTTCCTATAACAAACCAAGTTCTCATTTAAACAACATTAAAAGGAAATCCATAAGGCTTCAGAAATCAAGAAGCTAACATTGAACTGTAAGCCCTTCAAAATCCATACTTTCAGGTCCATTTTCCATGAACTTTATGATTAGGTAAACAAAGAAATTTGATAATACTTGCTTCTAGAAAAATGTCCCCCATTATCTCAAGCTTATAGTGACACCAAAATTATTCAATTTGATTCAGTAATCTGAAAGTTATACTCCAAACATTTTCAGACTGCTCTTATACTAAAACAATATTTTATATTTAACTTCCTTCCAAAATTTGACATCCTTAGAGACTAAATTTAAGCTTTATTACTTATATCCCTATGCCTCTAGTTTAATCCAAATTAAAAATCACTCCATTTGGATAACTACACAAAAAGTTATGATAAAAATATTGAAGCATGTTCTATGTTGGAAAGTTAGGTGCTAGAAAGTTGGTCACTGGAAAGTTCGTCGTGGCAAACTTTTCCAGAAAGAAAAAATTGTCCAAAAAGTCAGTTTTCCGCAACGAACTTTCCTGGGTTGATCGCGGTGAACTTTATCCATCAAGTTGGCTGCGGCGAACTATGGAGAGTTGGCCATGGAAAACTTGACAGAAACATACGCAGAACACGTTATTTTTCCATATTTTTACTTCCAACATCTACAACCAACACATTCTAAACCTCAACTATCATTTCTACTTCATATTCACTTCATTCTCCACTCCATTTTAACCCAAAATCATTCATAAATACATCATAATCCATCTTTGATCATTAACCCTAAAAGATTAAAGCATTTCCATACACCATTCATTAACAACTCCCTACACACATTCAACTTCATTTTCACTTCTAAATATCATTTAAAATGGTTAATCCAACAAATCAAGAAAGGAAGAATGCTTGTACTTACTTTTTTAAGCTCCAAATTCTTCAAACTCTTCAAGATCTCCACAATCCTAGCTTCATTTTCTCCTCTTCTTTTCTTCTCACATTCATGATGCTTCTCTCTTCTCAACCAAGCCAACAAGTTTCTTCCTCTAGTTCTACACTATAACAACAAGTTTCTTCCTCTAGTTCTACCCCTTTCTTTCATTTAATCCAAAGACTACTTACTTTTAGGCCATAATCTTATACCCTAAATTATACACTAATTTAATTCTAGCTTTGGCATAATAATTAAACTCCAAATAAAATAGTTTATCTAGCAAGACCACAAAATTTATTCAAATCATGCTTAATAAATAAAAATAGAAATTCAGGGCCCAACATGCATTATATGATATGATATACATAAACACGTGAATATTGAATTTTTGCATATGAAAATAACTGTACATGCATTCATGGATAATTCCAGGCATAATTGAATTGTGATGTGATGTTATAAGAATTGTGAATTTGTTATATTGAAAAATTTAATTGGTGAGTGTATTTGTTAATTTTGAATTTTGGTGAAATTTAGGATTGAATTTCGGAAAAATGTTAAATATTATTAGACTACAAAAAATGCCATTGGTGAGTAAATTAATGGATGGAAATAGAAAAAAAATAGATGATGTTGGAGAATCTTTTTCTTTTGAAAATGACTTTGCAAATTTGGAAACGATTTTAGAAATTGTGAGAAGCAATTATTGGAAAATTTTGAGATAATTGGTATAACTAGAGAGAGTATGGGACTAGTTCAATAAGAACTTAGTTATGCCTGAGAAGATAGATAAGTGACAAGTGTCACTTGTCTAGTTATGAATTACTATTCAATTTCCTTGGAAAGACCAAGTTTAAGTTAAGTTTTTGAACTGGAAGGGCTAAGTATATAGTATTGTACCTTCATCTCCTTCCTCGCGGCTTTCTTCTTCAAAGTTACCTCTTTTACACAAAGTTTTTCATCAAACCTTTTCCAAAGCCACACCTTGTTCTATTTATTCGTTGCTACTCTCACCTTGTTGATTCCTTCCATTAGCATTCAGAAAAATTGAAGCTTGCCAACTTTGACAAGTTGTATGTGAGTTGCGTGAAAATCTAGTATTCTTAAGGTTTCAACGAATTTGGAGTTTGTCAAGTAAGTATCTTGTAAATCCTTTAGAGTTATTGGTTTATAAAGCAAAAAAATGGTGTTATACTGATATTACACATTTAGGAGAAAAACTTACATTTTTCATGTAAACTGTGGATATAGTATAAAAATATAGATTGGTTAATTTTGTGGATTTGATGATCATGACATTGTAAGTTAGTGTAGAAATGATTTTTGGAGTTGATAGAACATAGAAAATGTGTATGAAATTAGTGCAAAAAATTATGAAAGATGGTAGTTATATATGCTCTGTTTTACTGTGGATATATGTACGTGTTGATCAGTTGCAGGGAGCTCAGGTATTTACTATGCTGGATTTGAGATCGGGGTATTATCAGTTGAAGATAACAGAGGATGATGTAGCTAAGAGTGCATTTAGGAGTAGATATGGGCACTTTGGGTTCTTAGTGATGCCGTTTCAATTGACTAATGCCCCGTCTACTTTTATGGCCTTGATGAATAAAGTATTTCAACCTTACCTAGATCACTTTCTAATTATGTTCATAGATGATATTTTGGTGTATTCAAAGAGTAGAGAGGAACATTTGAGAGTGATTTTACAAATTATGAGGGAAAAGCAGTTGTATGCCAAATTCAGTAAGTGTGAATTTTGGCTAGATCAAGTAGTATTTTTGGGACATATAGTGACTGGACAAGGCATACAAGTGCATCCAAGGAAGATAGAGGCACTGATGAATTGGAAGCTCCGAGGAATGTGTCTGAAATCCAAAGCTTCCTAGGATTTGCAGGATATTATAGGCGATTTGTTGAGGCATTTTCTCTGATCTCAGCCCCCTCGATAAAACTTCTGAGTAAGAATGTAAAGCTCAGCTAGAATGAGGAGTGTCAGAAGACCTTTGAGGAGCTGAAGCATCGATTGACTATAGCATCGGTGTTGACTATTCCATCGGGTACCAGAGGATATGTGGTGTATAGTAATGCCTCACATCAAGGATTGAGATGTTTGTTGATGAAGTATGGTAAGGTAATCGCCTATGCATCGAGACAATTAAGGTTCTCATAAGATTAATTATCTGGTACATGATTTAGAGCTGGCTACAGTTGTCTTTGCTCTAAAGATTTAGAGACACTACTTATACGGAGAGACATTCCAGATTTATACAGATCATAAGAGTTTGAGGTATCTGCTAAGGCAGAAGGAGTTAACTTGAGATAGAGAAGATGGATTGAGTTACTGAAGGACTATGACTGCACGATTGAGTACTATTCGGGGAAAGCTAATGTGGTGGCTGATGCTTTGAGTAGAAAGTCTAATACCAGTGCAGCTCAGATTCAATTATTGAGGTTGCCCAACTTGATTCAGTTGAGAACTTTGAATGTGGAGTTGAATTTAAGGCAATATGAGGCACTGATTGCTAATTTGAAGTTAAGACCAATGCTACATGATAAAATCATAAAAGTCTAAGGGAAAGATCCTGATATGGTAAGCACATGGAAAAAGTGAATATGAATTCGGATTTTGAGTTTGAGTTGAGGGATGAGACATTATGGTTGAGGCGAAGATTGTGTGTGCCTAATGTAGATGATTTGCGAAAGGAAATTCTAGAGGAAGCTCATTTGGCCGTCTATGCTATGCATCTTAGCACTAACAAGATGTATAACATGTTGAAGCAACACTTTTGGTGGCTCTAAATAAAGAAGAAAGTGGCAAAATATGTATCTAAGTGTATAACATGCCGGCAAGTTAAGGTTGAGCACCAAGCTCTAATAGGCAAGCTACATTCATTGCCCATTTCAGAGTGGAAATGGAAGCAGATCACTATGGACTTTATTATGGGATTTCCTAAGACTCTGAGACAGAATGATGCGATATGGGTCATAGTGGACTAGTTGACTAAGTTGGCCCACTTCTTACCAGTGAGAGAGAGCAGCTCACTAGATCAGTTGGCCCGGAGATATGTGATGAGGAGGTAAGACTGCATGGGGTTCTAGTGTCCATTGTATCGGACAGGGATACCAAATTATTTCGAGCGTTTGGAAGAGCTTGTAGTCTATTTTAGGTACTAAATTGAACTTCAGTATAGCATTTGATCCTCAAACAGATGGACAGAGTGAGGGGACAATAAAGACTGTTGAGGATATGCTCAGAGCTTATGTATTGGAGTTTCGAGGAGCTTGGGATCAGTATATGGCATTGATAGAATTCACATATAATAACCACTATCATAGTAGGATCGAGATGGCACCATATGAGGTATTGTATGGTAGAAAATGTCGATCGCCATTATATTGGGATGAAGAGGGCTTGAGAATGGTTAAAGGCCTAAAGTTGATACAAGATACTATAGATAAGGTGAAGTTCATTTCAAGATGAATTAAAGCAGCTTAAGATAGACAGAAGAGTTATGTGGATCAACATAGAAGGGATATGGATTACAGTGTGGGAGACAGAGTATTTCTGAGAGTGTCACCTTAGAGAGGAGTATGGAGATTCGGTAAAAATGGCAAGTTGAGCCCTAGATACATTGATCCTTATGAGATCATTAAGAGGATAGGAAATTTGGCATATAAGTTGGCTCTATCGAATGAAATGCTTCAATTGCATAATGTGTTTCACGTGAGTATGCTCTGAAGATGCCGATTGATTCCAAAACATGTGATACTAGCTCAAGAGATTGAGGTTGCTAGTAACTTAAGCTATGTTGAGGAGCCGATTAAAATTGTGGGATCTCAAATCAAGCAATTGAGGAACCAAGTCATTCCATTAGTAAAAGTCCTTTGGAGGAATCACTTAACTAAGGAAGCCATATGGGAAATGGAGGAGTATATGAGGAGACAATATCCCCACATATTTGAATAATCAAGTAAGAATTTCGAGGATGAAATTTCTTTTAAGGAGGGGAGAGTTATAACATCCCGTTACTCATGTTAAGGCTAAAATAGTAAATATAAAGGATTATTGAGAGATTAGAAATGCATTGCATGCTCATGCATTATATAATATGATATACACAAACACGTGAATATTGAATTTTTACAAATGAAAATAAATGTACATGCATTCATGGATAATTCTGGGTATAATTGAATTGTGATGTGATGTTATGAGAATTACGAATTTGTTGTATTGAAAAATTTAATTGGTGAGTCTATTTGTTAATTTTGAATTTAGGTGAAATTTAGGATTGATTTTTGGAAAAATGTTGAATATTATTAGACTATGAAAAATGCCATTGGCGAGTAACTTGATGGATGGAACTAGAAATAAGAAAACAAATGATATTGGAGAATCATTTTTTGAAAATGACTTTGCAAATTTGGAGATGACTTTAGAAATTGTGAGGAGATATTATCAAAAAATTTTAGGATAATTGGTATAAAAAGAGACAGTATGGAACTAGTTCAATATGAACTTAGTTATGCCTTAAAAGATAGATATGTGACAAGCATCATTTGTCTAGTTATGAATTACTATTCAATTTCCTTGGAAAGACCAAGTTTAAGTTAAGTTTTTGAACTGGAAGGGCTAAGTATATAGTATTGTACCTTCATCTCCTTCCTCTTGGCTTTCTTCTTTAAAGTTACCTCTTTGGCACAAAGTTTTTCTTCAAACCTTCACCAAAGCCACACCTTGTTCCATTTGATTGTTTATACTCCCACCTTGCTGTTTCCTTCCATTAGCATTAAGAAATATCGAAGCTTGCCAACTTTGACAAGGTGTATGTGAGCTGTATGAAAATCTGGGATTCCTAAGGTTTCAATGAATTTGGATTTTTTCAAGTAATTATCTTGTAAATTCTTTAGACTTATTGGTTTATGTAGAAAAAAAATGGTGTTATATTGACATTACACAAAAACATACATTTTTTCATATAAACTGTAGATATAATATAAAAATATGGATTGGTTAATTTTGCAGATTTGATGATCATTACGTTGTAAGTTTGCATAGAAATGATTTTTGAAGTTGATAAAACATAGAAAATGTGTATAAAATCAGTGCAGAAAATTATGGAAGATGATAGTTATATATGCTCTATTTTACAGTGGATATACGTAGGTGTTGATCACTGTATATATATATGTGTGTATTATTGGGGAGTTTTAGTAACGAACTAAAAAATGAGTTTTGAGCTAAGGAATAGGTGTAAGGTGATGTTTTGATCTCGAAAGTGATTAAAATGAAAGTTGAGAAGAAAAATGGTGAATGTATAAATTAAAAGGTAGAAAAGAAAATGAGAGATGAAAAACCTAGGAAGACGAAGAACATATATGGAGAATTTCTGATGTTTGATTTTTGTTGTTGTTTTTGATATTGGTGTTAATTATGGTTCTTGATCTGCTTTTGAATGTGTTGTGTAAAATGGAAGTCGAAAATTGAGGTAGAAATAAATTTGAGGTGTCTTGAGTTAATGGAAGAAGGAGGGAGAAGAAGAAGATTAATGAGATACTTAGTAGATGCATGGATGTTCGTTAACATCGCACACCCATGACTCATTTATTGAGTTATATATATATATATATATCAAGTAAGTCACGATAGTAACTTCTTTGCTTGGTTCATGCAGCAACCGAAGGTGATATACATGAATGGTCATTTTCTGTTTTTGATGATTTTGTTTAAGCATGGATATTGAAGTTTGATTATGAATGTTTGAGTATAATAAGAGTCGTAAATGAAGAGAATGTAGAAGCAGATTATGTAGAAACATGAAAGAAGAAATGCTTCTAAAAAAACGCAAAGAATGAAGAAGATGAGATAATGAATTTTCTAGTTTTGGTGTTGATGAGAAGTAATGAATTGAGATTTGTTTATGAATGGTTCGAGATTAATGGAAGTCCAAATGGGGATTGAAATGAGTTAGAGAAATGGTTTGAGTAATAAAAAAGTGTGTGCAATGTCTAAAGGAGGAAGAAGGTCATGATCATGCTTTACCACGATCGCAATAGAGTTGCAATCATGCTTAATAAACATGAAGAAGCACGATCGCGACTTCTGTGTTTATTAAAGGAATTGTTTTCTTCGAACATCCCTTGATCTTTTGGCCATATCTTCTCTTCTAGACATCCAATTGACATGAAACTTGAACCAATAGATTCATAAGACATTGTTCTTTATCCCTAAAAAAGTATTATAGTCATATAAAACATATTTATTGATGAATTTAAGATCAAAATGTTGACTGTGCTAGAGTGTGACAACCAGGAAGATTCCAATAAACATGCTTCAGTATTTTGACAATGTCTTCATCTGTAGTCATCCGAATGGAATGATTTTTAATTTTAAGTAAACTAGAGACATAAGGATACAATTTTTCTAAATAAATAAAATTTTAAACATAAGGATACAATTTGTGTAAAGAAATCGAATTTTAATTTAGTCTCTAGAATTCCATATTTTTTAATTAAGTTGAATGTAGAATATTGTTTTAGGTTATGAACAGTACGAAATAAATGAAGTATAAATTTCGGATTTTTGAACCAAATTGAATGATTTTAGTGTCATTCAAAACTTAAGGGATAGGGAAACAACTTTAAAGAAGAGAGTATTGCTAAATTGCTTCGTTTTCATGGTAAGATTAATTAGGTACTGTAGACTTGAAGGTGTGTTTTAAGAAAAACTCTAAATTTGATTCAATGAGTTTTGAAATTAGTTACTAATTTATTGAGGTATAAATCATAAGTATAAATGATACTTATGCAAGATTGGAAATATAAATGTTTACATGATGAGGATAATAGAGTGATACCAAGGATTGTCATGAACATGCATTGTGCATATTTCATATACATACATGTGCATTGTTAAACGCTTATAATTGTGCAAATTGTGATATTGTGTATGTTATTTGATATAGAGGAGCAACAAGAACATCAATCTCCAAATGTTGCTAGAACTTCCAGGAATTAGCTTTGGGAGTTACCTGTGAGTAACCTAAACGGTTCTACTTAACCATTTGTTATGTTAGATTATGTTTTGAATTACTCCATGAGTGTGAATTGAATTGTTTTGATTTCGGGATTTGAAAGTCCGAGGCATTTGATGCATGAATGACATATTGGAAGTGTTCGTTATATGTGAATGTGAAGAAATAAGTATTGCTCAACAATTCTGTTGAATACCGGACCTTAGGTCTGATGGAAAATATGATTTGACTGTGACTGTGCATTCATGTGAATGATTGATAATATGAGAATGTAAAACATTGTAATACATGAATGAATGTAAGATAAAAGGAAGTTGTGACCAGAGTTTCCAGGATAAAGAGCTTAAAGCTCAGATTGTGATTAGAGCCTTAGGCTCGGTTGTGAATGGACCCAGTATCTACTAAGGGATATGGGACATTATCTGATACAACACGGTATCCACAAGGGATATAGGCAGCTCAGTATCCACTAAGGGATATGGTCTAGTCAAAAAGGAACTCAGTCATAACGACAATTTAAATGAAAGTGAATCTCACATGCATTGCATTTATACTTAATATGTGTCTTTACATGAATGAAATGACTGTTATGATTGTTCTGAAAGTGAAAAGTGATATTTTATGAATATGCAAGATGTGAATATGTTATGTGTATTGATGTGATGCATGAATTGAGTGAACCATCGACGATGGTTACCTTAATGAGTTCGTAAAACTTACCAAAATTGCAATGTTGACTTTTCAAGACCGAGAGACTATCTTAACTACTGAAAGGTATGACAAGTAGTTTAGTCTTGTGCTTTTAGGAACTAGAAGAAATAGCTCAAAGGTTGGTCAGCTAGATATTGACAAATTAGATAGATTTTATATATTTCCTCTTTCATGTAGCACTTTTTGTATTAGGCTATGATGTTGTATAAGTATGAATGTTGAAAGATACATTGTAGACAATCAATTTCTATGAAATGAAATGAAGAAATTTGATTTTTAAAATATCGTAACTTTCCTTATGATCTTTATTAGAGAATAAAGATAGATGATGCCATGTTATGTGAATGTTGTGATTGAACATAATGTGTCATTATCATAGATTATATATTGGATTGTCCTCAGGGTGTTCCAGTATATACCCTAGGGCATGTTTGCCATCTATAGGGACATATAGTGATTTAAGTATTAAATATTATGACAAACGTAGATAATGATTGAAGTTATTATTTGTTATAGGTCATCCACCATAGGTGATCAATTGGGAGAACTAGCTAACCTAAGATCAATAGGAGCTGGTACAGAGTCCTCAATACCTCGATTAGAGGGTGATAGGCTATGAAAGCAGGAGACTGTGGATTTCTATGGCAGCACAGACCTTGTTGAGGCTGAAGCATGGTTAGAAAGGACGAAAAGGGATTTTGACTTGATGGACTGTGAGCCGGACGAGAGGTTCGACTATACAGTGTCCTTATTGCAGGGCCTAGCTTACCATTGGTGGAAGCCTATCCTAGGTAGTACCACCAGGCCTTGCTACCTGAAGTGGGAATACTTTCTAAGGATCTTCAAAGAAAACTGCATGCCTAAGATATATTTGGACTGGAAGATGAAGGAGTTCTTGGATTTGAAGCAGGGTAGGATGTCAGTGGCAGAATATGAGATTAGGTTCAACGAATTGATGGGCTATCCCATTGCTGTGATCCCTACCGAAAAAGACAAGTGTAGGAGGTTTGATGATGGACTCAATATGGAGATCAGAACAAGGTTGGCAATTTCTAAATTGAGCAGTTTCATCGAGTTAAGAGCTGCTTCTATCAGGATTAAGCAGCTATTGAGAGAAAGACAATCGAAGATTGGGCAAGGGTCCAGAATGAAGAGGTCTAGTGAGAGTCATAGTGGTTCTAGTAGAAGATTTAGTAAGCAACAGAATAAAGCTTTCAGATCACCAGTTACATTAAGGCAGTCAGGATTCAGACAGAGGGGTGGTTTTACATAGGCTGGCAATGGAAAAGCTACAGTGCAGAGTGAGTGGCCCCCGTGTGAGCATTGTGGAAGAGGTACAGTGCAGGGTCAGTGGCCCCTATATGAGTATTGTGAGCATTTTAAAATTTTGTGACTATCCTTATGATCTTTATAAGAGAATAAAGATAGATGATGCCATATTATATGAATGTTATGATTAAAAGTAGTGCGCCATTATCATAGGTTATGTACTGGATTGTCCTCAGGGTATTTTGGTATGTACCCTAAGGCAAGATACATATTATATGCTTATAACAATTTACTCAGTTGATACATAAAAGTTAATAATTAAAAGTGTAATTAATATAAAAAAGATATGTCAACTTTATATATAATCAACATAAATATAAATACATATGAACTCTATTAGAAAATGAAAAATTTAGCGAACTTTATATATATTTAATAGTTATTGTGGAAATAAGATCAAATCAAATTATTAAAAAAAGAAAAGGATATATCATTTTATTATAATAAATGCCACATTTCTTTGAATAGGAGTTGATAGTTACGTTAATATCTGTGAGCAACACATATTGAAAGAGCTTTTGTAAAAGAAATATAGTGTTATATTCATTGTGTGATTTACATTATATGAATAAGTTGAGAGAAAGTAGCTAAATATAAATATAAAAAATCTTTTTAAATTTACAAAATATACTTAATCTAGTCCACAAGATAAAGAAACAGAATCTAATATATTAGTACTTAGATTATAACCTTATTATAAATAAGAAACCAAAGATGGATACTTATCTCTAACAATCCTCAACTATTATCATCCCCCTTTAAGTTAATAGGTACTATAATAGCGAGCTTACTCTTAAATAACTAGAATTCACTTAATCATCAGACAATGTACATACGTAGGGTAGGGGAAGAATTAAGAGACTATATTTATAGAAAATTGAAGGTTAAGATGAGTGAGACAAATGTATTGTGAGGCTCTACAAGTGGTATAATATCTGGTAAGGTCAAAAAGGTGATGACCTTGATTTTTAGAGAGAGATAGGGTAGGTGTGATTGTGGTAGGAATAGATTTAGAGGTTTCAAAATGTTTGTAGTGAAAACATCTCAATTATATTTGGTTTGTGTAAGGAGAAGGCCATTAGGTGTAGCTTATGGGTTTAGTACTAAGGAAATAATGAATGGGATTGAGATCCTTGATGAAAAGGATAAGATGAAATGAAGATGGGTGGTGAACTTATAACCAAGATGTCACCTATATAAATCAAAAGAAAGGTTATGTGAGATGGTGTGGTGTGAAAAAAGAGAAAAGTATCATAATTGAAAATGATACAATTAAGTTTTCAAAGTTTATGGATATAGGTAAAATATATATATACAAACAAGGATCTTGTTTAAGATTATGAAGAGATTTTTGAAGATGACAATCATGGTATGGATTATGAGGGTAAATAAATCAAAGATATTAAAGTATAAAAATTGGTAATTGAATGGTACTATCATGAATGAAATTTGATATCAAGTTGAGAAACATAGTAGTTAGTCATGAGAGAAAGAGGAAGAATTATGCGAATAGTGTTAGGTTTAATGATGGGACTATATATGTCAGTATAGTCAATGCTAGGAGCTTGATGATATCCTTTGACAATAAGGTGGGTTATGTAATAGTCAAAAGAACTATCAAACTTACATTTTTATTTTAAAAACTCATTTATAACTAACAATAGTCACATTTAAGGTTGAAGTAAATAAGGATCCATATTTTGTTCTAATGAAGATTAATGATCTCATTACTTACAACTTAGCTCCAGTAAGAAAACTTGTTGGATTATATGAAGGAAGTAGGATCAAAATCATGAGCGTGAAGAGTTGTAGCATTATAGGCCACACAATTAGGGAAATAATACGGGAGACGTGCATGATTATGAGTACAGAAGTTCATAGAATGTTAAGGTCACAAAGGTAGATGGTGAGGTGGCAAGGTTAATGGTGGGGTTAGATTTGGTGAAGGTTAAGATAGTTGAGGTATAAGAGAAGGTAGTAAAAGTAAATGTAGATATACTCGGATTTAAGAAGGCAAAGATTGTGTAGGAGTTGCATATAAAAAGTCAGTTTTAAGAAAGTAACCATAACAAGAGACGTAAACTTTTAATACATATAGATAAAAGTAGTAATAACCTTTATGAATAGGAAACTAACTAATAAAGACATAAGATAAGGATTTAGGTTTAAGTTTTAGTGCAAGTGGAACTAAGGAACAGGAAACAAATACATATAAATTCTCAAAGATGGAAGAGGTTAGGTTCAGTGAGAAACAAAAGTTCATATGGTGATTTATGGCTAAAGATGGGAGAGGGTAGGATATTAATAAGGTAAAAAGTAGTAGAGAAGGATTCAAACCAAAAATACATAGGAAGAGATTTATAAAGAAGCAAAGTTAGATTAGTCTCAGTTAAATGGTGTATTATATGTTCAATAATTCTATTTTGAGGCATATAAGAATAAGAAACATAATAAGAGATTATTAGGAAGTAACATAATTACCAAAATCACCCTTAATGAGTTCCCAAGTTCCATCACATTGAAAAGTCTTGATAGTTGTAGAAAATAAATTTGTGGTTGTTATTTTAAATTAAAGAAAAACGATCGATTATTTAGGATTTGTATGTGAGTGAACAAAATTCAATTAAATGACTTAGTAACTGATGAAAATAATGAAATATTGACAAGTAAAGTAAGAAAGAGATAGAGAGGGCTCCAAAAAATCAATAGTGAATAAGTTATGACATCTTTTATTAACTCAAAAATTGATAAATAAATAAAAAAGTAGTCCTTTTGCATTGAAAACATAAAGTTCAAGAAGGTAGTATATAAGACTTAATAAGTTAAAAAATTAACAAACTAAAACAATATTTTCTTATAAGGTTGACAAACACGTTAATTCTATAGATTAGAGAGAGCATGACAAGCTATAAATGCAATGAGATTAGTGAAGTTTAAAGGAATCTTTAAAAGATAGAAGTTATTATGGATGTTATTTGTAAGGAGTAATATATTGTTTTGAGGCGATTCATAATGTATATAAATAGGTAAAATTTTAATTAAACAAGAATTATATTTAATAAATTTAGAAATGAATAAAACATCCCTTTTTATTATAAAATAATTCAAATATTAAGAAGACAAGTGTTGGAAGTTTTAATATACTAGTAGAAGTTATAAGTAGAGTACTACCAATATTAATGAATATTTGATTTAGACCTTAATATAGCATCATAGATTTTATGACTTGCAAATTAGGGGTCATGTAAGAGGCTATGCCAATATCAAGTAACAATCAATAACATTTCTAATAACTTGAGAATTATCAAATTAGCATTAGACGTATAAGGTAGAGAAGGAGGTGCTAAAGCTCTTTTGGTTATTTTAGGGACTAAATTGGTGATTTCTAGAGTCTAAGTACCTAAATCAACAATAAGTAGTAATAAATCCCGCTTTATTTTAAAGATTTGGAATTTAGGAGGATAACTTTATCAAGATTTATTTTTATGTTGGCTAAAAGAGATTTGGGTTTAATATGTTTGATGGGAAAATGGTTTTTGATTAGGTCTTGTGACCCAGATCCTATCTTGTTGCTATGGTGATGACATCTAAGGTTTCAGCCATGAATGTTGGTGGTAGTGAATTTCATTTCTAATGTAGCAATAGTAGATGCATGGAAGATTTAAAACTTCTACTCATGGTTCAGAAGATCTGCTCAAAGATTTTAAGATGTTAATGCAATTAATAGATGATCAATATCTATGATGAAGGATTCATAGTCTAGGGCCAAGCCATTTAGCGTGAACAGGACGAGATCTTCCTCTTTAACATGATCTCTAATCATGCCTAACTCTTTGAGGGTTTAAGAATTTTTTTTCAAGATAAGTAGTAATTGACATATCTCCTTTTGTTGATAGTATGAAGGTAACAACAAAGTAGTGATTAGTATACAACTAAATTTTAAAGAGTGCTTCTCCAAAGTGGTATAAAGGTCATAAGCAGTAGTATAGTTGAGGAATAAAAATTTAATTGAGGTGGAGAGAACATTTTACTAGTCTATCTTGATTTAATCAAGTTAAAAATTCAATAGGATTGGTTTCTTCTTTTAGGTAAGATTATGCTAGTTACATACCTAGAAAGGTTATAATCAAGTAAAATAACCTCAACTTGGTGTTTAAGATAGTTTGAATGATAATAAATTGATAGTGGTAAGATTGATAATGTGTGTAATTAGGATATGAGTATTTGGAGATGATGCAATTGTTATTATTGTTAATGTGGTTAAGTATGCTTCGTGTTAGTAGTTGTTGGTATAGAATGGAGGCTAGGTGTGTTTCTATTTATCGCCTAGTTAAGGAAAAAATTTAAAACTAGGGTTAGAGTGGGATTTTAATATTATAAAAAAGCTTTTGTATGAGAGAAGAAGCATTGTACTTATTGTGATTTATGCAAAGCAAGATGCCTTTAAATAGATGAATCACTTGAGAGAAAAAAAAGTAAAGATAAATAAAAAATAATTTATCAAATTTACAAGATAAACTTATTCTAGTCAATAAGATAAGGATACTTAATCTAATCTATAGAATAAGAATAAGGATTAGTATTTAATTATTATCCTTATCATTGATAACAAACTAAGAATAGCAATTCATAACAATCCTAGTAGTTATCAGGTAGTCCTTGAAACTATAAGATATGTCGTATAAGTAATAGAGAGAAGGAAATCTTTAAAGATTCAAAACATACATGCTATCCGAAATCAAGGCTGACCTCTCTGCCTTTTTGCCATTACCTCTCCACCTCTCTTCCATCACCTCTCCACCTCTTGACCTCAGCCACTGCTTCCATCCTTCTCACCCTCTGTCCCCAGTAATTGCCATTCCTTCCCTTAGACAGCATCACAAATTAGTCAAACTCAAACTCAAAAAGAGACCTTAGCTCAACCCCTAGCCCTCATATCTCAACTTGCAAACGACTAGACCTCTACCATTGCCTCTATCTCACCCTTACTCTGCCCCTCCTTCTCACGCCATTGCAATCGCTTCCCCTAGATAGCATAGTAGTAGTAGTTGCTATCATCTCTTCAAACTCGAGGAAAATTTAGCCCAGCTCTAGCCCTAAGATCTCTTACTCCAACATACAAAAAAAAAATAGAATTTTTAGTTACCAAACACAAATGGAAACACAATTTCCAACTCTTCTTCCAACCATTAAACAAACTATATCCCCTAACCCTAACTCCAGCCCTCGCTCCTCTTCTAAACCTTCTTCACCACTCCCTTCTTCCCCATCCTTTTCTACATCTATCTCAATCCCTAGTACGACTGCTTCTCCTAAGGGATTTATTCCTACTGAGGTAGAATCATCTAAAGAATAAAAGAAAACTTAGAAATAGGTGGTTGGAGATAGCTCTGACTCCTCTTTGGTATTCATCCCTCTAGTAGAGGTTGATGGCAAGCTAATGGTGGCTCCTAGTCTAGATGTTTTACAACAGGGAGCTAAGACATGGGAAGCTACACTTTCAGAAATTGGAAAGGAAGAGGTCTAATGGAGGTAATGCTTACTGAAGAAGACAATATAATCTTTACCTTTTCTTCCAAATTGGAAGATCAAAAGGTAATAGAAGAAGGCCCTTAGCATATCTCTCAACTTCTACTTTTTCTCCAAAATTGGCAACCGGGGATGGAACTCGAAAAAAATAGAATAAAGAACATTTCCCTATGGGTGAACATTCACAATATCCTATTGGAGTATTGGACTATAAAAGGGTAGAATATGCTCGCAAGCTACTTGGGAAATCCTATCTGTATAGATGAGAATATTGTTGTGAGGAAAACAATTGAATTCGCTAGATTATGTGTGAGCATGGATATGTCTAAGGAAATGAAGGATAGTATCCCTATTCTACAGTTGGCGAATGTAAACTCTCTTTGAGATGACAAAGTCTTAGTGACATACTAATGGAGACCGTCTCTTAAAGCTCAAAGCAAAGAATGGAAACCAATGGGTAGGGGTCTCTTTAAAAGGTGACTGTTGGGAAGTGATCAGTAAAACAAAAAATGATCTAAAAGATATCAAAGAAACTGAGGAGGCTGAACAAGTAACAGAAAACCAAGAAATGGTTTAGACAGTAAAAGTCTCCCCCAAAAAAAGGGAGCACATTCCGAAGGGCAATAAAATTGAATTTGATCAGATGCCAGAAGCTCTTCATAATCAACCAAATTTATGATACAAAGGAGGAAAAGTTCAGGAATCTAGTGATGCAAATCAAAATGAAGAATCTTCATATGTGCAACAGAATGAACAAAGTCTATCTAGGGCTGATTTGCATAATGGTAATAATCAAAAGGAGCAGTTTGAGCAAGTCACCTCTAGGAAGAGTAGTAGGAGCAATAGGAAAAGCTCCAAAGGGAAAGCTAATTGATTATAAATTTGATTGTATGGAATGTGCGTGGAATAAATAATCCTTCAAAGCTGAATGCTTTAAAGGATTTTGTGCTAAAGGAAAATCCTTGGGTTTTTTGTACGTTGGAGACTAAAATTAGAGATGCTAATATGAATAAACTACTTTGCCTAGGTAGCAAATGGCAGTTCATTACAAATCCTCAAAGTTATGCATATGGAAGGATTATAATAGCTTATGATGGTGATCATCTGAAATTAGAAGTTTTGGAATCTAGTCAGCAGCATATTTACTCTAAGATTTATTTTAAAATGGAAAATTCTTGGGTATTAGCTACTTTTTTCTATGGACTCAACACTGTATTCCAAATAACTGAACTTTGAAGTTTCCTGAGAAGGATCAAGTCTTCAGTAAATTCCCTTTGGGTTGCATACAGGGATTTTAATACTACTTTGCTCATATCAGAGCTCGAAGGTAATTGTAACCTTCTTAACTACTCCCCTAATATGTTTCAACGTATGCAGGAGGTGGAACTTATAGATCTAAAATCTGAAGGTCATAAGTTTACTTAGATAAATAAACAATGCTCTAATTGGCACATCTGGAAAAAAATTGGATAGAGCTTTGGTTAATTTGGAATGGCTAAATTCCTTCTCAAGAACTTCTGTGAAATTCACAGACTTTGGAATCTCAGATCATATTCCTATAAATATTGATAATTTTTTCACCATCTCTAGATTCCATCATCCTTTCAAATTCAATAATTTTCTGGTCAACATGGAGGGTTTTCAAGATGCAATAAACAAGGGTTAGAGTACGGTTGTTATGGAACTAAACGGTACATTTGCATCCAAAAGCTAAAAGTTATTAAACAGGAGCTGATGTTTCTTTATGGTAAGAGAGGTCAGAATCTTACGAAGGAGATTGATACGTCTAGGGATAAATTTTCCTCTATTAAAAAAGCATTGGCAGAGAATCCTTTGGATGGAGCTTTAGCAACAGCAGAGAAGGATGCGCTTAACAACTACTTAGAAGCAGTGGATAGCCACTGTTCTTTACTAAAGCAGAGAGCCAGAATTAATTGGTTAAAAGAGGGTGATAGATGCACAAAGTTCTTCTTCAAATCTTTGTCAACTCGAAAGAACACTAATAGAATTTCCTCGATTAAAACAGAAGCTAGAGTGGATGTTATTAGACAAGATGACTTAGCTAAGGAAGCTTTAGATTACTACAGTAAACTATTTGGATCAGAAGCTCTCACATCTGAGATGGATTATGATCTTAGACAATTTGTAACTATCAAAATTCGTGATCATGGAGTTTATAGTTTAATAAGATCTATTACAGATCAGGAAATTGATAAGGGGTCTTTAGCCTGAATGGCTCTAAAGCTCCAAATCTAAATGGATTGAATGGTTTTTAAAAATAGTTCTTATAATAAGATTCGTCAAATATATATGTATATATATATAGATATAGATATAGATATAGATATAGATATATATGGAATATAATTGAACATATATTATAAATCATA
>JANSVA010000217.1:31627849-31639745 GCA_025504915.1 Erythroxylum reticulatum | reverse complement strand
TCACTTCTAAATGTTTTACAGAGATTGGTGATTAAACTAACGCCAGTAGTTTGATGGACTAGCTACTCATCAAGTCTTAACACCAAGATGAGATCTAAGTAAAAGAGGGATCTAAGACAAAAAATAACATAAACAAGGACAAACATTAGAACTAAAAGATATTAAACTAATAAGAAATATGATACGAAAGTCACTGTGTCGATATGGTGTGAAGCACGACAGTAGGAATGGCGTACTACATTGAGGAGTGGTGAATAGTTATGAGGAAGATAAACAAAAAAAATTCAAAAGTAGGCCTGTACATACAAAGCAAACTGATTAGGTCAAGTTTCACTAAAAAGAAATACCAAACAACTAATTGAAAAACAAAACAGAAATTATATGGGTTGCCTCCCATTTAGCTTTTCGTTAATGTCTTTTAGTTGGACACCTCAACCATTATGCTCAAGGTGGATTGCTTAAAGTGATTGATTCCACCATTTTCCCCTTTACATTCGAATCTATCTCCATGAATTTTTTGAACACTTCCTCAGCTGCATCCACTAGTAATTGGCAGTATTCATCACTCTTTTTAACTAAGTCCAACTTCTTTTCTTCTTCTTCCTGTAAGGAAAATTAAAAATTGATAGCATTAACTTAATCAATAAAAGAACAATATTCAGAAACAATAGAAGTAGGAATAGGTTCAACATTAAAGATTGAAAAATCTACTATTTCTCCCAAGAGGGTCATGGTCAATTTCCCATTCTTCACATCAATCAAAGTGTTAATGTTATCCATAAAAGGCCTCCCTAGGAGTATGAAGTGCTCCTTTTCTTTCTCCTTCACTTCCCCCATGTCTAGGACAAAAAAGTCTACGAGAACAATCAATCATCTAACTTTCACTAACATGTCTTCCATTATTCCTTTTCGATAACGAATTGACCTATCAAGTAATCATAAACAAATGTTCATAGGTCTTAACTACCCTAGATCTAATTTTTCATAAATAAAGTGAGGTATAAGGTTTATGCTTGCTTTAAGATCAAGCATACCCTTAACGTCACCATTACCCATTGATACTTTCACGATAAAACATTATGGGTCTTTTAATTTGGGGGGTAAATGTTGTTTTAAAATCGCATTTGCTACCTCCAAAACTAGCACCTTTTTGCTAGGATCAATTTTCATTTCTTCGTGCTTAGTTCCTTGAAGAACTTGAAATAAATTGGAATGTTCCTAATCACATCTAACAAGGGCAAATTAACATTGACCTTAGAAAGCATGCTATATAGATAGGAAAACTACTCATCTTGTTTCGATTCCTTAAGGCAGCTTAGATAAGGAATTGGTGGTTGATAAGCATCTGCCACCTTATGCGATTTTTTTCCTTCATTGTCCTTGGTGTGATGCTTAAGTTGTTTACCTTTTTAAATGTGACCTAAAGACTTTATCATCTACTCACCTTCTTCTTTGGTGAGGATTTCATTCTCTTGTTTGTTAGTATCAGACAGTTCAGAAGGAAACTCAATACGATTGTCAATCACTTCACCACTTCTCAAAATAGTAATTGCTTCGGTTGACTAGGTAACCTTCCCTTTTGATTATCATTTATTTAAGCTGCAAGTTGCCCTATTTGAATCTCAATCCTCTTTAAAGATGCTTTGAAGGAGTCGAATCTCTTGTTGTTTGTTTCTTGATTCTAAGTTATGACCTGAAAGAATGCATTTAGGCTTTCCTCTAAAGAAGGCTTTCTTGGTAAGTTGTCATTTGAGGATTGCCCTTGGAAAAAATTTGACCTCTAAAAATTCTGATATTGTGGATGGGATTGCATCAGTGGATTGTTGGTCTTCCAAGAGAAATTGGGGTGGTTTCTCCAACTAGGGTTGTAGGTGTTCGAGTATAGATCATTTCACTCCCTTGATTTAAAACCATTAAGTGAGTTAACTTGTTCTTCCCCATTTGCCAAAGGTTCATAAGAATACGAACAAACATTAGCTCCATGATCAAAAGTTCCACAGATACCACACACCTCTTGATTTGGAATGCTTTAGGGTAGCCTTATAGTTAGCATCTTCACATGCCTCGGTAACTCAACTAACTGCAATACAATTCTTGATTTGAGCTCACTTCATGAACTCCAGCTCGTCTTCCGTTAACTCTCATTTATTAAGAATGGATCCATATTTTGAAGATTTCATATGTTTATTTGGCCATCCTCTCTCATACAACTCCTCCTATTGCATTGTCTACCATCTATTGGCACTGTTGCGTCAATCCATCATAAAAGAATTGGTTTAGTATATGAAGCAGGAAATGATGGTGTGGACATTATATCAGCATGAGTTTAAAGCGTTACCATGCCTCGTGGAATGGCTCTCCCTTCATTTAAGTAAAGGTAGCTATCTTGGTACGCAACTCAGATGTCTTTTAATGGGAATAAAAATTTCCCATGAATTTTTTGTACACCTCCTCCTTTGTAATCAATGAGCTAGGTGGTACAGTCATTAACCATGACTTAGCCTGATCCATTAATATGTACTGGAAACATCTCATTCTGAGTTGATCTTTGGCTAAGCCATCCAAAGGGAAGGTTTGGAGAGTGTTATATAATTCCTGAATGAAGTTCAAAGGGTCTTCATTATGAACCCTATAGAAAGTTGGCAGTATGTTGTAGTGGATACTATTTAGTTTATAGTTTCTAGCTGCCTCTCCTAAACAGAAGCAATAAGTGGAAGTACCGATCACAGGTTTGGCATACTCCATCATTAATTGCATTTTGCCCATATTTTGGTTATTAAATTAATCTTCATGCTTGGATTCCTCACGATGGTCTTCAAAGTCCCCTTGAGGTCTTCATATTCAATATATGTTGTCAATGAAAAAGACAGATTCACTATCTAGAGATCTCCTTCCTAGCATAAACTAATTGAGTGCACTTTCTAGAATCCTCTTACCTAGCTTAAACTAACTAAAGGAAATGCTAAATTAATAAAAAAATTAATAAAAAAACACTCAATAAAACATGTTAACAAAATAAGATAGTATTAAATTAATAACGAAAATTAACAAAACACGTTAACAAAATAACACAATAAAAAATGTACGTAAGAATAAACGCAAACAAGAAAAATCACTTAGCAAATAAAAAGCAATCAAAATTAATTTAAGTCTAAATGCTAAACACCTCCCTGGAAACGTCTCTAAAAACTTATTGTGCCTAAATAAGTTCTAAAAATACCGAGGCTATCTTACTTGCAAGTATGCGAGGTAGTTTTAGTGATTACCCAGGGTTGTCTCCCACTGAGGTGAAATTGGTCCACTCAAATTAATTTTGAATAAAAATAAAAACATATGCAATCTTAAACATCATGTCCCGATTTATTGAGTAAAGGCTTTAAAGGAAATCACAAAATTAAACTGAAAAGTAAACGGGTTTAATTGGGAGAAAAAATGAATAGATCAATCAAAGTGGAAAACTCTTGATAATTAATTTCACTATTTTAATCTCCTATGCATGATTAAAGGAAATGATTGGATAGTTTTCTTAATAAAATTATTAATTTACTAAAATTAATATTTGTTTTCTAAATCAACTCAAATAATGAGCTAATCTAACTTTTGTACTCAACAAGTTATTATCCGAATTAATTATGAAAACCTGACTACTAATTACCACTTAGGTTAATATTTTTGTAGTTCTTAACCTATGCATCCATAGCTTTCATTCCATATTAAACTTCTTCTCTTGTTCGTTTAATACCAAAATGATGCAAAGTTTGATCATACTATTACTTCCATTTAGTTTTAAAACTACAGCAACATCATACAATAACTCTGTCCCTCAATCATGCATATTTGACTAAAACAGCTACATTAATACTCCAGAAAGAGAGATCAATCCATCACGAAAATAACAAGATTCATCATATTCAAATACTTCAATCCAATCTTTATCAATATAAGAGAAGTATTTAAGAAGTAAACTAAGTAAATAACCAAATGAACTATGAAAAGATAACAAATAATAGTCAGCTAAGCTATGAAAGTAACAGGTTTAGTAACAACAAGAAATAGAGCAACAGATGAATAGAATAAGCAAGCAAGGATCGGGTAAGTGTGAAGGCGGTGGTTTCTTACCCTTCTTAAGCTTCCTACATTAGCTCTTGCCTTTTGCTTCAGCTTGTTCTCACCCAGATGCTTGAACTACCTTCCCCTTTCTATTATGTTTCTCTCTTCTTCCCCTCAGTCTACTGGTCTATGCTTCCTTTCTCTCTTCTCCGACTTCCTTCTCTCTATTTGCCTCTTGTGCGTATTGAGTGAAGAATGAAGAATGGAATGAAAGATGTCGCCGTCACCCTTTTATCCTTTCTATTTGTAACCTCATTTAGGTTTAGGTTTTTGTGCCTCATTATCTTACAACTGTCACATAATAAAATAGACAGATTAAAGGATTGCATAAGAATTTACACAGGGGTGACTATGTTTGTCATCCCCATAAGGGCTGGTCACCCATGTGCATAAGCTTGCACAATGGAGACACGTTGGTCTCCACTGTGCAATCTTATGCAAAGCGGTGACACATGACAAATTAGTCACCACCTTATGCACGATGGTGACGCTTTAGTCACCGCCTTTCTTAATATTATATAAAGGGGCCTTAATTGTTATAACTAGAGAATTTGGTTTTGAGTTTTTTAAGAGAACTTAATCAAGTGTCTTTATTCGACAAAGATACATATGCCTAGACAAGTGATTAAAAGGAGATGTTTTAAATTAAAATTTTTATTACTTCATTCAATATTTTTACCCATCAATTCTAGGTAATTATTTCTTTTTCATAACAAACTTACCTCTCTCATAGGAATCTGGCAAAGAATACAAAATTTTTTATTTTTCAAAATTTACTAGCAAAATGAAGCAAATATTTGAAATTATTCAGAATAAGGACAGAAAATTTATGATGCCTTGTAAAGGTAACTTGTGACATCCCTATAAGAGAAGAAAGAAGGTTTCATAAAGATTGAGAGAGAAAAATGAAGATGAATATTAGGTTAGGTATTTCTAGAATTTGGGTGTTTGGCATTTCAAATTTAATCAAATTATTAATATTTTTATTTTTGAAAAGTTAAAAAGAAAAATATTTAAAAATAAAATGATAGGTCAGCTACTAAGTTGACATATTCATTGATCTAATAGGTCACATGTTTTCAAGTAACGAGAGTATCACATCATAATAACAAAAAACTAATGAAGTGACTCTTTTTGGGGCAAATTATTCTTTTTTGTAAATGATAGGAGGTGAATTGATGCTACCAATAATGACAGGGGTCAACTTAGGTATTTTGTGAAGTGTTGGGGAGATAAATTGTACCTTTTTCCTTTTGAAAATTATGAAGCTAATTTCTTAAATTATTTTTAAATGATTCACACCATATACATATTATTACCAATTAAATAAAGTAATGCCAAGTAATGGAGGTTCAAAGTACTAAAAGAATTTGTTATTTAGTTTTTAGGAGCTTTTAAAATAACCTCCCTTATCAAAGATGGTTCATCATTCTATAGTCAAAAACAAAAAAAATTAAATATTATAAATTCATTTATTTTACATTATTCTTTATATCATCCATTTTCCCTTGTTAATCTTCCAATTACTTTTAATTTTTTTATTAATAAATAAATTATTTAATATTGCATTAAATTATTAGCATCATCTAAATTAAATATTAATCATTAAAGATGAAAATTTTTATAAGTATGAAGTATAGACACTTTAATGTCGTGTAACCTAAATGACTTATTCGATACTACGATATGTGTATAATATCTTGATTTTTTAAACAAGAGATAATTATATTAAAATTTCCCATATAGGTTGTAAGAATAGACAAAATAAGAGTCCCAAAAAAGGACGAGATGGTGATTTTTCAATTTATAAGAGGGTCTCTTATAAAACTAGCATCAACTAAGGTTGTAATGGGCAAAGAGCTGTAGTAATGAGCTCAAACTACATTAACTAAACCTGAATATTTTAAAGGTTATGAATGAGGAGATGATCTCTTATCCACACCCTAAGGTGATTAACCACTTGAACAACAGAAGAGTCTTGATACTTAAAGATTTTCGAATTCCTTTCTTCCTAAATTTTTAACATAGAACAATCTAAGTAGATTAAGCTATTGGATGATGATCTTGCGTGGATTACAGAGGAGATTCTACTAAGAATGGAACTGTAATCTGGTTTACTAATTTTAAAGGACCTTAAGGTTGAATTGCATACCGGATACTTTTAGAAATAGAGCATTTAAAGAATAAATGATTCAAAGATTCCATGCTCTAGAGATATAACACACACATAATAGGAATGTTAAGGAAGGTTAATTTATCTAGTGTGGGAAGTTTCTATATAGCTTCTATTCATAATAAAAATAGTGACCATTAGTATAGACCATTTTTTCCATATGAACTTAGTCCCTAATAGCTTAGGAAGTTAAGGACTCAATATTGATCCACAAGATGTGTTTTTCAGTTTCCCAAAATGGTGATTCCCCTAAAGATATGAGTCCATTTCGAAGAGGTTAGGCAAGCATCTTGGTACAGGGTTCCCAAAGCTCCTTCATAAGTTAGAACTCAACACACTATTAATAATGAGTTCTTTGACTTCTGCATTTAAGGGGAGATAATGTATTATAGGGTACCAGTTAGGAAGGTTTACTAAAGGTATAGCAAAGGAACAATCATCAAACCATAGTAATGTTGAAGTTCCATTCCTAAATTTGCAAGTAATGGAATTTTGCACTATATGCCTCAAATTTAATAATTTTTTCAAGAACCAAGAAGTTCCAACCTTGCATTGATATTCCCATAAGCCTTTTACTTTCAAAAAAAATTAAATCCATTAAATGCACAGAGTTTCCTTGTTTAAAAGGACTCTCTATATTTTCTTACGCATTAAGACCTTGATGGAAAGCTTCAAACTTCTCATACCAAAACCCTTTGTATGCCTAGGTTTACACAACTCTTCTTAACTAACTTTTCAATTTGTTCTAGATTCTTTTGCTCCATTCTATAGGAACTTCTTAAGAAGTCTCTCAATATGTTTCTAACACCTATATATAGAAAAGCCTATGTGTGTAGAGATTATAATATAGCATTGATTTAAAAAATTCTACCAGTAAAGGATAACACCTTAGTACTCTAATTGCTTATTACTTTTTCGATCTCTTCTAGTTGAGATAAGCATTCAAATTTCCTTAATTTACACCTTAAACTTGTGATGGAAGAGAACTAGCTCAAGAGCTGTTTACAACTTTTAGATACAATAAGGTGATTTTTCTATAAACAGAGATAAAAGTTCCTTGAACATTTAGAGAGAGTTTAGTTGAATGTTTAGTGATTTTTCTATAGATTAATAGATGATGATGAAAGTGTCTAAAACATTTGGAGAGAGTTTAGTAGAGTGGTTAAGGATTTGTCTTTTCCTTTACAAAAAAAACAAATTATTTGCAAAACATAGGTTGAAATTTTTAATTTTTTTTCATTTGCTATGGTATTCAAACTTTGGGTCCCTAATAATATTGAAAGAGATTAGCCTGGTCAATGTTTCGACATAAGGAGTGAAGATATAAAGTGATACTTTGTCTCAACCCTTTGTCACCTTGGAAATGCAATATGGGAGTTCCGTTAATTAAGACTAAATAAAAAATGGTAGTTACACACTAAAAGCCTTAAATATGTGAGTGATGAAGTCCAAACTTAAAAAATCAAATTCTTTATGGAAATCATCTTTAATTGCCTAATTCACAATGGCTTTTTTCCTTCCATAAAACCTAAATAGTTACTAAGCAAGAAGGATATTATCACTAAATGGCCTATTATGGAGAAAAGCAAGTTGAGCTTCATTGATTATCTTATCTACCACATCTGTTATTGTAGAGGCAAGAATCTTGGAATGATCTTATATATAGTATTGCAATAGGAAATGAGTATGTAATCTAGTATTGAGATAAGATTCGAAGTTTTGGGAATTAAAGTGATAAAGATCCTATTAAACTCTTTTAACATAATCCCCTTATTAAAGAATTCAAAAATGGAATCTAGTACCATATTTTTTATCTAAGGCTAAGTCTTCCGAAAGAATTGGGCATTAAGCCCATCAGAATTTGGGGCTTTACGTGGATTAAATTGAAAGACTACTGATTATATCTATTCCTTATAGACTGATTTAAAGAGTAGGTGGAGCTCCTAGTCTATGAACTGATTGTCAATAAATTCTTAGATGTAGATGAGTAATGTAGTTTCCATAGAATTCCTATAGAAATTCAAGATCTCATTCTTTATTTCTCTTTGGTCTTGTAAAAGAGTTTTATATCTCTTTAAGAGAATTGAAATTCAGTTTTAATTCTTCCTCATTTTAATGGCTCTATGGAAAATCTTTTGTTCAAATCCCTTTCCTTGAGCCATAAGATTCTTTCCCTTTTTTTGAGCAGTGATTTATGAGCCTCAATTACTTGGAGATAATCAATTAAACCTTTTTGTTCCAAATTTAGTAGTAAGGGGTCCCTTAAATTAATATAAATTTGGTTGAAAATTTTCCCTTAGAATCTTTTGATGCCCCCTTTTTAATAGCATCCTCGAGGTCATCCACTTTGGTAAGGAAGTTGTTGAACTAAAAGGGGCCTTTTTTAGGATAGTTGATAACCAAAATTTGAACTATCATAAGGCGATGATCAGAGAATATAGGGTTACAAAAGCTTACAAAGCTTGAGGGAAATATGCTCAAACAATCTTCATTAACTGTAGGCTTATAAAACTTTTTCAAAATGTTCTAAGTTTATCCTATTTTTTTAGGAGTATAGGTTGCCAAAGAAGTTAATATCAGTGACCTCCATGTCACTAATGCAATATTTCATCTCATTATTGTGGTGATTTGGGTTTCATTCCCAACAACTTTATAGTTATAAAAAATGCTATTGAAATCTCCTAAGATCATCTAAATACCATTGGTTGTGGAATGTATACTCTTGAGATCATTCCATAAAAGGTTCCTTTAAAATGCATGATTTGAGCCATACACTAGTAAAATCCATAATCTAATATTAACTAGGTTTGTAACTAATTATAGGTCCATAAACTGGTCTGAGGAAAGAAACATATAAATATCTGCTATCAAGAATATAAGCTAAGAAAATTCTGCCATTATAATGATGTAAGTGATTTGTAACTATTTTCCATTATCTCTTAAAAAAACCTTAAATATGTATAGTTCTCATCTTTGAATTTTGACTCTAAAATAGTTGTAAGCTTAGGTTTTATTTCCTTCACAAACTTCCTAAGGGCTTCTTGTTTCTTTAGGTTCTAACGACTCATCACATATATTTAAAATTTGTTTGTTACACTCTTTTAGTGCATTACGCATGTCACTTTCTCATTG
The DNA here is from genome assembly GCA_025504915.1 of Erythroxylum reticulatum. Classification (NCBI taxonomy): domain Eukaryota; kingdom Viridiplantae; phylum Streptophyta; class Magnoliopsida; order Malpighiales; family Erythroxylaceae; genus Erythroxylum; species Erythroxylum reticulatum. The sequence goes on along the minus strand of JANSVA010000217.1, from coordinate 31,630,330 downwards.
GTCCTCTATAATGACTTATCACACACATTTCATTGTCTCATTAGTCATCTTTAATGAATCATCACCATGTAATTAACGATTCTTAATCCTAAAAAAATCTTCTAATTGGTAGTTAAGTGAGAATCATTAATCCACTAATACCATTTTATACAAAAAGACCTAGTTACCCTTTAATGAATTTAATTCACCAATTAATCGAATTAAATTTTGAAATCCTCTAATTGGTAATTAAGGGAGATTCATTAATCCACTAATACCATTTTATACAAAAAGACCTTATTGCTCTTTAATGAATTTAGTTCATCAATTAATCGAATTAAATTCCAAAAATATTCCCCAACTGTCTTATCATCAAATTATCCATGAAGTACTATAATTAGGTCAATAATTATTATTTGTATGCTTTAAAAAATTTCGAATGCATTTAAAATCATTAATACCCATTATTTTTCAAAAAAGGGCATTTTAATCCTAAACTTTTGGAACTCTTGAAATCCATCTGATTAAACTTATTTTTAATTTGTTTCATTATCATTAGACTCTAATACCTATTCTAGATAATTTTCAATTTTTTTGGAGTTGGGTTCCCCATAAATCGCTATTCAAGCAAAAATACTATTCAACCAAACTCACTATTCATTTACAAATAATATTTATAAAAGACCATATTCAAATGAAACGAAACGTTCAGGGTTTTATAATCATCCCTCCTTATAAAAATTTCTTTCTTAAAATTTAATTAACCATACCTATTTAAAACAAGTGGGGATATAATGTACACATCTACTGCTCAGGCTCCTATATAGCTTCCTCTACCACATGATTCCTTCACAGTACCTTAACCAAGGAAATGATCTTATGATGCATAACTTGTTTTCTGCAATCGAGGATTTGTATTGGTACCTCCTTAAGAGTCAAATATTCCTTTAAGTTCACTGGTTGTTTTGTGATTACATATGAAGGGTCTGTTAGGTATTTGCAAAGCATAAATATGTGGAAGACATTATGAATCCTCGTGAATTCATTTGGTAGCTTCAATCGATATGTCATTGACCCAAATCTTTCTGTGATCTCTTATGGTCCCATGAACTTTGCTTATAACATTTCCTAAACCTTACACCTTTCTAAAGAGAAATCTTAAGAAATACACTATCTCTAATTTCAAATTTAAGATCTCTATGGCTATTATCTGCATAGCTTTTCTTCCTATCCTAGGCTATCTTTAATCTTTCCTGAATAACTTGAAATTTACCTATTATCACTTTTACAAGTTTAGGACCTATCAGTTTCCTTTCACCTACCTTATCCCAATATATTGGAGTTCTGCATTTTCTTCCATAAAGTGCCTCCTAAGGGGTCATGTCAATGCTAGCCTGATAACTGTTATTGTATACGAACTCTATTAATGGTAGGTGCATGTCCCAACTTCCCCTAAACCCCATGACACGAGACCTAAGCATATCCTTAAGTGTCTGGATAGTCCTCTCTGACTGTCCATACATTTAGGGAAGAAAGGTAGTGCTAAACTTCAAGCGTGTACTTAAGGCTCTTTATAAGCTGGGCCAAAATCTTGATTTAAACACTGTTTGAGACAATAGAATTTGACATACCATGAAGTCTCAGTATCTCATCCACATAAAGTTGGGCTAACCTGTTTAAGGGTAATCGTTCTTATTTGGAAGTAAGTGTACAGATTTTGTTAACTTGTCCATTATCATCCATATAGCATCGTGCACCCTTTAAATCCATGGAAGTCCTACTATGAAGTCTATAGTAATCTTCTCCCACTTCCATTATGGGATAGGAAGGGGTTACATTAATCTAACAGGCTTTTGTTGTTCTATTTTCACCTGTTGACAGGTTAGACACTTATAATGAACTCTACTATTTATTTCTTCATCCTTCTTCTCCAACAATGTTCTTTGAGAGTATGGTATATGTTTCTAATACCTAGATGTATAACACAAGCTGAGGAGTGAGCTTCCTCTAATACCTCTTTCTTTAAATCTCCTATATCCAATGCATATAATCGTTCCCCTTTTATCACTATACCATCTTCCTTGATTGTAACATCTGTTCTCAACCCAGTCTCAACTTCGATCTTCAACTTCATCAACTGTGGATCTTTTTTCTATCCCTTTCTAACCTAATCTACCAAAATAGGGCAAACATGAAAGGAAGTAATTAATGTCCCTGAGTTTGATATATCCAATCTCTTTTTTAGAGACCTCATTTCCTCTAGAAGTGGAAGATATATCGTCTTTAGTAGTGCTATCGAGTTGATAGACTTCCTACTTAAGCCATCAGCCATTACATTGGCTTCTCTATGGTGATACTTTATCTTACAATCATAATCTTTTATTTACTCTAACCATCTCCTTTGTTTTCTAAGTGAACAAATATTTGGAAAAATCAGTGCAAACAAACCGCAGTCGGTCACGAATTGTCAGTTTTATATCGAAAACTTGCCGACTATAGTCT
>JANSVA010000217.1:31557039-31583467 GCA_025504915.1 Erythroxylum reticulatum | reverse complement strand
ATTCTCTATTCCTTTCTTATCACTCAACTCAGTGTCAAATTCTTGCAAAAATAACACACAACGAATTAGTCTTGGTTTAACATTCATCAAGTATTTCAAAGCTGCATGGTCAGTATACACAATCACTTTAGATAAAACCAAATATGAGCAAAATTTGTCAAAAATGAACATAACTGCCAATATCTATTTTTTTGTGGTGGTGTAATGGCGTTGTACGCTATTCAGCGTCCTACTTGCATAAAAAATGGGATGAAAGATTTTACCTCTTCTTTGGCCTAAAACAATACCCACTGCATAATCACTTGCATCGCACATTGATTCAAAAGGAAGAGACTAGTTAAGAGATATAAGAATAGGTGCAGTCACAAGAATATCCTTTAATAATTGAAAAGATGTCAAACATTTATCGTCAAAATTAAACACGAAATCTTTTTCAAGCAATTCAGTCAAAGGTTTAGCAATCTTAGAAAAATCCCTAATAAACCTACAGTAAAAACTAGCATGGCCTAAAAACTTCTAAATAATGTAACATTGTTTAGTGGTGGAAGTTTCTTAAGTCACAATCGTGGCCTTTAGGCCCATAGTTGGGCAGATGAGCAACCACTTCCAAACTTTACGTTTTGAGGGATTTTTTGGACCTTTTAGAACCCAAAAATCCTAGTTCAACCCTAAACACAAAAGAACATAAATAGGACAACAAGAAAAGAAAGAAGTAGCTTTTGCATCAGCCACTTTTGGAGAGAAACCCTAGAGAAAATTGTTGAGAGATTTAGAAAGAGAAGAAGGAAGAGAGAAGTGGAGAAGAAAGCGACATCGACATATTTCCTAGATCAAGAGTTTCCAATGTCACTACCTCCCGTCTCTGTCCATGATCGTAATTCTTGTTATTTTCCACTTTTATTATTGTATAGAATTGGGAATAATAGTTTGTTGATAGGATTTGTGAATATTGAGATGTTCTAAACTCACCTTCTAGCCTTTTATCTTTGATTCAATGAAATTTAATTCATTTTATGTTTATTGGATTTATTATGATTAATTTATGTGATTGCATAATTTGGTAATAAATTAAGAGGGTGAATCGAATAAAAATTTATTAAATAGGGCTAACGAGAGTTAGGTGATTTAATAAGAATGAGAAATTAATCAAATCAGTAATTGTGTGAATAGAGATCCCGTATAGGTTCCTAATAGTTTATTGGAAAAATTCAGATCTAATTAGGATTTTAGATAGGTTGTTAGTTGAGAAATTGCAATTTTCCATAATTTGATTAGGGTTTATAATTTAGGGTTATAGTTATAACTCGAGAGAGAGATAAGTCATAATCGATTAGGTTAGCGTTAAAGATAGCCAAATTCTCCTTTCTCTCAATTGATAGTTTTTTAGGTTAATTCTTGAGTGTGTTGCAACAACTAAATTATTAATATTTTCGTAATTGATTCTTATACTGAATTGCATGATTGAACTGAATTCTTAAACTGAATTCTTGTTTTAGTTTTGCTATCTTTTGAATTTCTGCAAATTATGTTGGCCTTAGATTTTAGGACTAGATTATGCCTCCTCGTAGGATCAACACCTTAGGTACTACATGAATGACCCGTGCGCTTGCAAATTACTGAGGTTAACTAATTAAAACTTACATCCATCAGAAAACCACAATAAGAATTTAACAAGAATAAACTTAAAAAACAATTCAAGAATAAACCCTTATATGGATTTATAAATCCATAATCATGTTCATCACACCACTAACGAAGTTAAGATCCAAGAAAATTAAATATAAAAAGGGAAGACAAAGAAAAATAACTTTAAGTCATGATCTGGAAATTATGGAAAATTGGAGTTGATCTTGATGTTTCCACTTATGATTTCCTTGTTTATCATGTTCAGCCCCTTTTTTATGTTTTTCTTTGAATTAAATATTTCTTGAACCTTATAGGGTTCTTTATAGGGTTTCCCCACTTACTTTGGTAATGAAAATAGCCCCAAATTGTCAAAAGTACAAAGAAAACTCACGAGCTTGAAAATATGAAATTTACTAGAAATGCACAATAATGCATGCATTTTCTTTAGCTCTTTAACACGATCATGTAAAAGGCTCTAGAACCTATTGCTTCCCTTTTCACGATCATACATGGTCATGCATAGTTATGCTAGAATTATTTCTTCAACTTTTTTTCTCTTTTTCCTATCTCCACTCATCACCAAACACGTCAAACAATCCTTGAAATATATAATTATGATCAACTCTTGCCTTTTATAACAATTAAACAATTAAAACACTAATAAGAATATAAATCTAAATCTTAAACATATGATTATCATCTAATAAAATTTCAAAACACAGCTAGAAAACATATTATGATATACACCTAGAACGTTTCTTAGAAGGTAAGTTCATCTTCTTTGAGTTTCTACATAGCTTGGATTTGGAAGCTTGATAATTTTGTGGAATTTTTTAAATACTTTGAATATTTATTAGATAAGGACTAATTTGATAAATAGGTCATTTAAAAAGGATGTGTGGTTTAAAAGTTATACAATCAACAAAATTAGGAACTGGAAGTTTAAATTATGTAATTCTTCTAAAATTTCTAATTTTTTGATATTCTAATGGCCTAAAATATAGAATTCTTAAGAATGAAAAGTAAGAGAAACAAGTTTTAAAGGATTATAAGAGTTAGAACTGAGGGTATTCAAGGTGATTGTTAAAATGTTTCTATGAACAAAAATTTTATATTTAAAACTAGTTTATGCTTAGGGAATGATGAAGTTTCCTAAAACAATTCCATAGTAATTTTTTAATTTATGATTTTGATTCTATAATTTCTAATTTTAAGGATATATCTACATTGAATTCTTAATCTAGAGATTCTAAAAGCAACATTGGCCACACTAATGACATTAAAAAATTGATCGGATATGGTTTAGTTTGTTTTTTTTTATGAGTGATGTATTATCTTGGCTATTTGCTATAAGAAATTTTGGATTGTCTTAGCTATGCTAATGAGTAAATTTTAAAATTTTAACAATAGAAATAGCTTAGCCAATTACAAACATATTTGGCCTAATATAATGAAAAAAGAGACTTGGTATGATAATTAGGAGATGATGGATGGAACGTAGTTTGGTTATGAGATTTCCATGCTTGATTTTCATATTTTAAATTCATTCATACAGGTTGATTTATTTTTTAATATGTCTTTATATGTTTGAGAGGTGTAATTATGACTTTATGTTAAGTTTTAATTATACAACACTTTAAGTTGTGGATTCTTAACATTGATGATTGTGAAAATTTTTATGTATATTTTCATACTCTACTGCATATTTAGAAATATGGTATTGGTCTTTTAATGATTATACGTATGTGTGTGAAAATTTAAGAAAGAGGTTATAGGATGCAATTATGATAGATCATAAGATATAGTGAAGGGTAACAACCTTATGCTTCGATTGGTGGACATATTATTATAATGTTTAGAAAAAAGAAGGAAGGATGATATGGATAGGAGAAATGGTTTGATTATTACCATGGTACCAATTTCTATATATTATTAATTTTGATATTGAAAATGACATTGCGTGGATTTAGAAGAAACAATAAAATAGGCTATAAGGTGAAAAAGGGGATTATAAGGGAGGAAATGCAATATTTCTTATTGTGTAATTCATGTTTACCTTAATCTGAAGATTTTTTTTCTCACATCATACTAATTAATTTATGGTCAGACTGAGTAGATAAACTATGAATAAAAAAGATTTAATACGAATGAATAAAATGAGTTATGTAAATATTTTTACCCATGTTTTATTTTAATATATAGGATATGTCATTTCCTTTTTATATTATTTTTATGAACATTATAATATGAATTCAATTATGTATGATTTCTTTCATAATTTTACAAGATTAATGTTTATAATGGATTTTCCTTGACATAATTTTGTAACATAATTATTTGCTCTTGTTAGGATATAGTCAAGGCAATCTATTTTCACTACTTTAAGCTTACTAACCGTTTGTTATCCTTGTTTTATATCTATCTTTGATTACAAATGAGGAGACTAGAGCCACACTTATTAGTTAACCATCGAATATCATTTATTTGATTTCTTTTTGGTTACTAATTTAAGTTTATAATTCATAAATAGATATTATAGATACTTCTATTGCATATTAACCCTAATGGGTATACAAGATCATTAGGACTTTAATTTTAATTATATATAATGTTTTGGATGAGTGTACATATTATGTTATATAACATATCAAGAAGAATATAGTGTACTCCAAAGCGCCTTCCAAATCACTCTAAATCTTATATCTCTTAGTTACTACTCCTTTAAAATATCTATTTCATGGAGATTGAAGGTGTATAAACCATAATAACTACAAACCAAAACTTTCTCTTTATGTAATAGCCTGTTTTCCATTCTCAGGGTTAAAGCCTTAGAATTTTGCATATGAGTCATATCATTGAGAATTCATGAATTGTATTTCATTCATATGCATATCATTAGCATACCTATATGAATTATGAATTAGTACATATTGCAAAGATAATATATGCACTCAATAGACATATTTTGGGGTATGAAACGTTTAAAATGATCATGATGTGAATTGTCTATTGTGTATTGTTTATGTATTGAATTTTGGTTTGGTGGACTATAATTAGTAAACTTGGAATTTATTATTACAATTGGAAAATTGATGAATTAAAATGTATATTTAGACTAGGAAAAATGTCAAGTGGCAAGACAAGTTGACATAGAAAATTAGGATGAATAAGCCTACAAATTGAGTAACATTTGACATAGATAATTGAGTGACATTTGACATAGGAAATTAAGTAACAAATGGCAGCAATGATTGGGTGACAAATAGAATAAGTAACTAAGTGACATTTGGTAGCATGTATACAAGACAAATGGAGGGCCTACATAAGTAACATACGTCATTGAAACATAATGACACTTTGCACCTAGTTTAATTAAGCTAATGTTTCTACTAGAACATTCACCATCATTACTCTTCCTCTCCACTGCAATAGTCACCCTTCCATAGCTCTAGAGTTTTGCTTCAATTGTGCTTATTTACCACTCAAAATCCTTATAATATTCTACACTAGGAAAGATATATGTTATTGTCTTCTATTTTGTTATCATCTTATTGCTAAACCAACATCTTGTACTTGGATGATTTTCATGCTTGGAGAGTTGAATTAGCTTGATATTTAAGGTGGAAATTTGAGCTAGACAAGTAAGTAAAAGATTGATCTTTATGGCATATTATATTAGAAGGTTTATGATGACTGAATTGGGATGAATTGTAAATGGTGTTGATGATGAATTATGCTAGAAATTGATACTTGAACTTGGATACTTTTATGCCTTGTTTTTTATGTATAAAAACCATAGGTTATAGGTGATCTTGAAATGGGAAAGAACTAGGACTACATTTATGATTAAATAAATGATAGTTTTTGTTTTGATTTTGATGCATAAAATACCAAAGCTTATGAGCTACCATATGAATGATTTGAATTGGAATTAGATATGGAATTGATGAGGAATTGACATATAATTAAGGTATAATTGAGGTATAAGTAATGGACTATGGTGAAGATGTGTTGAATTTGGTATAAAGATGTTAAAAGCTGGAAAAATTGAAGGAAAAGGATGGTGAACCTTTGGTTCACTCATCCCATGATCGTGGGAGCTACTGTTGGATCGAAAACAAAAGCGTGCAAGATTTGGATAAAACAATAGATTTCAAAACTTTTTTGAACTTAAAATGCATTGGAAATAACATAACCAAATCAACATGTTTCAGCCATACATGATACGGTATAAGGAAAATAATTTTCATAAGAACAAGGTGGTAGAAATATACCGACTCCTTGCTACAGCTTCGACTCCTCACTTTTGTATCCTCTCTGAATCCTTGCTATAGCTTTGACACTTTGTTATCCTTTCCTTTGTCAATGTATCCAATCTTTGTTGTTATATCCTTGACCAATCCAATCTACCATTTATTCTTCTTAGACAACTTGGTTAACAAGATCCTTTAGTTGGAAAGGAGAAGAAATATTTTGAGGAGATTTTCCTTAGAGGAAAGAAGCCAAAAATGAGACTCTTCTCATTCAATTTTCGGCTATGCATGCATGAGACGAGAGAGTGATTCAAAAATGGAAAAACACTTCTTAGTCTCCTTATCAACTTCATTTATCATGAAAGAAAGAAGTGATATGCATCCAATGCAATACTTCATTCTTTAATCACTCGTAAGGAAGCCAACAAATGAGACTCTTCTCATTTGTCTAAGATGGCTATATGAAAAGCCCAATGACCTATGTGAGACCTTCTCATTTTCGGTTATGGATGAAAGAAGGAGGAGAGAGTAGATCAAATGCACCTCTTCCTTTCTTTAATCAAATGAATGCTGAAAGGTTACATTATATTCCATCATTAAAAGGCAACCATTAAATCATTTAATAATAAGATCATTACTCCATTTAATGATGATAAAAGCATGATAAAAACCATCTTTAATTTAGCAATTCAATCCTAAATATGCAGCTGCACATTTAACTATAAAAAATCGAAATATGCCTTCCTTCGTTCTTTAGCAACTTGGTTTCAATTTAATTAATCTAATTAATCAAATCTAACCAAAGTCAAGCCCAATATTAAATGGCCATTTAGGCTTCTAATTAAAGTAATTCTAACATTCAATCATGGGATTTAAAAACTCTATATACACTTCTTACTTTGTTTGATAACTTTCCTAAAAGACAAATAGGGAGTCTAATTGGACTTATATAATTCCAGCTCCAATAAGCCCGGAATTAATTTAATCTCGTTAGAATTATTTCTAGCTTATTAAACAAATGTCATTTCATTAAATACAATTAGTTGAACTCTTAAATTACTAAATATCATGAGAACAGGCAAGCTCTATTATGAACCATATTCTAGCCATCCACATAATAAGGGGTAAAATTAATGTTTTGCACTTATGTTGATTTTTCTTTATAGATCCCCAGCTATATTATGATTAACACACAAGATCTCATCTTGGTGTTAAGACTTGATGGGTAGCCAGTCCATTAAACTACTAGCACTAGTTTAATCACCAAACATCGTAAAACATCTACAAGTGATGCTATCACTATAAACTCTTTATTTAAGTGAATGTTCCTTGATACATGTTTCAATTAATAATTCCGTCGCGCAAACATTGGATTGATACTCTGTAAAAATCCATTACTATCATATCAAAAATTATAATGAAACACGTATGAGTTCACCACTCATCAAGATTGTGGTTCGTAATAAAAGAATGCTAAGGTGTATGTTTTAAGATTAAAGTAACAACCCACTTTATTCTTTAAAAACATACTTGATTCCAGATTCATTTAATAGTGCCATTATCAATAGTCAACTACTATCATGATATGAAACTCATCATTCTCCTGAAGTAAACTCTTTACTTGCATGGAGATAAATCGCAACACTACAGTCTAAACCATAATCAAGCGACCAACTTGATTATTCAATTATCAATCAACTAATTTAGATTCTAATAATATACATGTTTCCTATACATCTCCATATATATGTCTATTACTTATAAAAGAATCTTGGTACCTTATGACTAGATATATAATGCTCATACAAATTAAACCAAACTCTTTTGTTTTATTAATAATAAATATTTTCATTACAAAAGTAACTAGAAAAAAATTAAGTTACATATAAATACACTTACTTTCCAGGGCACTATATTTACATAACTCCAACAATCTCCCATTTTCCCTAAAGCAAGTTTAACATATCCCTCAATCCCATTCCTACTATATGACCTTCAAAACTCTATTGAGACAGCATCTTCTTAAATGGATCAGCAACATTTTGCTCTGTAGAAATCTTTACCACATTCACCTCACCACGTTGTATTATCTACCTTATGAGATGATACTTTCTCTCAATGTGTTTGGCATCTTTACCGTTTTGAGGTTCTTTAGAATTAGCCACCGCCCTATTATTATCTCAATAAAGTGTAATGGTCTTTTCTGCCTCAGGAACTACCTCCAAATCATTCAGGAACTTGTGGAGCCAAACTGCTTCTTTTACTACTTCAAAAGCAGCAACATACTTAGCCTACATAGTCGAATCAACAACACAAGCAACAATATACTCAGTCTTTATAGTCAAATCAGCAATACAAGATTGCTTGATACTCCTCCAAAAATATATATAACCAGAATTTGATTCCTTTGAATCAACATGTGATTAGAAATCGAAATCTGTAAATCATGTTGTAATAAGGTTACTTCTAGAGTAAACAAGCATTAAGTTCTTCGTAGATGAAGATACTTTAATATGCACTTGACAATAGTTCATTGCTCAATTCCTAGATCGGAATGGAATCTACTTACCAATACCATTACGTAACAAATATTTTCTCTAATACAAAGCATAGAATACATTAAACTTCCAACTGTTGAAGCATATGGAATGTTATGCATGCGTTCAACCTCTTCTTGGGTCTTAGGTGCTTGCTCCATTTGGGATTTGGAAACTAACCTTGCCTTCTTGTATCCTTTTGTAAATATAAGGCTCATCTAGGGTTTTTATGAATCCATAGGTTTTGATAGACTTATCAAAGCTAATGTTCCAAGACCTAGATGCTTGCTTAAGTCTATAAATGGACCTCTTCAATTTGTATACCTTATGCTCATTACCTAGCTCAATGAATCCTTCTGGTTAAGCCATATAAATGGATGCGGTCTTGACACCCATTTTTCATATTTTTTAATCAAAATAGGCTACTATGTTCAAAAGAATTCTGATGAACTTAAGCATGGCAACTAGAGAAAAGTCTCCTCATTATCTATACCCTCTTTTTGAGTATAACCCTTAGCTACCAATCTAGCTTTAAAAGTCTCTACCTTTCCATCAGATCCTTTTTTCGTTTTGTAGATCCATTTACACCCTATGGATTTTACATCTAGCGGTAGATCTATAAGGATTGAGACTTCATTGGTGTACATGGAATCTAATTCCGATTCCATCACCTTGAGCCATTTTCTGCATCAACATCATTAAGAGCTTGTGTATAAGTAATGGGATCTGTTTCTTTTTGGTCTTAGATGGTTATTATGCCTTCTTCTAGACCTAGATACCTGTCTAATTGTCTCATAACCCTCCCACTATGTCTAAGCACTACTTGATGTTCAAGCTGCTATTTTGATTTAACTCTTGAATCCATTTTGACATCTTGTTCTGCTAAATCCAAATTAACTCTTGGTTTGGATGAAATAATACTACTTCATTTCTTCCCTTGGGATTTCTCACAAAGTTTTCCTCCAAGAAGGTCACATTTATCGATAAAATATCTTCCTATTCTAAGAACTGTAAAAATATTACCCTCGTGTACCCGTAGGATATCCTACAAATAAACATACTTCTGACCTTGGTTCCATCTTTGTGGATCCAAGCCTTAGAACACAGGTTGGGTAGCCTAAGTCCTTAAGTGTCGCAATGAAGACACTCATCCAGTCTATAACTCCTTAGGTCATTTAGGCACCGATTTAGATGGAGCAAAGTTTAGAAAATAAGTTTCTATTTGTATGGAATATCCCCATAATGATTCTAGAAGGCTAGCGTAGGACATCTTTGATCTTACCATCTCCAATAGAGTCCTACTCCTCCTCTCTGCTACACCATTCTATTGAGATGTTCGAGGAGCTAACAATTTGGAAACAATTCCATTATCAATTAGAAATTATTGGAACTCTCCAGATAAGTACTCACCACCTCGATCCGATCGAATTTGTTTTAATGGCTTGCCTAGCTGCTTCTCATCTTTAGCTTTGAATTCTTTGAACTTTTCAAAACACTCACTCTTTTTATTCATCAAATACATATAGCCATGTCTAGAGTAATCATCTATAAAGGTTATGAAATAATTGTAACCTCCTCTAGCTTGTATGTTTATGGACCCACACACATCAGTATGTACCAGGTCCAATATGGATTCAGATTTGTTTCCTCCAGAAGGAAATGAGGTTTTAGTAATTTTTCTTTCAATACAAGATTCACAGGTGGGCAATAGATCATTATCCAAGCACGCAAAGATCCCATCCTTCACTAACCTGTCAAGTCTTTTCTAATTGATATGACCCGTTCTTAAATGCCACAGATATTTTGAATTAATGCTAAAGTCATTGGATTGTCTTGGTTTTATTAATTTTGTGGTTTTTAGTGAGCTTGTCATAGATTCTATAAAGAACAATCCCTGTTTAATTATCTCATTACAAATAAAATCCTTGTTCTCATATATTGAAACAACATTTTTAAAATATAAGGAATAACCAGATTTTATTAGACAGAAAACAAAAATCAAGTTCCTAACAATCATTGGGAATGTAATATACATCCTCTAAATAAAACCTATGACCACTAGGAAATTTCAAGATAATTACTCCCAATGATTCTACTAAATCATAGGATCCATTTGCTATCTTGACTTGAAACTGGCCTTTATATAGTCTTTTCCTTTGTTTGAGCCCCTGCAAAGGATTGCAAACATAGTTAGTGGCTCCTGAATCTCATATCCAAGAATCAGAATCTACCACATTTTTAGTTACTAACAAACTTAGAAAACCCATACCTTTTTTACTTTTGAGGGGCTCAAGGTAGATCATACAGGTTTTTTTCCAGTGACCCTGCTCGCCGCATTTGAAACACTTTCCCTTGGTGTCCTTTTTGGCCTTCTTTTTCATGAATTAGACCTTGAATCCTGTTTGTGCCTTCTTTTTCATTCGACCCTTATTTTTCTTTCCCTTACCCTTAGGTCTAGAAGAAGATGCTACGTTAGCTTCTAGCCCATAAGCCTTGATATTTAGTATCTCCTCTGTACTCTAGAGGGCATTCATCAACTCACTCAAGGTGTAATCCTTGCCGTTGAGCTCATAGTCCAATTTAAACTGCTGAAAAGATGAGTTTAAGCTACTTATGATCATAATAATCTGTGTGTCTGCATCCATATCCACCCTAAGCATCTCAGCCTCAGTAACCACAGAGATTACCTTCAGCATAGAATCCCACACCGGTTCATCAGGTTTTTGTCTGAGATTATGAAAGGTTTGGATAGCTTACACTCTTGCAGACCTAGTCTCACCAAACATCTCATGTAGATGATGGACCATTGCACTAGTAATTTTCATGCATGCAATTTTATTTTGCAACATTTTGCTGACAGAAGCTAGAATATAACTCTTAGTAGTGTTATCAGCAATCTACCATCACTCATATAGCTGGACTTGCTCAGAAGTTGGATTGCCACCTGGAGGTGTAGGCTCATTGTCTATTAATACCCATGAAATTTGTTCATGTTAAAGAACAATGTCAAGGATACGTCTCCATTCATTAAAATTCTCTCCATTTTCCAATTTGTTTTTAGTCAAGAGCAAAGTGATTGGATTAATATTATGGTTAATTATTTCTAAAAATATAAATTATTAAACATGAGCATACTAGTCAATAATATTAGAACTTTGTATAAAATCATGATGCATGTATGCATGATGATATATTTAACAAAACTTAAAAAATTTAAAACTGTATACAACGATTATTTTTCTTATCTACAACGGACTAAGTGCAGTGGGCCATCTTGTCCATTAAAAGAAAAAATGGGACCCTCCTACTCAAAAAACTACTAAGCATCTTCATGCCTAGCTTTTTGAGAAGCATCATGATTTGGTCCATATTTATACCAACAGAGCTATGGTGAGCAAGTTATTGATAAAATATGTTAAGTGTGTAACCATTTGATTCATCCACTAAAGGTACTTACAAACTATGCCTCGGTAGGAGATCACATTTGCTACTAATGAGTGGACTTATCCTCAAGGAGACCTAAACTATGTAAGATCTAGGATTTGTGCCCTCCGGTGGGGAGTAAATCTTCACTACATTCAAATGGACCATCACATGGAGACCGTGGACTCTGACATGAGCATCCTCTCCCACTCAATCTCACATGCAATTTATTATCCATCCTATATTGTTTCATTATATATCTCATTGTTAAGTTGTCATTTTGCACTCATTTGGTATATAAATCTCTCTCATGTGTTAAAATAATTATTCAAAATTGATGGATTTGTTTTTAATTGTTTTTGGATGATTTTTAACACTTGGAAGATGAAATTGAATCAAAAAGAGGCAAGGAAAGTAAAGATAAGTCGAAATTGCAGATTAGTAGAAAATTCATTGACTAAGCGTAGGCACATGTAAGGATGGAAACCATCTGCAGAATCTGTTTTCAAAGTCAGATTTGACTCACTTGGGATTTTCATAATCTTTGAAGATCAGATTACTAACTTACAGATGAGATTTGCAACCTGAATACGTGAGAGGTGTGATTTGCAGAAGATGATGGAAAAAGGAAGAGATCGAAGGAGATAAAGAGGAAGGGGTATTGCTGTTCACGCAAGCCACTTTAGGGATAGTTTTACATTCTTCTGCAAAACTTTTCTATAGTTTTTCTTCTTATTTTTGGTCAGCCATAGTTAGGTCTTTCAATTTCTGCAATATTTCTCTAGGGATTTTTGGATTTTCTTCTTGGATCGGAAAATAAAACATGCAAGACTTAGCTAAAATGGTATATTTAAAAAAATAGAAATCTAAACACAGCGGAAGCAAGATAACCAAATCAACATGCTAAGCCATACATGATATGGTATATGGAAAATAATTATCAAAAGAACAAGATGGAGATTATATTTTCCAACTCCTTCGCTACAGCTTTAACTCCTTGTTGTGCTATCCTATCCTCGTCAATATATCCTCTCCAAAGTTATGTATCCTCTTCTCATTATTGTATCCTCGACCAATCTGATCAACCACTTGTTCTTCTTGGACAACTTGGTTAACAAGATCCTTTGGTGGGAAAATAAAAGAAAACTTTGGATGAGATTTTTCTTAGAAGAAATAAGCCAAAGATCTAACATATGCAAGAAAGGAGAGAGAGTTCAAAAATGCAAGAAAACTTCTCTGACGCCTTGTCAATTTCGTTTATGCATGAAAAGAAAGAAGAGAGGAGCATACAATGCATCACTTTATTTTTTAAGCTAACATAAAGAATCCATTAAATGAGACTCTTCTCATTTGTTCTAAGATGGCTATATGAAAAGACCAGTAACCTAAAATGACTTATCAATTTTGGTTTTAGTGATGAAAGAAGGAAGATGATACATAAAATGCACCTCTTTCATCTTTAATCAAATGAATACTAAAAGGTTACAATACATGCCATCATTAAAAGACAACCATTAAACCATTTAATGGTAAGATCATTACTTCATTTAATGATGATAAAGCATGATAAATACCATCTTTATTTGGCAATTCAATGTCAAATGTGCAGCTGCACATTCATCCCTAATAAAACCAAAATTGCACCTTCCATTTCCTTAAGAATTTTGTTTTAATTTAATTAATGAAATTAAATCAAAGTCTACCACATTTCTAAATGTTCATTTAGGCTTCTAATTAACCATTAATTAGTGCAAGCCCATCATTCAATCATAGGCTTTAAAACCTCCATTTATATTTCTTACTTTGCTTAATAACCTTCTTTGAAGTCAAGTGGGGGATCTTATTGGACTTAGATAATTCAAGCTCCAATAGGCCCAGAATTAATTTAATCTCATTATAATTAATTCTAGCTTATTAACTAAATGTCATTCCACTAAAGACAATTAGTTCAACTCTTGAATTACTAAATATTATGAGAACACATATTTTAAATAAGATGTCTAATTGCAAACCCTATTATGGACCTTATTATAGCCATCCACATAATAAAGGATAAAATTACCGTTTTGCCCTTATATTGATTTTTCCTTCTAGATCTCCCGTTTTTCTCTATAAGGTGATTAACATTCAACATCTCATGTTGGTGTTAGGACTTGATGGGTAGCTAGTCCATCAAACTCCTAGCGCCAATTTAATCACCAATCTCCATAAAACATCTAGAAGTGATGATATCACTATAAACTCTTTATTTGAGTAAATGTTCCCTGATACATGTTTCAATTAATAATTCTACCATGTAGACAATGAGTTAATACTATGTAAAAATCCATTCAGATCATATCAAGAATTATAATGAAACACATATGAATTCACCACTCATCAAGATTGTTGTCGATAATAAGCAAATGCTAAAATGTATGTTTTAAGACTAATGTAATGGCCTACTTTATTCTTGAAAACATACTTGATTCCAGATTCATTTAATAGTGCCATTATCGATAGTTGAATAATATCATGATATGAAACTTATCATTCTCTTTAAGTAAACTCCTTTATTTACATATAGATAAATTGCAACACTACAGTCTAAACAATAACCAAGCGACCAACTTGATTATTCAACTGTGAATCAATTAGTTTAGATTCTTATAATATATATGTTTCCCATACATCTTCATGTATATGTATATTATTAACAAAAGAATCTTAGTTCTTTATAACTAGTTATATTATGCTTATACAAATAAAATCAAACTCTTTTATTTTATTAATAATAAATATTTTCATTACAAAACTTTAACTGGAAGAAGATTAAGTTAAATGAAAATACACTTACTTTCCGGGGGACTATATTTACATAACTCTAACATTTCAAAGAAAGACCAAGAATGGAGGCTTTACAATTGGCTATTTCTTTATTGATTTTCACTTTTTCATGAGTAGCTAAATCCATTTTCTTGGTTGAAGGAAATCGTGTTATCATCTATTATGTGTAAGATGTTCCAATAAAATTTGTTTTGTTAATGAATATTGAGTGCCTTTCGAATTACTTTTTATTATTGAATTGGTTGATTTATAGGATGTACAACTAGGAATTGATTCGTTTAATAGCCAGATTAGTAAAATATGACGTTTAGTTTTTCTAATCACAAGTGACAATTAGGATTATCATCTTTACATTAGAGTTGGAAATTCTAAGAAGAAACTTATGTTGATTAAATCCATGTCGTACATATGTTGTCTTGTTCATTGATTTCTTAGTTCTTAAAGCTATTACTCAATTAAACTTACGATCGTATCTAAATTGTTGATTAATAAAAATGCTTAGAATACATGTTTCTATTCATCTAAACTTAAGAGAAAACATCACCCAATGAATATTTGTTGATGAACTGAATTTTATATCAAGAATTCATATTAGTGTGATAACGTCGGTAACTCGAAACTAAGGTTTGTTTACTAAAATTTTGATATTTGATTTTGTTAATTTTCGATTTTGTCACCTTTTTCTAAAATTGACGTGAATTAAAACCAACCCCCATTTGTTTTAGTTTTAAACTCATTAACCTTTACCGTTAAAAATTCCTTGTAGGACCAATCCCTACTTTCCATTACTACCTTAATTTGTATTGTAGGAGGTTGGTTTCTTTTTAAATTTGATTGCAAGCGATAGCAGTACCACTAATACATAATGAATGCATGGCAAAGCCTAGGGTTGGCAATTTTCTAAATGGCATAAAATCACATAATATCATATACTATTTGCATGTATTTATCCATTCATCTCATGAACTAATAGACCATATTTAATTGTCCATCTTAGAATATAAATAAAATTACAAGGCTTTAGGCCTATTAGACTTGGATCTTCTGCTTCAATCTCTTCATCCCCATGAATCGGCCTATTCGGTAAAACATGTGTAATGGCATTTTCATAAAATCGAATTTTTCCACTCAAAAAACAAAAATTCCAACACTTGTTTTTCACCAAAACAAAAACTTTGGCAATATGAAAACAAAATTTCCAACACTTGTTTTTGGTAAATCTGACACTCAAAAAACATTCCAGCACTAGTACTTCATAAAACTAAAACTTCATTAGAACAAAAATTCTAGCACCTTGGTTTTCACAAAACTGAAATTTTGTTAAAACAAAATTCTAGCACTTTGGTTTTCAAAAAACCAAAACTTTGCCAATACACCAAAGAATACACCGAAATCATTACTTACTATTCTCTTTGATCCATGGTTGCTCCATCTTCAATATTAAAGAATTTTTTATATTACAAAATCAAATAAAAAAGTAAAATGAAATCAAGGATGAAACATGATGATAATAGGCCACCCTCCTTGTTGCAAACCAAATGAAGAAAACTTACAAGGTAAAACTATAATCTATGGACAACCAAAAGAGCAAAACATACATGTGTATATTTCTATCACATAAAAATATGCAGCATACAAAATTTAATTTCCAACCCATGCATCATATATAGGAACCGAAATTATTTATAATAAAATGGTTCTGATACTAATTGTTGGATCGAAAACAAAATCATGAAAGATTTGACTAAAACGATAAATTTCAAAACTTTTTCAAAATCAAAACGCAGCAGAAATAATATAACCAAATCAACATGTTTCAGCCATACATGATATGGTATAATGAAAATAATTTACATAAGAACAAGGTGGTAGAAATATACCAACTCCTTACTATAGCTTTGACTCCTTGCTTTTGTATCCTCTCCAAATGCTTGCTATAGCTTTGACTCTTTTGTATCGTTTCCTTTGTCAATGTATCCTCTCCTTTTTGTTGTATCCTTAATCAATCCCATTAAGATCCTTTGGTGGGAAAGGAGAAGAAATATTTTGAGGAGATTTTTCTTAAAATAAAAAAGCCAAAAATGAGTCTCTTCTCTTTCAAGTTTCAGCTATAAATGCATAAGAGCAGAGAGTGAGTCAGAAATGCAAGAACATTTCTTACTCTTCTTGTCAATTTCAGTTATCATGAAAGAAAGAAGTGATATGCATCCAATGCATCACTTCATTCTTTAATCAATCATAAAGAAGCCAATAAATGAGATTCTTGCCATTTATTTAAGATGGCTATATGAAAAGACTAATAACCTAAATGAGGCCATCTCATTTTTTATTATGGATGAAAGAAGGAAGAGAGAGTACATCAAATGCACCTCTTCCTTTATTTAATCAAATGAATTCTAAAAAGGTAAATGATATGCCATCATTAAAAGGCAACCATTAGACCATTTAATTATAAGATCATTACTCCATTTAATGATGATAAAAGCATGATAAAAACCATCTTTAATTTAGCAATTCAATGTTAAGTATGCAACTACATATTTAGCTATAAAAAAATCAAAATATTCCCTCCTTCTTTCTTTAATAACTTTATTTAAATTTAATTAATCTAATTAACCAAATCAAACTAAAGTCAAGCCTAATATTAAATGTTCATTTGGGCTTTTAAATAAAGTAAACCCAACATTAAATCATGGGCTTTAAAACCTCTATTTGTATTTCTTACTTTGCTTGATAACCTTCCTAGAAGCCAAATAGGGAATCTAATTGGACTTATATAATTCAAGCTCCAATAAGCTCAGAATTACTTTAACCTTATTAGAATTAATTCCAACTTATTAACCAATTGTCATTCTACTAAAGACAATTGGTTGAACTCTTGAATTACTAAATATTATGAGAACACATGTTTCAAATAGGATGTCCAATTGTAAACTTTATTATGAACCATATTATAGCCATCCACACAATAAAGGGTAAAATTACTGTTTTGTCCTTATGTTAGATTTTTTTTTCTAGATCTCTCGTTTTACTCTATATGGTGATTAACACACAAGATCTCATCTTGGTGTTAAGACATGATGGGTAGTTAGTCCATCAAACTACTAGCGCCAGTTTAATCACCAAACTCTATAAAACATCTAGAAGTGATGATATCACTATAAACTCTTTATTTGAATGCATATTCCCTCATACATGTTTCAATTAATAATTCCAACATGTAGACACTGAATTGATACTCTGTGAAAATCCATTCTGATCCTATCAAGAATTATAATGAAACATATATGAGTTCACCACTCATCAAGATTGTGGTCCATAATAAGCAAATGCTAAACTGTGTGTTTTAAGATTAAAGTAACTACCCACTTTATTCTTTAAAAACATACTTGATTCCAAATTCATTTAATAGTGTCGTTATCGATAGTTAACTACTATCAATCATTATATGAAACTCATCATTCCCTTGAAATAAACTCTTTTACTTACATAGAGATAAATCGCAACACTTCAGTCTAAACCATAATCAAGCGACCAACTTGATTATTCAACTGTGAATCAAGTGATTTAGATTCTAATAATATACATGTTTCCTATACATCTCCATGTATATGTATATTACTTACAAAAGAATCTTGGTACCTTTTGACTTGATATATAATGCTTATACAAATAAAACCAAACTCTTTTGTTTTATTAATAAATATTTTCATTACAAAAATAACTGGAAGAAAATTAAATTATATGTAAATACACTTGCTTTCCAGGGAATTATATTTTCATAACTCCAATAACTACATTAGCTCCTTCCCACAATCGTGGGCAATGCATGGAAGTGAGAAAAGTTTGGTTTGTACGATATTTAAACCATATAAGGATAAGTTACTTTACTTAGGTCCAATTGGATATGATTGGGGCTTAAAATGAACCTAGATAGTTGCTTGATTAATTGATTAAGTGTTTGATAAGTTTAGCTTTTTAATTAATGTTATAATTTAAAGAATGGATTGTTTCGTATCAATGTATATGAATTTGGGAAGTATGAGTTGTTAATGGTATAAAGATGTTCTTATGAATGCAAATATGACTTAAAGGATATAGGTAATCAATTAGGTATGATTGAATTAAAATTGGGAAATTGTGTGAACATATAATGCTAGGAAAAGATCGATGAATGTATGATTGATGAATTTAAAGTAATCAAACTCACTTAAGGCATAACCTAATTGCAAACTAGATATATACAAGTTATAATGAGTGAATGATCAAGACTTATAAATAAGGATACATTCTCGGGATAGTCAATTGAGCATGCATTGAACATAACACATAAACATGTGCATAATTGAGTACTAATTTGATTAAACAAGTTAGTAATGTGTAAATATGTGTGCATTGCATAATATAGAAGCACAAATTGAGTGTCCACATCCAGACATTGCCAGATCGTCAAGGCAATAGCTTATTTAGAGCGCACTATGAGTTAACCTAGATATTTTCTCAATATGATTGAATTGCTTTTTATTATTGTCAATTAGTGAATTGTTACTAATATAATTATGATAATTATGGACATTGATGGTTCGAGGAGTTTGATATTCAATATTGTATTGGAAGTGTTATCTATTTGTATGTACAATATGAAATGTGCACTCAACTGAATGTTAAATGCTAGACTTAGATCCGATGAATATGATAAGTGACGGTGCACTTTGAATAAAAGATATTGATAGCATATTTTATGAAATGATGCATTTCATCATATGAATATACATGATCAAATAAAGGAGTTATGACCGGAGTGACCAGTCTGAAAAGATCTTAAAGCTTATAATGTGCACAAAGAGTCATTGGCTCAGTTATTAATGAGTCTGGTATCCACACGGGACAGTATTTGAAATGAGTTAGTATCCACAAAGGATACAGGATAGTAAATAGGCACTCGTTCACAACAAAATAAAAATAAAAGTGGAGTCTCATGTGCATTTGTATATATATATATATATATCATTACATGTATCATGTGAATGATTGTGAAGAATTATTGAATTGTATGGATATAGAGATATGAAATGTTTGTGTACATGATGATGATATGAATGATCGGATTATTCTGAAATGATTATTTGAAATGTTTGCATTCATAATGTGCTTATTAAAAGACGTATAATGTGATCAAGTATTCAATTCTGAATGATGTGATATATAGGATTTGATTCTGAATGAGTTGATATACTAATTGAATTGTGTTATATGCTTGTGATGTTTATGTTTTGTTTTGAGTGAGCACATCTATAATGGTTCACTCATTGAGTTTGCAAAACTCATGAAAATTACAATGTTGATTTTTAAGTACTGTGGAGACCTAGCTTCTAAAGCAATCTAGTTGAAGTCTAGTATTATCAATTTTGGGAGGAAGAAATGGCTCAAAGGTCTGGTCAGCTAATATCTAAGGAGTTTAGATAGAATGTGTTTATTTTGTTTCTCATTTCATGTAGAACATTTTATATAAAACAGTGAACTCATAGATGTTTTTGTAATGTAAATATATGGATTATGAAATGTAATGCCACAATGTGAGTTATGTTTTGTTAATGAAAAAGGATAAGTTGATCCTTTGAAATACTTGTGTTTCTGTGATGCCATAATAAGTGATTATGATTGCTCTAACATGCCATTCTCATAGGGTATGTTCTTAGATGTCCTCTGGATGTTCGGACATATGCTCTATGGTAGTGGTGCATTACACTTTAGAAGCATGACATCTCTCTAGGATACTTAAGCCCAAGCTATTTCTTTCACTATTTTAACTCTTTGTAATTGTGATAAGTTCTCTAACCTTAATCAAATTTATTTCTTTGAAAACTAGTTGTCTAGATTTCTTAAATTATGGCTAAATATAGAAGAAAGGGTTTATCAAATGGAGTTTGGTAATTATTATGTAGTTAATTTCTTTAGGTTTTCATATCTATTTCATTTAACCTAATAAATCTTTCGCACTATATATTATGTTCTAAGAAATTCAAATAAATTACCTATAAAAATCGTAGAAAAACAACACCACCTTCACCATCACCATCACCATCTTTTGAGCCTAGGATTGAATTTTACTCCATTGATTTTAAGTGTTGGAGGATAAGAAAAGGGAGATATAGTGAGAAAAGGAATTTTAATTACTTGTAAAAGTATAAGAATCTTAACATAAGTACAACTAATAAACTAGTCAATTCAAGAGGAAAATCCAAATTTGAAATTTAAATAACAATGATAGAAATACCCAAAAAAAACAAATCCTTGCATGTTTATAGTAGATGTATTGGAGTATTATTTACTAACTAATACAAAAAAATTTGTAGAAAGTAGGAGATAAATGTTGAAATGTTAAATTTTGAGTTGTGGAGAATGTAACGGTAGTTATGGAAGGCATTATAACTCTTCTTCAGTCATGTACTAAAAAAGAGACTTATAAAGTTGGAATTGGTTTTCATCTTTTCTTCACTTTTTCTTAAAATAGACATATAAGGGACTTAGAATTATATCAGTACGTCCCCTTAGAAACATGACTTATCCTTAGGTTACAAAGAGGAAATTGGTGAGCAAGAAGGTTATAATTTTCCTAAGTAGCCTCCTTAAATGGTTGATCTTCCCATTAAACCAACAACTCTAATTTAGGTAAACTAGATTCTTTAATCCATAATAAGATAATAATTTTAGAAGAGAAACTGCACGCTCATAATCAAAGTTAATTGGTAAAGGACTTTTTTCACATCCTAATAATTGTCTAAAGGCTAGACTTATGAGGGAAACATCGAAGATTGGGTAGATTCTAGACAAAGCTAAAAGTTCTAATTCATATGTTATTAGTGTTAGATCGAAAAATAATTTGGCTAAACGGTAGATTTCAAAAACTTTTTCTGAAACCAAATCACAGTAGAAGCGTAATAACTAAATCAGCATGATTAAGCCATACATGATACGGTATAAGGAAAATAATTAACATAAGAACAAGATGGAAATTATACCGGCTCCTGGCTACAACTTTGACTCCTCGCTTTTGTATCCTCTCCTTGTTAATGTATCCTTGACTAATCCGATCTATCACTTGTTCTCCTTGGATAACTTGGTTAATAAGATCCTTTGGTAGGAAAGGAAAAGAAATATTAAAGAGATTTTCCTTAGTTGAAAGAAGTCAAAAATGAGACTCTTCTCATTCAAGTTTCAGCTAGCTCATATAAGAGAGGAGAGAGTGAGTCAAAATGCAACAACTTCTCTTGTCTTTCTCTCAATTTAGGTTACAGATGAACGAAAGAAGTGATTTTCATCCAATGCATCACTTCATTCTCTAATCAAAAATAAAGAAGTCAATAAATGAGACATTTTCATTTGTTTAAGATGGTTATATAAAAAGACCAATAACCTAAAATGAGACCCTCACATTTTCGGTTATGAGATGAAAGAAGGGAGAGAGTATATCAAACGCACCTCCTCCTTCTTTAATCAAATAAATGCTAAAAGGTTACATGCCATCATTAAAGTAAAACCATTAAACCATTTAATGATAAGATCATTACTCCATTTAATGATGATGAAGCATGATAAAAACCCATCTTAAATTTAGCAATTCAACGCTAAATGTGTAGCTGCACATTTAACTATAAAACTGAAATTTTCCCTCCTTTTATCTTTAATAACTTTATTTCAATTTAATTAATCTAATTAATCCAATCAAACTAAACTCCAGCCTAATATTAAATGTTCATTTGGGCTTCTATATAACAATTAATTAGTGTAAGCCCAACATTCAATCATAAGCTTTAATACCCAATTTAATTAACCCTTAATTAAATTATTTTGGTATTATTATTCTGGATCTAATTCGGTCCTTTCTTCTTTCTTATTTTTGTTAAGCCCTATTTATATTTCTTACTTTGCTTGATAACCTTCTTAGAAGTGAAGTGAGGAATCTAACTAGACGTATATAATTCAAGCTCCAATAAGCCTCAAATTAATTTAGTCTCCTTAGAATTAATTCCAGCTTATTAACCAAATGTCATTCCACTAAAGACAATTAGTTGAACTCTTGAATTTATTAAATATTATGAGAACACATGTTTCAAATAAGATGTTCAATTGCAAACTCTAATCAACCATATTATAGCTATCCACACAGTAAAGGGAAATTACAGTTTGAGCCTTAAGTTTTTTTTTCTTCTAGATCTCCCATTTTACTCTATATGGTGATTAACACATAAGATCTCATATTGTTGTTAAAACTTGATGGGTAGCTAGTCCATCAAACTACTGATGCTAATTTAATCACCAATCTCTGTAAAAACATCTAGAAGTGAGGATATCACTATAAACTCTTTATTTGAGTGATTGTTCCCTCATACATGTTTCAATTAATAATTACAACATGCAGACACTGGATTGATACTCTATAAAAATCCATTCCGATCATATCAAGAACTATAATGAAACACATATGAGTTCACCACTCATTAAGATTGTGGTTCGTAATAAAAGAATGCTAAGGTGTATGTTTTAAGATTAAAGTAATGACCTACTTTATTCTTTAAAAACATACGTGATTCTATATTCATTTAATAGTGTCATTATCTATAGTCAACTACTATCATAATATGAAACTCATCATTCCCTTGAAGTTATCTCTTTTACTTACACAGAGATAAATCGCAACACTACAGTCTAAACCATAATTAAGCAACCAACTTGATTATTCAACCGTGAATTAACTAATTTAGATTCTAATAATATGCATGTTTCCTATACAAGTCCATGTATATGTATATTACTTACAAAAGAATCTTGGTACCTTATGACTAATTATATAATGCTCATACAAATAAAACCAAACTCTTCTGTTTTATTAATAATAAATATTTTCATTACAAAAATAATTGGATGAAGATTAAGTTATATGTAAATATACTTATTTTCCAGGGAACTATATTTGCATAACTCCAATAATCTCCCACTTGACCTAAAGCAAGTTTGACATATCCCTCATTTCCATCCCTTCTAAATGACCCTTAAAGCTCTTTTAAGACAGCATCTTCGTAAATAAATCAGCATGGTTTTTCTCTGTGGGAATCTTTACCACATTCATCTCACCACGTTGCATTATCTCCCTTATAAGATGAAACTTTCTCTCAATGTATTTGACATCTTTATAGTTCTGAGGTTCTTTAGAATTAGCCACTGCCCCACTATTATCACAACAAAGTATAATAGCCTTTTCTACCTCAGGAACTACCTCCAAATTATTCAGTAACTTAAAGAGCTAGACTGCTTCTTTTACTGCTTCACAAGTAACAACATACTCAGCCTCCATAGTCAAATCAGCAACACAAGATTGCTTGACACTCCTTTAAACTATAGTTCTACCTCCTAAAACAAATATAGAACCAGAAGTTGATTTCTTTGAATCAACATCTGATTGGAAATCAGAATTTATATACCCTGTCAGAATATAGTTACTTCTATAGAAAATGAGCATTAAGTTCTTTGTCCTGCGAAGATATTTTGGTATGTACTTAATCACAGTCCAATACTCCATTCCTGGATTAGACTGGAATCTACTTACTAGTCCCACTGCCTACAAATATCTGGTCTAATGCAAAGCATAGCATACATTAAATTTCTAGCTGTCAAAGCATATAGAATGTTATGCATGTGAAACCACCTTTGGAATCTTGCATAGCAAACTTATTGAGCATGTTCTCAATGTAGGATATTTGAGACAAGGTTATCAGTTTTTTCTTACAATCCGTTATACGCTTGATTCCTAGAACATAACTAGCCTCTCCTAAATCCTTCATTGAGAACTGTTCATTCAGCCATCCCTTAATCGTAGATAACATTCATGCTTCATTCCCAATGAGCAGAATATCATCGACATAGAGGATTAGGAAAGTAACCTTACCTTCTTGTATCCTTTTATAAATACAAGGCTCATCTAGGTTTTTTATGAATCCATAGTTTTTGATGGACTTATCAAACCTAATGTTCCAAAAACTAGATGCTTGCCTAAGTCTATAAATGGACCTCTACAATTTGCATACCTTATGCTCATTACCTGGCTAAAAGAATCCTTCTGGTTGAGTTATATAAATGGTCTCCTTAAGATCCCCATTAAAAAATGCGGTCTTGATGTCCATTTTCCATATTTCATAATCAAAATAGGTTGTTATGGCTAAAATAATTCTGATAGACTTAAGCATGGCAACCGGAGAAAAAGTCTCCTCATAACCTATATCCTCTTTTTTAGTATACCCTTTAACTACTAATCTAGCTTTAAAAGTATCTACCTTTCCATCAGATACTCTTGCTTTTGTAGATCCATTTACACCATATGGCTTTTACATTTGGTGTTAGATCTACAAGGATCTAGACTTCATTCGTGTACATGAAATCTATTTCCAATTCCATTGCCTTGAGCCATTTTTCTGCATGAACATCATTAATAGCCTACGTATAAGTAATGGGATCCGTTTCTTCTTAGTTTGAGAGGGTAATTATGCCTTCTCCTAGTCCTAGATACTTATCTAGTTGTCTCACAACCCTCCCACTACTTGTAGGCACTACTTAATGTCCAGACTGCTCTTCCGATTCAACTCTTGAATCCATTTCGACATCTTATTCTGCTATATCCAAATCAACTCTTAGTTTGGATGAAATAGCTAACTCCTTTAGTACTACCTCACTTCTTCCTTTATGATATCTCACAAATTCTTCCTCCAAGAAGGTCACTTTTGTAGACATAACTACCGTCTTGTCTTAAGGACTATAAAAATATTACCTTCGTGTACCCATAGGATATCCTACAAACAAACATACTTCTTATCTTGGTTCCATTTTTGTGGATTCAAGCCTTAGAACATGGGTTGGGTAGTCTCAAGTCCTTAAGTGCCGCAATGAAGGTACTCAGCCAGTCTATAACATCCTAGGTATTTTAGGAACTAATTTGGATGGAGCAAAGTTAAGAAGATAAGTTTCCGTTTGTATTGCATATCCCCAGAACGATTATGGGAGGATAGTATAGGACATCATTGATCTTACCTTTTCTAATAGAGTCTTATTCCCCCTCTCTGCTACACCATTCTGTTGAGGTGTTTGAGGAGTTGACAAAGTTAGAAACAATTCCATTATCAATTAGAAATTATTGGAACTCTCCATAAAATTACTCACCACCTCGATCGGATCAAAATTGTTTTAATGGCTTGCCTAGCTGCTTGCCAGCTTCAGCTTTGAATTCTTTGAACTTTTCAAAGAACTCACTCTTTTTATGCATCAAATACAAATAGCCATACCTAGAGTAATCATCTATAAAGGCTATGAAATATTCATAACCTCCTCTAGCTTGTACGTTCATGGGCCCACATATATAAGTGTGTACTAGGTCCAAAGTGGATTCAGATCTATTTCCTTTGGAAGGAAATAGGGCCTTGTTCATTTTTCTTTTAGTACAAGATTCACAGGTTGGTAATGGATCTTTATCCAAGCCTGCAAGGACCCCATCTTTCACTAACCTATCAAGTATTTTCTAATTGATATGACTCTTTCTTAAGTGCCATAGATATTTTGAATTAATGCTAGAGTTATTAGATTTTCTTAGTTTTATTAATTCTGTGAGGTTTAATGAGCCTGTCATAGGTTCTATAATGAACAATCCCTATTTAATTATCGTATTACAAATAAAATCCTTATTCTCATATATTGAAACAACATTTTCAAAATATA
>JANSVA010000217.1:31522971-31536915 GCA_025504915.1 Erythroxylum reticulatum | reverse complement strand
TTTTGATGAAATGAAATGAGAAAAGTTTATGGTTTCAAAAAGTAGTGATTTTTATATTGATGAATGATTATTATGATCCCATGTGAAGTATTGTAGTGATTTTTCGTAGCTCACCCTTATCGTAGGATATGTATCGGAATGACCTACGAGCGTTCCGGTGTATACCCTATGGTAAGGGGGCGCTACACAAGACAAAAATGTCTTGATGGCCAAAATTATCAAGATAAATAAGTTAAACCACTAGACACTAAAGAGAGTAATTTGATGTTCAAAAATTTTTCGAAACCTTAATTTCAAGCACATTCACTTACCATGCTACTAGCATAAAAATAATACATTTCTTATCTCGTAAAAATGTTTCAAAGTCTTATAACCAAAACATATACATTTAAGTCATCAAATAAGTGAACCCCATCAGCTTTCCAAAGGCTAACAAGTGTTGACTTTGACTTATTCTATTAATTGAATCAAGTTCAATTAATTCTGGAAAAACTCTAGAGTCTTCTACACATTCTAAATGTGCCTAATAAAAATTCAAAAATTTAATTCCTAGGAATTCTTTACGAACTAAGTGGAATTACCTAGCACATCATATGTTCACTAACACTTGTATACCACTAGCCTGTATGTAAAATTGAGAATAAATAATTAATCACTTCAAAAGCAGGCATCATGCATCTCATATGCATGGAAACATCACATGTGTATGTTTATGAAGGAAAATCATTAAAAAAATTATTAAATTATTCTGGAATATACAAGCATGTATGTTTATCAAATTTCCAGAATTTCCCAGAACTTCACATGCATCAGGCTGAAACCAAAATCGTAAATAGGAAATGGCATTCAATTATAATTTCTTTTGAAAAAAACATGATATAATATGTTTAAAAAAAATTATGTGAAAGAAAATTATACCAAAAAAATACTAGAAGTATTACGAAATTTTCAAAATCAATACATGCATAGTGTTTTCCAGAAATTCCCATAAACCAACATATGAACAAACTGGAAATTAATTCATAATAAAATAGTAAATGACGTTCAATTAAAATTTCCTTTAATGAAAACATAATATAACATCTGATCTATGAAGGAAAATTTTAAAAAATCATTTTGCTACAATTTATACGAATTTTTCGAAATCAACATGCATGTCAGTCATAATATAGCAAATGGTTTGCACATCTTCAATAGATCATCTAATACAAGCATAAGTAGCTTTAATACCAATGTAGCCGAGCCATGGGTCCATGCATCTCATGCATGGATATGTAGTGAAATCATTAGAATCAAAATTCCAACAACACGACATCCCCATAAAATCTACAATCTATGTGTATGTATAAATATAACGTAAGAACATGAAATTACAACATATGTATCTTGCAAATGTTCCCCCTTTCTTGAATTTTCTACTTGTTTGGGTTGTAGCAAACACCAACACCTTCAACAACTAGTGAAGAACACATAAAGATGAAGAAATATTAGTGTGTAAGGGTGGTTAGAGTACCAAACAAGATGAATTCAAGTAGATGCTCAATCGAGAGTTAGATCATAATCAAATTACATGTAATTAGAGTCATGCAACAATTGCATACAATTGCATGACCGAACCTTAAGATAACTCTTCTCATCCTCCAAAACTCTTCTGGACGCTTAGCCTCTGAATTCAGTGTGTTTTTAGCTGAATTTCCTGTGTAAATAAGTGAAGAATTCATTTATGTACCACATGTCATCAAGTGGTTCATAATCATGACCTACTTAAAATGACAGCCATGCACACTTTATTTTTCATCTGATATTTTATATATGTGACCTTTAGGTTCTCGATTATTTTAGGAACTTGAAATAACTCTTAATCTGAGCATATAAGAAATGGTTTCAGACCACTTGAATTAACTCTTAATCCAAGCAAATCATGAATATAATGTCGATTTACCAGAACATAAGTGAATTAACACACGAACTCTTTGATAGTTAATTATCTGACTTATGAACTTTCCCATAGATAATTACCTTGCAATTTGTCCCTTCACCATCCCATGCCTAACATGGTTCTAAGTATAGGCTATTTGTCAACTCCCACTAGACTGACTATGTCACATCTAGTCCAACTGATGTCAGTTCTTATCTTAAGGATCTCATTACGTTATGTGTCATTGAAGACTCTCTTCATGACACATAACTGCTCTAGCCAGAGACTCTTAAGTAATAACCCTGACAAGAGTTCGTGGGTATCATCTTCTTATATAAGGATTGGTGAATTCTTTATTGGCTACCCAATTACCTTTGAATACCAATAGCTGTACCCAATCACCACCCTATGAGCAACCTTATCTTGAGGCAACAAAGAATGGTGTCAAAGCATAGGATCAATATCCAAGATATCCTTGAGTACCTCGAGTCTAAACATATTTGCACCATTGTTATGATGAGATTAATTACTCACAATTGATAGATCATCCATGTGATAATCTCATAGCAGATCATATGATGCACTTACTACTCTTACTAAGCATCCATATATTAACTCTAAACATCTCATGTTTATAGTTTATGAGATCCACTACTTGATCAAATCAAGGAGTCTAACTTGTTCTAGTCTATCCCAATTAACAGTGTCTTGTCTTATTAATCCTATAATTAAGGATAATTTAGATACTAACATAATTGCAAATGATAGGAATCCCATTATCATGATCTCATCATAATTTCCTTCATGTTATGTTTGATATATCATAATCTCATCATTATTTCCTTTATGCTATGTTTTGTATCATAGACTTCATTAATTCAATTTAAGATCGAAATCAATTCATAAATATATGAACATGAAATTAATGAAAATTGCCTTTCACTTTATTAATTAAAATAAATTTTATACAAAAGTGTCAAAGGTGATTGTGTTTAGGTTGCATGATTACTTCAGAGGCTTTTAACCTGCTGCTTCTTTATTGTTGTGCACGATCACACAAGACTTGTTTCTCCAACTTTTTCTTCATCTTTTCTTTTCTGTTACTTGTCTACACTCATCACCAAACACATCAGAAAATCCTTGAAATATAAATCAAGTTCAAACTCTTACTTTAAACAATAATAATCAAACAAAACAAACAAAAAACTAACATGAATATAAATCTAACTCCTAATCATATGATTATCATCTAAGAAAATACTAAAAATACACTTTAGCACCTAGAAAACATACTAAGTTTTATACCTATCAACATCCCCACACTTAAATATTTGTTTGTCCCCAAGCAAAACTAAAACCAAAAACCACACAAAAACATAATTATGCATCAATACAATAATTGTACAATGCAACAAATCTCCTAAAATTAACTTAGCTATAAACATCATTCACTTAAAAAGTTCCAACATACTAACTTATTCCATTAATTTTTAAATGCTTTGATTTAAATACATATATCAACCAAAATATCAACACTCATTCATATATCTATAGAACTCGTAAGCATGTACTCATTGTTAGATACCAATTAAGTTCACTAAATATCCATTCATGAAATTTATTTTGACATTTAACAGAAGATCCATATGTTCAATTTTGTTGTCATCACCATATTATAAAGCTTGGTTGGAGTGTCATTTTAGCTTTTTGACGTAAAACCAAACATTTTATTGTCAATGCCTACAATTAGTTAACTATATCATAACTCATAACTCACAAATGACTACTAGCTTTATTTTAAACCTTTTTTACATGTTAATAGAATAGAAAATGTATTTGGCATATTTATACAACACACTTTCATGTTTGGTATTTTTTTAACTTTACCTACATCATTTCTTAATTAGTCACTACTATGAAAGGCTACTAATAATCTCTACTAATTTAAATGAATTTAATTACAAGTGTATCCAAAAAAGTATCATAAATTGATATAATAAGTATAATATTCTAATTAACATATATATTCATCTGGAAACACTTAAAACACAACCTTCACAAGCTAATGTTTCTTCACAATTTAGGTGATCATATCCATATATAAGCTAATTTCTTTCAATTTTATGTTGTTGACACATTCATATAATGCACATATCATGCAATAAAATGTTTACACAAAGCCAACCTAGTTAAAAACTAACACAATGCAAATGTAATTTCTTACACAAATGATATGCAAGTGCATTTATGTCCCATACTTAAACAATACATTATCCTCAATGTGGAACACAAAACCCAACATAAGTAAACAAAACTAGTAAAACAACAAAAATTAAAAGAAATAAAAAAGAAAGGCAATAGTACTTATGGAGATTATGGAGGTTACAGAGTAGGAGATAGATCTTGGATACACTTCATGTCTAAAATATCCATCATTCAAATCACTAAAAAAAATAAAACATAAAAATAGTAAAGAACTATCAACCATAAAATTACGACAAACCTAACTAAAGCATAATATGCTAATTTTATGGTTACTAGCTTGACCATTTTAGTGTCATTATTTATACTAACTCATCTTTTGCATGTTAAAGTCCTATGCATCGTTACATTAGACTTATGCTTTTTTTGTCTAAAATTTTCCATCCCATTGCCTCAGTCACTTTATGATTATCTCCAACGTTCTCCTCTCTTTTCTTGTTCTTTATTGGTTTATAACTTTAGAATGGGTGGTTTCTTAAAAGAAGGTGGCACGGTGTTTCCTTCCTTACTAATGATCTTTTTTTAATTTATCACCTAACTCCTCCTCCTCTAACTCTTTATTATCTTCCACTTCTCTAACACTCACTTCATTTATATTACACTACTCTTACTCTTTTATACATTCATATGTTAAATCAATCTTCATTCAACAGTTACTTTCCTTCGGATTCTTTAATACTCTATTTATAGTAAATTTAACTTGCTCTTCACTAATCTGACGAATTAGTTTCCTTTCATAACATCCACTAAGGCTTTTCCCATATTCACAAATGTTCTATTAAAAATTAATGGATAGTTTCAATCGTCTACAAATTTAAGCACTACGAAATCCATAGGAATAATGGACTTGTCCCCTTTTATTGACACATCCTCTAACATGCCAAAGGATTTCTTTATAGATTGATCCACCTACTAAATAAGCATGGATGTTGTCTTTGTATCTCCCAGACCCAGTTTCTAGAAAATATACGAAGGCATAAGATTAATATTGTACCTAAATCAAAAACATTTAGTAAATTTTAAAGGAAAAAAACATAAGGTATAGTGAAACTCCCTAAGCCCTTCAATTTTGTAAGGTATGTGGCTGGTAATTGTAGAGCTACATCTTTTAGTCAAAGAAATCATTTTATTGACCCCTAAAGTTCACTTGTTTAATAAAATGTCTTCAAGAAACTTCACGTACATAGATATGCTCTCCAAAGGTTCCATAAAGGAAAAATTAGGTTTCTTTAACTTCTCCATGAACTTTGCAAATTGCACCTCTAATTAATTCTTCTGTAGCCTCTGTGGAAATAGGATCTTTATTGAAATCTCTTCTTCTTTTTCCTTTTTCTCTTGGTGCAAATTGTTTTAGGGTTTAGCCTTCATCTTGGTTGGCTTTTCTAGCTTGCTTCACTTATAAATGTGATGGTCTTCAATTGCTCCTTTCGATTAGACTCCGTATTACTCAAGAGATTTTGCACTCTTTATGCTGACAATGCATTAGCTAATTGGCCTACTTGAAACTCTAAATGTCCATTATCTTATCAATCTTTGATACCAATAAATTGAGTCTATCTTATTGAAATTATGGTATGCTTTGACCTCTCCTTGGGTTTCCCACATTATTACATAAAGAAAAATTAGGACATTTTTTCCACCAAGGAATGTAAGTATTAGAGTAGAGATTATTACCTCCTTGACCATACTGTGCTCCCATAAAGTTGAGCTACTTCATGAATCATTTCTATTAGGAAGCAATACTAAGATATGACTTTATTGTCCATATAGTTCTCATCTATATTGAATTGCTTTGAGTGGGCTAGAAGAAGTGGCTTTCAGGCTATTCAATTATTTATTTAGGTTTACTACTTCAGCCTATAATGCTGTAACTGAATCCACAGAGAGCACTCCTTTTTGATATCTAAAGGTTGGCTAT
This sequence comes from Erythroxylum reticulatum, assembly GCA_025504915.1. Taxonomy (NCBI): domain Eukaryota; kingdom Viridiplantae; phylum Streptophyta; class Magnoliopsida; order Malpighiales; family Erythroxylaceae; genus Erythroxylum; species Erythroxylum reticulatum. Next base: position 31,530,817 of record JANSVA010000217.1, on the reverse strand, counting down.
TGTTTACTTCTTTCCAAAGTTCGTAGACAACTATTGTTTGTCGTTTCTTCTAACAAATCATATGTCATGTCAACCAGTTTTCTCAATTGTTGTATTTATGGTGCCTCAAGTGGGTGGATTCAATCCATTGCAGAATGTTTGTATAAGGAACTCCTTTAGCAAGTTATGATGTATGCAAATTCTTTTCAACTTTTTGAACCAGTCCAATGCTTCACATAAAGACTCCCCTTCTTTTTTATGGAAATTTGTGATTTCCTTTATAAGTCTAGTGGTCTTCATTGAGGAGAAGTATTTATCTAAAAAGGCTTGCACCAACTACTCCCATGTTGTGACATTCTCATGTTTGAAAGAGTTTAATCATGTATTGGTTCGATCTTTAAGTGGATAAGGAAAGAGCCTCATCTTAGCTGCATCTTTTGACAGACCATTGTATCTGAATATATCATAAATATGTAGGAAGTTGGCCAAATGAGCATTAGCATCGTCATTGACTAGTTCATAAAATTGGACATTATTTTGCAGCATATTCAACAGAATTGGTTTGATTTCAAATGTATTAATTTGCATTGAACCTTGACCTTATAAAGGGTTCTTTTTCCCCTTGATTTCATTCCTCTTCCATTTTTCTTTCTATCGCTTATTAGAATCTCACTTTTTAAATCTCCCTCTCTTGCTTGGCTATGTTAGAAACTTGTTAATCCTTTACTTTAGTTGAACTCCTTATGGATCTTGTGTCTATGCACCTACAATCACACCAAAAATTTATTAAAGTCCTTAAAGCAAAGTAACTTAAACTATAATAGATGCTATAATAATCTTCAGTAATGGTGCCAAAAGTTGTTAGTAGTTTGAATAGAAAAACTTCTTTATTACAAATACACAGATCTTAACTTATAGTATAAAGATATCATTCCCATGAGGATTGTATATTCACCTAACAATTCTTGTAAATTTTGTCTAATGTAAACAATAAGATGATTAATTAAGAATTAAAATCAAAATAAAGAGTTAAGAAATAAATTATGAACTAGGCAGTAGTAAAATTGATTAATCAATGATAAAACTAGAAATTAGATTGTGATCTCTAAATCTCTCAAAACTCTTTCTGATTATGATGTTGGATTTGAAGCAATCCTATAGATAAGTAATAAATAGTTAAGATCTCTCTTCAATTTCCTATTAATTTGACATTTATAGGTCTATTGGTAAACTAACTCTTGTTTTGTAACACAACACAATTGAATCAATTCAATCTCTTGATTCAAATTGATTATAATACATTAAACATCATAAACATATTCATTAAATCAAGAATGTAAGTTCAATAAATAATTTAAGAGTAATCCTAAAAAGGAATTTAGTAATCCATAAATGTAACTAAATACCTAAATTTAATCATCATTAGCATCTATCAATAACAAGGAAATAGGAAAAGAGTATTTAATGAAATCTATAAGTCTTCTCTTCTTTACCTTGACCTGGAAAATCAGCAGCCTTATTTGTTAGAATTCTTACTTTGGTCTCCTCTTTAATTATGATTATGTAGCTATTAAGTGGTTTTTTAAACTTCTTTATATGCTCTTGAGTCCTTTAGGATTTTGTATAGGGTTTTCCACATGTATATCTTCTAAAAATAGCCATCTTAGCTGCATCTTTTAACAACCTATTTTATCTAAACATGTCACAAATCTCCAAGAAGTTGATCGAGCATTAGGATCCTAATTAGTTATTCTATAAAATTGGACGTTGGTTTATATCATATTCAGCAGCACTAGTTTGTTTTCGAGTGTATTGGTTTGCATTGGCAGTCTCGTTATGCCTTTTTGATTTGGTTTGAAGCATTTATCTTACATATTTACTGGTATTTGTCATAGTTTTTCCTTATTAAGCATTAAAACATGCTTTACTTATTAAATTTGCCAATCATAAGGGAAATTTTTTATTAGGAATATATAAGATCAATCTCCAGTCTATCATAACACGATTTTATTTGTTGGATTAGGCTAATCTATTAAATAATGATATATGTAGCCATCATATTACATTACAATCATTCTTCTCAAATAGTGGGATGAATTAATAGTTAGTAGTAATCATGAACATTTTTCTTTGAATTTTATAATTCATCATTGTACTCTTGAAGCTAGTATCTAGTTTACTGAAGAAATTCACGTGTACCACATCATCTAGTCGTATTATTAAACTATGGATCTCAAATCCATTATATTTATGGTTATGTCAGTTCTATTTCCCCTTAATTATAAAGTGCTTAGTGGAGAGATAACCATTTTTGCTCATTATTGAGCTAATTATATATAAGGAATTTTATTTTCTTGAATAGAGTTTAGAAATGTATAATTTTGTAATAGGGAAGTAATTGGACATCATTTGTGGTGTTTACATTTTAGACCTTTTCCACTTTTTCCCTATATATCACTTTTTATTACAAAAATGCATTTATATTAGCATCCATTACTTTCCTTCTACCTTTTATTGCAAATAAGAAGCACAATTTCTATTTGATTTCATGATTTATAAAAGGAGTTAGTATTGACTATACATGAAATATCTTAATTAATATCACTAAAGTCATATAAAATGAACTATAAGTCTAACTTACTTGCATCTAATACTTTATTTTTCACTAACCTAATTACCAATCATCTTTATAAGAGAAACATTATTTCCTAAAAACTAGACCCAGTAGTCCATGAGTTCATACCTATGTTCTTATTCAAAGTTTAGTTACAAAAGGTAGGTATAGATGACTCAAGGAATTGAAACCACTTGAAATCACCTAACTGTATAGTTGCTTCCAAATCTTTGTTCAAGGCACACACAACATACAAAACATGTGCCTATCATATAAGCATCAAGTGCATGATCCCCATGCCAAAATTTCAAGGCATAATGTAAGTAAATCTCATAGTTTTTGCTTTGTTCATCAACAAACATACATACTTAAGATATTATTCAATCTCAATAATTCAACTCAATAATAATGTGTCATAGGAAAAAAAATAGTTCTACATGAAAAAAGAAATAAAAATAATGTCTTTCTTACTTTTTATATTGCCTTGGGAATTCTTTTGTATAAAATGTAGAATATATAGACAATAAAATTTTATCATTACATTCTAGACTAAAAGACACCAATGCCTACCATAAGACATATGTGTGGAACCCTACATAAATGTTTCATTACATTGGACATAGTGTAATGGAATTTATATTATTATATATAACGAAAATATCATACTGTTACCCGATAGTTCTCCATATATCCTCCCTATGATTGGAGTCAAATATCATAATCTCCCATACTTCCATCAAAATGCAATAACACCACTAATAATCATTTTAAAGTATGGAGGACAAAAAATTGTGAGCAAAAAAAATTCAATTCAAAATCATTATCTAAAATATTATTCCATCATCAATGCCAATATAAATAGAAAAAATGCACTTAGCTAATTAAGTTTATATATTTAGCTAGTTATGCTTATATTAATGCCAAATCCAAATCCTTCCCAATATTTCTTCTATAATTGGAAACAATATGAAAAAAAATCAATACATGATAAGTTTTGTCTATGTTTCCCTCCAACATATGGTATATAATGTTAGAATTCCAAATTCAATTCTATCACAACATTTATTATTATTTTGTTCACAACTAAACATGTCAAACTTACTTACCACAAAATATGGAGTCCATTTTGTACCCAACCAAACAAAATCTATGAAACACACTTTAAAGTAACAAAATTGATGAAAAGTTGCTAAAAAGTGTTATATATTCATACAATAAGATATATGTAAAGAGTCTAAAAAAATATAAAGAAAATTTGAAATTACTCACTATGTTATGTGGTTCCTTAGCATAAAACATAAAAGGATGTCACTCAATGTTAATCCAAACCTAGCATTTTTTACGTCATTAATAGTAATCCTATAGGGAAATTTCAACCAAAATGTATAAATGTTAAATAATATTTAACATATGCATCAATATTAAATTTATTATAACATAATTACTATGTTAACCCATTTTGCCTATACTTCCTTCGAAGGTACTTAACTTTCACATATTAAGAACTTACAGCTCTTCTAGAAGACAACTTTTTTTTCCAAAATGGCACAAACTTTGAAAGTATAGCATCATCAAATTTGGCCTATGGATCCCTTTATACATTCAATTCAACTAAATTTCAAATGTTATTAAAATTATAATTCAAATCTAAAAAAGGGTTCTTCAATATTTCCCATCATCTTAAACTTCCTCCTCTTTGTCTTCTCTTTAATTTTTGTCCTTATGTGTTAACAGTCTTATCCTTATTTTTCTTCTATTACCAATGTCTTTTCACTTCTTAGGACATCTTTTAACTTTTTAGGGTTCATCATTAGCATCTCCCCTTTCTTTAGGATTTCACTATTAATCTCCATCATCGACTCCTCCTCATGCATCAATAGTTCTCTTCATTAAAATAAAACTAAAATGTCAATAGCTATTCATATACAAACAAAAAATTAAATATACATGCTAATTTAACAAGTTACTTACGCATTAACTTTGCATTTATCACTTCCCACAAATCCTTTGCACTTTGCTTATTGCTTCCTAAACATTGTGATGCTTCATCGAGTGATCCTTATTATAATTAACCCTCCACATCTAATATAATTAAAAATATTAATCAATTAAACTCTATGTAATCAGTTTATTAAATTGTTGCATAAAATTTTCAATAACATTACCTTTAAATTCTTATATTCTTATTCTAACATCTTGCCAACATCTAATACCTTGTCTATGTTTACATCACCCTAGGCTACAACTTTTACCATATTCCATCACTTAAAGGGTCAGTTCACATATAGTATATAAACATAAAATATATACAAAAATTTATAAATCAAGTTAGTTTTAATTAATTACACATTATGTATAGGTCTCCATAACAATTGATATGATTTAACTTCGTAAGACCCATAACTTACCATTAATACTATTACACATCCATATACAACCATAACATCTTTGGTGTCTACATATTATATGAGCATGTTTTCAAATATGGTTCAAGATAAAATTTCCCTAATAAAGCTACTTGTACTCATCAATATCAACTCCAACATTTAGCAATACATACTAATATTATAACTGGAATTTAGGCATAAAAATCTCTAACATATATATATATATATAAAAGTTTCATTAAAAACAATCCTCTGTCCATGCATACCTTACTTTATTGAGTATGCACTTGACTATGATTTATAATCGACTCTGTGCTCCTCCTAAAGCCTCATCACATTATCTTTATCAACTTTTACATATATTCATTTAGTTCCTTTTAAAACCCCCACAATCCATCAATAGTATCACTACTAATCTCTTACACTTAATCCTCTCTTATTCTTAATAATAAGTCTTCTATATCAAATCAACCATACAACCTACAGTACACATCCCTACCAAACATAGACCTTTTCATCTCTCATAGTTTACCTAATCTCATATCAGTTGCCTACGTTAGCTACTCTAAATTAAGGATCTACATCAATTTAAAAACCTTTTCCAAACCAAAAAAAGCATTTAAAAGCTCTTCAAATATTCATATAATGCACCCATATTTATAACATTATCACTTAATTTTAGTTTAATTTATGAAAATATCATACCTTGTTCTTTACACCCCTGGCTTACTGACTTGTATCACTACTGACATGTAATATCTCGTCTCTTAAATTGTTGAAGGATCTAAAGTGTTAGACTATTGAGTCACATAAGTGACATTGTATATAATGAATTTGGTACATTTATGATATGATTTTATAATTGTATTCATATGCATAATATTAGTATACTCACATGAATTCTAATTTACACAAATTGTGCTCAATTGACATATTATGGGGTATGAAACTAAAATGAAGGTGACATGAATGTGCAATTCCAATGTTTTGTACTTTGGATTACTAATGACAAGAATTGATGTACCATAATTGGTAACTTGGAATTTATTGTTATAACTGAGAAATTGATGAATTAAAATGTATATTTAGTCTAGATAAAATGCTAAGTGGCAAGATAAGTGGATATATGAAAAATTAGGATGACAAAGCCTATAAAATGAGTAACATTTGGCATACATAATTGAGTGATATTTGGTATAGAGATTAAGTGACATATGGCAGCTTAAGAAGAGGACATATGCCAACTGAAGAAGAGGGCATGTGTACCATTTAAGGGGAAGACATGTAGCTTGCTTCCTTGTAGTACAAGTGTCCTTAAATAAGGAGACACTTATCTTAACTCAACTAATGACATATGAATATGGTAGAGGCTTTCCTTAGATGTTTCTGCTGGAATTCATTCTTCCTCCTTCCTCATTTTCCGAAATACACTCATAAACCTATAGCTTTGAAATTTTTCTTTACTTCTATTCATAGTCACTTCATATAAGATTATGCTCAAAGATAGCTATAATTTGTTATCATTTCCTTGCCTTTGCTGGAGCTAATCTACTTCCACTTTGTGCTTGGATGATCTTGCATGCATGGAGAGTTGTATTAGCTTGATATTTGAGCTAGATAAGTAAGAAAAATATTGGTATTTATGGCATGTTATAATAGAGAATTTAAGGTGATGAAATTGGGATAAATTGTATATGATATTGATGATGAATTGTGCTGTAAATTTCTACATGAACTTGGATCCTTTTATGTTGTGTTCTTAATGCATAAACAGTAGGTTATGGATTATTTTATGGATGAATTATATTAGTATTTAAGGTATAATGAAGGTGAATTTATGTTAAATAAAGGTGCTAATATAGTGATCTTGAAATGGCAATATAACTAGGACATATGAATGTTAGTGAAAGATAGTTTCTATTTTAATTTTGATGTGTAAAAGATAATAGTTTGTGAGTTGTCTAATGAATAATTTTTAATTGGGTTTAGACATGAATTTAACAAGGGATCGAAGTATGAATAAGGTAGAATTGAAGTGAAATTGATGGTCTTTGGCGAAGGTGTGATGGATAGAGTATGAAGGAGTAAAATTGGAAGCAAAATGAAGGTTATGGGTGAGCGAACTTCGGTTCACTCATCCCACAATCGTGGGATTTATAAAGCTCCTTCCTAAGGTCATGGGAAGTAATTTGGAAGGAGAAAAGGATGGTTTTAGGCAATTGTTAGACTATGTAAGGTTAGGAAACTTTATAATGGTGTAATTGGACTTGATTAGGGCTTGAAATGAACCTAAAAAGTTATTTGATTAAATGATTAAGTGTTTGATAAGTTTAAGTTGTTAATTGAGGTTATAAATTAAAGAATGGAATGATTGATATCAATGTACATGAATTTGAGAAGTATGAGTTGTTAATGGTATAAAGATGTTCATGTGAATGCAAATGTGATTCAAACGATATATGTAATGAATTGGGTATGATTGAATGAGAATTAGGAAATCGTGTTAAAAGAATTGATGAATGTATGATTGATAAATTTAGGATATCCAAACTTACCTAAAGCATAACCTAATTAAAAACAAGTTATATACAAGCTATGATGAATTAATGAGCAAGATTTGTGAATAAGGATACATACTTGGGATAGTCAATTGAGTATGAATAAAACATGTTCTATATACATGTGAATGATTGAGTAATCATATGATTGATAACTTAATGAATTTTGAACTCTTTATATGAATTGCAAGAAGATAGATATACAAGTGATCGCCAACATCTAGATATTGTCAGTCCACTAAAGCAATAGCTTATCTGGAGCGTACTGTGAGTTAACCTAGATGCTTTCTCACTATGATTGAATTATT
>JANSVA010000217.1:31484744-31497226 GCA_025504915.1 Erythroxylum reticulatum | reverse complement strand
CGCCGTTGTTGGCGCCTACCATGCTCACCATTCAAAGATGGTGTCCCTCCATGTAAGAGGGACCCATCTAACAGAGAAAAGGCTTTCTAGTCTTGGAATGGAGCAGATGCTCGTGTCTATAGGTCATCAAGCATATAGAGCTCTAACACTATAAAATTATCTATCATGGATGAGAAACCTTGTAACACATGACATTAATGGAGAAGAAAGATCTGATCTAGTTGATATGGCCATCATGGAAAGTAATTTTCTTTGCCCTCAGACAGTTAAACCATTAAGTTACAATTGTTTTTTTAAATTATTAGTTAACCATTAAGTTACAATTGTTTTTTTAAATTATTAGTTACTTTTTTTTAACCTTTCAGATATAACATTGCATATTGGTTTTTCAGTTTACAAAGATAGAGAGAGAGGAGTTGCTAGGTATAACGAATTTCAGAGAAACTTAATGATAATTCCTATTAGCAAATGGGAAGAATTAATAGATGATGAAGAGGTTATACACGCTCTTTATGAAGTGTATGAAAATGATGTTTAGAAGTTAGATTTGCAAAGAGCCTTACATGTAGAAAAGAAAATCAAAGGCTTTGCTATAAGAGAGATAGCTTTCTTCATCTTTTTGCTTATTGCATCAAGGTAACTGGTGCTTCATTACATGACATTTGCTATTACAAGTTAGAATAATTTTCACTGCTACTAGTTCTTACTTCTAATTAAAGGATAAACAATCTACAGGAGGCTAGAAGCTGATTGTTCCTTCACTACCAACTTCAACTCCCAAACATACACACATAAAGGTCTGGAGTGGGTTAACAAGACTAAGGCCGTGAAAGATGTGATAGATCGCCATTTTACAAAGAAATAGATGAGATGTTCAAGTGCATTCTCAATTTAGGATTCAGAGCCTAATAAAACAAATTATATTCCACTTTAACTAAGTCTAGCCACCCCTTGAATTTTTTCATCTGACAAGTACAGAACTATGATGCAACTAGCAAGCAAATCAGACTACTATCACACAAATAGTTAATCTCATACATACTTGGAAACTTTTCTGTATTTATAAGAAATGATCTTCTAAGAAAGGATAATCACTTATAGAAGATGGAACAACGGAATTATGTTTGTCATTCATAGACAACAGGGTAGGTAGTTCTGTTTGTTTTACAATGTACTTGTCAAGCGTAGTTTAACATTATCAGTACGCAAGTTATTGTTTTGTTTCGTGTATCGTGTTTAACATCGAAAACCTAAATTAGATAACCAGCCATAAAAAAAAATGCATACCCAATTATGTAGTCTACCAAGACATAAACTACCATCACAAAATCAAAGCATAATCAAAGAACTCGTAAATTATAAACACCCAAAAGCAAGAACTCGTAATAACATAAAAGAATAAATCTTAAAAATATATAAAATAAAGTACAAACGTGAATGAAGTGGAACATGTTTGTTAAGACACGCGAGTGATTCTTCAAAAAACTGATATTGAAACTCAAAATCGTATAAGATAAGCTCTTTTTGAACCACATCGCAGAGCAGATGCAGAGAGAGGAGAGAGCTTTTTAAACATTGAAATTGTTTTTGTTTTCTGTGACTTGTTTTTATTGCAACTGATATAAATGTAATCGATGGAAATTATAAACCTAAAGCCTACCCGAAAAAGTTAAAATGAAAAGTATTTTTTTAAGTTTTAAATTTGAAATTTGTAAAAAAGTTATATTTTAACTTCTAAAAATATTATTTTTATTTAAAAATATTTTTAAATTTTATAACAAATATTCATTTTTTAAAAATAATTTTTGCGATAAAAAAAAGGGTGTTTTCTTACTTTTAAAAGATTATCCAAACATGTACTTAGACTAATAAACAAAAGGTAACTGCTGAAAGGTCCGGCCGAGAACCGGGGGGAAAAGAAGGTGAGATCCACAAAAAATTGGACTTCAAGGAGTTTGGGTTGACACTTGACAGTATAAAAGGTGGAAGAAATTAAGAGTTTGTGTATGTTTTATAGGAACGAGGAAGACAGAAATTAAGAAGTTGATCCTGTATTTGCATCATTACGCAAATTTTATGATCATTGCCCTAGAGAAAAAGGTGTATGATTAGTGTTCCATGGTCAGTGAAACTTTTATCGAGTAATGAGGATGATAAGCATATTTACGTTAGTGTTAAAGATACAACCAAAGTATGTGTCTAGTTACAATATTCATTTAATTAAGTATATTCTAAAATTAATCATATGTAATAAGATAAAAATGCGTAGAGCATAAATCAGAAGCATTAAGTAAAAGAACATGTTGCTGAGAATAGTAGAGGTTGTGTGGTGAAAATATGGAATTGAATCGGATAAGATGGCGCCATATGGAAAAGCAGCCACATAAAACCGCTGCTTTTAGACAGATTCGTATCATATGTGAATAAACAGTATGCTTCATTTATCTCAACCTGCTGTTGGTTTTTAAAAAGAAATAGAAAGGGAGAAAAGAAGTAGTGAAAAAGTGAAAGGAGTCGGAAAGATGAGATTGGGATGGGAAAGGGTTGGTGTTCGATGCTGGTTGGCTGGAGACGAGTCGGCGATTAATAAAAACGAGGAAAAATCAATGGCACGGGAATCCAGGCAAAGACTGAATAGTCAAAGAGAATTGCACGTGAGGGCTCTATAGTTTTGTACATCATTCAATCCTACCGCCTCGTTTCCTTAATTTCCTCGGGATGTTAACCTCCCCTGTCTCTTGTTCTCTTTGGTGAAACCTATTGAAAAAATCAATTTATAATAACTACTGCAAACAAAAGTATGCGCAACAAGAATAATAGCTCCGAATTTTGCAGAACAGATAATAGGTTTGGTATAACTGGAAACCTACGTGCTCAAAAAAATTTAGTCTTCTACCAGCCAACATCCCTTTCCTTTGGCGCCAAGGACTCCACCATTGTAAGACATTATCTTATTTTTTTCACAATCCGCTAATTTGTGCTCGAACCATCCTTATGGATCTTGACTCCAAACTGTCTAGCAAAGGTAGGGGTGGTGCTATTTGCCGCCACCTAAGACGAAAATAATGGCAGAAATCATTTTTGTTTTAGCCTGAAAGATAGAGCAATCCAGATCATAAACCTCCGAGACCATTCGGAGACTGAAATAGTTGCTAAACGTACTTCGATTTTAAAAGATCTCAACTCCCTGGTTTATTTTCACATGGCTTTTTCCAGTGCGTTTTCCATGTTGATCCAAAAAATAGAAAATAAGGTACATAATTCTTTGCTCAACTTCTGAGGGATCTGGAAACTGACATAAAATAGGTGGTTATAGCTTCACCAACAAATTTGATCATCTATTCTGCCTTCCATTGATTCTCTGCTTTACTCCATCCTTGATAACACTAAAAACAGTCTACTTTTGATATGCCAATAACTGATGAGAGTCCCACGTAAGTTCAAAATCAATCTTGGGGCTGAGAAAAAGTAGTAACATTTATGCGTAATAAACATTTTTTTTTTCAAAAAAAGAAAACCCCAGGTGGAGGCCAGCTCAAAATCAGCCAGATTGTTTGGTGATAGCAGCGCAACTCCGTCCGGAAGCTTCTGAAAAAGATTGAGCAATCGTCTGCCAAGAGCAAACGATTAATAGATGGGTATCTCTTATTTAGTTTGGCTGAAGCAATTAATCCGACAAGAAAGAGCTTCCGTATAAATAATAAAGAGGCAACGGTATGGAGGATACCCTTGCTTTAAACGTCTTGAAGGTTAAATAGAGCCCACCTTCCCATTATCGAAGACAATGAAGGATTTTACCAAAGCGACACATTTTAACACTAGTTATATTAATCTATGATGGAAGCGAAGCTTCCGTTATCACCTGATGGAGAACACAGTCAATCAATGCGGTCATATACTTTAGATATGTCTTAACTTATCATACCTCTCCTCCTGCCAGCTCTCCACCTTTTTAGATGGTGATGAAGCTCAGCAGCAGTAAAAAAGTTGTTTGAGATCAATACATCTGGAACATAAGCACTTTCACCAAGCTTTTAGCGACGAATATTTTATGGAAAATGCTTTGTAGTATAGTAAAAATTAAGAAAGATTTGTTGCAGAGAAAATAAAGTAGAGATAATGTATCAAAACTATTCCTTCCATTTTGGTAATTGTTTTTCTTCCTTCCATTTTGATAGGAGATCACTCGTTAAAATTTGAAGGTGTCTACAAAGTTTAGAACAATTTGTTTGTATATTTTGATATTTATATGTTATTGTTTATCTAATTTCTATCAAGTAAAGGCTTTAATGATTTATCTTGAAATTATTTTCAAACCATCTATTTATTGTTTCCTAAGTAAGAGAGGCCAGAGAAGAGTTTCAGAATAAGATTAAGAAACAAGATCACCCCTCTCGGAGTGTTGAATCATTTTGGTAGTATATTTATCTAGAGTGTAATATATATTAGTACGTGAGTATTCTACTAGGAATTAGCTAAGCAGCAACATGCCTCATTGTATTCCAAATTATGTGTACATAGAAAATACTATCAATAATTTAAAATTAGTAACAGTGTCACTTAGATGTCAGAATACCATAACTAAGTAAAACACAATTGTAACATGACTAAGTAAAACACAATTGTATGTCTGAACAAAAATTGTACCATGACTCAATACAGGTAACACCAACCAAATGTAAAACGAAAATTACTATCAATTGTAAAAAATAAGTATCATGTACATCTTAAAATGGGAACACCATTCTTGAGTAGAAATCATACTCTGTCTTAATGTAAACGATGCTAGTATTATATTTATCCAATACTACATTTATGCACAAAAAATATCATCATTCATTATAGCTAAACAAGACATAAACCTAAATTGGAATATATTGATTGATTGAAAAGAATCCCATACCTCAATACAAACTATATCAAAACTAGTTACATTCAATAAACAATCATTTATAAAAATTACTAAGACGTTATAACAATTGTAACTTCAGTGAAAATATAAATTCCATCTCTGAGTATAAATCATACCTTATCTCAATATAAACTATACTCGTATTATATTTCTTCAATACCATGTCTTTGTAAAAAGTACCATCATTTGTTATATATAAGTAACACCTACACTTTATAGTGGTAATAAAATGACTCAGTGCAAAGAATGTCGTGTCATAATAGAAATTATACCAACAGTCAGTACATTCAATACCATAATTATAAAGAAAACCTAGCATAATGTGTTTAAAATAAGTAACAACTTCAATGAAAAATGAGAATACCATCTTTAAGTACAAACAATACCGTACATTAATAAAATTATAAGTGTACTATATTTTCTAATACCACGCCTGTATAAGGAAGATATACACTTTTAAATGATAATATATTGATTGAATAAAAATAATAATATGCCTAAACAGAAACTATATATACCAGTACTTAATACATTCAATATCACAATCATGTACAAAAATTACTAGGACATAGTAATAGAAGTAACAAATCTAGTGAAAATGATAATATCATCTCTAAGATCAAACCATGCCCTCCTTTAATATAAATTATACCATTTCTAGTTATTTAATATCATGTTTATGTAAGAAAAACCATAATTCCTTACAAATAAGGCAGTCATACAATTTTAAATAGAATATATTGACTGAATGCGAAGAATGTCATACATCAAAAAAATATAATAGGAATCGGTACATTAAATACCACAACTACTTCTAAAATTATAATAATACAATGATAGTAAATACCAACTACAATGAAAATGGAAATACCATGATTGAGTAAAAATAATACTAACCATCAATGTAAAAAACATGGATTGGTACATACTTATGTAAAAAAAACATGGATTGTCTGTTTTACAATCCCATGCTCTTCAGTTATGAGCATCCAACCCTTATTATAAAATTTGGAAATTTAAACATATATTGGTTTTGACTACTCCTCATTTGTTGTCTTTCCCTCCTTTGAGGATATGGAATCCCTTACTTCAGTGTGCTCAGAGTGGTTACTAGCTGTTAACCATTGAGTTTTAATTTATGGTGAGATTTTTTTCTCTAGGGCTCTCACTACTATGTTCATTATATAATGCAATATTATGTTATGCACAATTTACTCTTGTGTCTTAGACTCCTCCTAGAATACACTAGCATCTCTTTCTCTTAATAAAAATTATATTATTGTTGCAAGGCTCATCTTCATCAACTTGTAATCTCCCTTATTTTTAGTTTCAACTCTAGTTAACTTTTGCAAAGTCCTTTCAAGTTAGTTGGAATCTATTAAATGTTCAATAGCCCTATGATTTTTGACCATATGAAATTAAAGAAAGTGCATTCAACCATAAGATGATCTGTAGTCTCTTCTTCTTCCTTGCACAATTCATAGATTCTATGGAGGATCTCAAAATTGATTTTTTCCTTGGTGCCTAGTCTTCCCAATATGCCAAATCATGGTATAAAAACATGGCTTAGAGTGGTGTCTTGGTCCCAAACTAGCTTATAACATTGCACCCTAATGTTTGCTTTATGTTGAAGTACTTTTTTGCACTCCTTTGGCAGCTTTCCATTGGATTGCATCTTCATTGTCTTTGTTAGGTTAATAGGTAAGTTATTCATAATCAGCTCTGCTTCTCTTTTTCTATAAAAAGGCCATCTCTACTGATTTGCCTTTATGAGTTCTTTCATCTTTTTGTTTGTTGGAATTATATCCTTAGGTGTAGAACCTCCTATAACCTATGTAATAGGCCATATTTTAAGCCAATTGTCATACCAAAATAATGTATTATGTCCATCCTCTATTTTATAGATTATTAATCTTTCCATCCACTGTCTAGTAGCAAGGATTTGATTCAATATCCAAGACATGTTCTGGTTTGGCTTATTGCTCCATATGTTGCTTCCGCTTAAGTCAATTATATGAATCCATTCAACCCATAAATCCTCTTTCGTTTTGTAGATGAACCATATTCTCTTGGACAATAAAACATTTTTTATTATTTTAGCTCAGGTGGTCTATACTCCTCCTGTTTCCTTAGGTGTGCAAAGCTTGGAACCTTTAACCTTAGGAATTTTATATTGGTTGCTATCTCCCCTCTATAAGAACTCCTTTAGCTTCCTATCTATTGCTTTTAACATACCCTAAAGGAGTGCAAGGTGATTGGGCCAATGGGTTCCTAGATTGCTTAATATGGAGATCACTGGTTAAAGCCTTCCTCCATAAGTTAGGAACTTATCACACCAATGATTGAATCTTTTATTGAATGCACACCACATTGCAACATGAGATTGTTCTGAATTCCTTCAATTTATACGCATTACCAATCTTAGGAATCAGACTAACATATGCCTTATTCCATTCCTTAAAAAATCCCCCTTTTAAGAAATCCATGATTGCAATATTGACAACACAATCCCTCGTGGTCTCCTATGTGTGTTAGAAAACTTATTCATAATTTATAATAATTTTCTCTCAAAATCTTTTTTATTACGAGAATATCCTCACTAATTTTTTATTTTCAATTAATAACGTATTTAAGAGAGTGTATATGCATATCCAATTAAATATGAGTTTAGATGACACTATTAGGTAAGTTAGAGATTCATTTGACAAATATTTTAGTTTAATAATTTAAGTGCACTTAAAGTAAAAATTTGGACCAAAATTTTTTTTTCCTTAAAATTAAGATTCCTTGTTGTCTTCAACTACAAGCAATATTCAATAGGAAAATGAACAACTTTATCTTTAGTATAAGTGGTTATTGATGATCCAACAATTGTTTCATCAAAACCTATCTTTGATTATATATATATATATATATATATAGCCTCATGATGTAAGAATTAAAGCTTTCACAATAGTATGGATTTATACCATATATATTCAAGCAAAATTAAATAAAAAAGAATATACCATTATATTCTATCAAATGTTATGCTCCAAAGAGCCATACAAACTACAAGAATGATTTTGAGGAGAGAATGATATGTTATAATAGGTACTTAAAGAGATTATAGGATTAATCATCTTCTGCTTAACATATGATAAATGTTGATTAAGCTAGTGCATAATTATGAAGATATTTGTTACTAGTTTTTGTGATGAAAAAAGGAACATATTTGGTGAATTTTGAATGGGAGTAGATATATAAAAATAAGTATATCTTATTAGTGTTATTAACATTTCATATACTATAAAGAATTCTTATAACTATTGTTCTTGACTTTTGTCAATAAAATACACATTCTGGTTGCGTAAGTGATTAGAAATTTTTGTATGATTAGTTGCAGCATCCACTTAAACTAGGTTGCATTGGTAGTAAAGGACAATATCTATGTTGTGTGGTATTAGTAAAAAGTAAAAGAAATTTTTAGCTTATCAAGTTCTCTGTCACACCCAAAAACTAATGATTTAATAGCTTGCATATCAGTAATAAGAGATAATATTCCTCCTAAATTTGCGATTGTAATTTTCTCACAAAGCTAAAGCTATGAAGATGATTACTTGAACCATGTATGATGTTTCAAACTATACTTCCAAATAGCAAATCTTAGTAACTCACGTCCAAAAATAAATAATTCACTTCTGACTATCGATGACTCCTTATCATTATGATTAAAACACTCATCACAAGGTATGTTTGGCAATCACATCCACTTATATCAAATGTCTCCCATTCCTTTTGATCACAAACCAATTACACCCAATGCTCCACTATCCCCATTGCTTCCTTAACTCGTACAAACACCCACTTTTGATTAAGCTATGAAACCTTTTGTTTATGCATACTAATGAAGCATAGTAAAAATTATATGCCCCAAGCAAGATAATTCAACATAACATCATTTATAAGATTAGGGAGAAGCGAATCACTTGTTCTAAATTGTAGAAGACCATTTTCTACCTAGCCAACAAATCCATCAACCCAGTATGATGGGATGAAATTGAAATAAATTTACCCGACAAACAAACCCATCAACTCAGTACGATGAAAGGAAACAAAAATCCTCGCCTAGAGGCAACTATCCCAACCTCTCAATAGCACCTAAAGGAAAGGAGAAAGAAGAACAAGCAGAAATGTTACAACATTAGCCCATAAATTTAATAGTTTCTGAAACATAACTTTCAATAGTTTCTGAAATTTGCCTTCTCCATTCTCCATTTTCCATTCTTGCAATAAAATAAGAGACATTCATCATTCATGAGGAAAAGGATTTTCAGCTTACTCAATAGAACAAAGGGCATTCGTTAGGTTGGGTGGGTTGAGTTGGAAGAAGTGAGTCAAAGTTCAGATGAGTCGTATTAGATTTTCAGTTAATGATGAGGGTCCACATCACTTAAAAATAATTGGTCCATGTGGACTAATTTTGTCACGACAGAATTTTTATTACCTTTTTTTTAATAAAAGTTAACGACATGAAAGTTTTCCAAAAAAGTTTGAAATATATGATTTTTTTAGGAATTCCATAGCTTACGAGGCTTTCTTAAGATGTTTCAAGTTACAAGAGTGGTTTATGCCTTTTATCTTGCACTTCAAAACTGCTATTTTCTATTCTATTCAATAATCTTTTTATATATTTTGATTGTTAAATTTTTGTTGATATTTTCAAATTCTTTTCTTTTGTCATTACCACATTTTTGCCCTTTGAATATAAAAAAATATTTAAATAGCTGATGCAGATGATATATAGGAAAAATGATATAAAAATTTTAAGTAGATAATTACATAAGCTAAGCATTTATTACTAAACTAATAACTTTGTTATATTTTTCAAAGTTGCACATAAAAGTTAAGTACTTTTTAAAATAACTATAATCATTTAGTACTCTTTTTATATACTATTATAAAAAATTAAATAGTGTGTAAAAATGAGTACAATCATTTAATATTCTTTTCATCTTTAGAAATTTCAATCCTTGATCTTATTATGCTATTTATTTATTAGCACAATTAATTCAGATATTGTTTTTGATCATATGACAATATTTGGTGAATAAGAATATCTTGTTTTATAACGTTTTGTAGAAGTCAAATAAGCTCAAAATTTTCGTGAGCTCCTTATGCTCCCACACATTGATAGGAATTGCTCCCACACATTGATAATGCCTTTTCAGAGTAATTTAAGTTTTCCTTGATGATAAATGTGGTAGGGCAGCCTAGGCAAAAGCTCTATTCATATGCATAAAAGCAAGTCAATAAATTTCAGCTTTTTCCCGTCTGGGACACTTCTCCAGAAAAAGTGAGGGGCCCCGTGAGAACATATTATTGATTCCAGTACATCTATTCAAAAGTTATGTGTCGAGGCTTGTTACTCAGGTGTGTGAAATAAGATTTAAGCCCTTACTCTTCCCTTAAAATTCATTCCCGATATTACACCTCTAATAAAAAAATTTAATGTACCAGATCACAGTTTACGCTGCTATTTACATGCTATCCTTTCAAAATTTTCACCAAGAAGGCATAACACGTCTTCACCTATTTTATAAGTATGGCTAGTCATGTTGAGCACTTTGAGGAACTATACTACAAATAGATTGTGCCAATGAGTTAATTCGAAGCCGTTTCTAATTTGATAAAATTATGAATCGTGTACACTTTAATTTTAAAACGGTTTTGTTCTGATAACATCTTATTTTATAAAATTCAAATCATGTAATCAAATTCAATAATAGATATGATCTATTATGGTACTAAAGAAAAGTCAAAGGAGTTGGAACTCATTGGCAAATTTATGGTGTGGAGGCCTAAGGCCTTCCTCATATGGATTTCCAGCTAAACGGATCTATGGAGCAAATGTGGTTGAAACAAAAAGTGCTGACGCTCCTATGTAATGCACCCTTTCATTCTTTATTTATTATGGTCTCTGGGGCCAACATGCAAAGTCCACATTTTTTTTCCCCTCCAAGCCTGTGCATGAGGCGCTAAGATGTTATTGACTTAACGTTAGATCAGTTCTTTATTATAGATCAGTTCAAATCAGAACTCTGCAATTCTATTGCAGCTGGCCTTCGCACTCATGCATGTACGACGCATCACAACTTCTCAAGTTTCTCTTACTTCAAGAATCTGCACATGCATTACATCTCTTGCTGCCTTCTTTGTTAATTAGTTGCTTTTAACAAGTTCTTTCATTTTTGTTTATAATAACTTACGTGTTCAAGACAAAAGTGGAAAAGAGTTTCATTATCCATCTAATTATAACTCTTAACACTCAATTATTAATGTCTGTTTGTTGACTATCATTCTTTGTCTACCAAGGAGTTGGAATCTCTAAGCATAGAAAGGGTTCACCTATATAAAACGTCGTGAGGGCATAATTATCTACCAGGAAATATGACTTTTTTTAAAAAACTTTAATTTGAAGTTATGGACATACAAATCATTATGCAATGGTAAAATTGATCCCGTAATAATCACACATCGGTAGAAGTCGTAAAGTCTCAATTAATGGAGAATATGGTCCTTTTAATGCGTGTGTGTGAGTCACCTCATCCTGTAATGGGTATGATGTGCTTTGATGGAATGCGGGTAACTTCTAAAATGGTAACATACAGGTAAAAGAGGGCATGTGCTAGGAAACATAAAAACATTGTAAATTAACCAGAAGACTCAAACGTCCTATCAACAACATTTATTCTAAGATAGTTTCTTGTTTTTTTTTTTTTTGTTGAATTAACTTCCTATTAACAGGTTCTTGGACGTGATTTGTGAGGCATATCAGTGATTTGAATACTGTAATCCAATTGTGCTATGGCAAGTAGATATCAAGCTTACCTACAAGCCATGATTAGACTGCACTAAGTCCAAGATATGTGAATCAGTAGATATAAAAGTAATGCATTAGGTACCTTTGGCAGCAAAAGTTCGAAATATATGTGGACACAACATAACAAGCCCCTCGAATTGTCGACTAAGACTTCGATCTTTGATCTTTGCACTGTGAGACTGTTCTCATTAATTAGTAATTAACAATTGAAATTTCCCCTCCATTTAGAGTGTGCTAATATGGACTATTCATAAGGACAAAAGAAATAGTAAATATCTTGAAGATTAAATTATACAAGAATGTGGAATTGATCGTCTTACCAAAGTTTGTATGAATGGTTCCATTGTATATTAGCATTCTTGAATGATTGCCAATCTGCCACTTTCTTTGTTTAATATTTTCTTTGATGTGGGAGCCCCGAATCTCGCAGAACCCTTTCCCTTAAGTGTAGGCCTACTTTCCAATCCCTTGAAAATAGATTAATCCTAGCTTGAGGAGATCAATCATCCCTTTCACCTGGTGATTTGAAAATAACCCTTTAGCTAAAAATACTACTTAATAACAATTTGTTGATGGTTCTTATAAAGCTCGGTCGTCAAACTCACAATATCGATTCCAAAGCTCTATATTGTTTTTTTTTTTTTTTGGATTCGAGGAAACCCTGTAGGCGGGCCAAGAGGGCACACCTCTCCGAGGGCCCAACTGACA
>JANSVA010000217.1:31459023-31476630 GCA_025504915.1 Erythroxylum reticulatum | reverse complement strand
TTTGGGACAACTTAGATTGAAATTAAGGTTAGGAAAGATGGAAGGAATTCTGGGTGGTAAATTGGCCATCTTCTCTGAGGCAAAGTCAAGAATTCATCGTGAGAACTTTTCCAGAAGATTCAGGGGAAAATGTTTTAGCATTTTCGCCGCAACGAAACTTTAGTTGCTGCAGCGAGGAATTTTCTCCCAATGGTTCGTCATGGCGAACATTCTGTTGCCGCGACGAAGTCCTCCACTGCAGACGCTGTAAAATTTTTGTTATTGGAATTACGCTAAGGAGATTTTCATGGGAATAAGCTCACATTTTATGACCTCTAAGTTGGACTCCGAAAACGGGGTCCAACATTTAATATCTATAAAAATTCTTGTCTGAACTCCATACAGATAATGTCTCCAAAATTTTAAGGCAAAAATTACTGCTACTAATTCTAGATCATGGGTCGGGTAACTCAATTCATCAGGATTTAGTTTCCATGAGGCATAAGCTATTACCTTGTCTCATTACATCAACACACAACCCAAATCTTTCCTTGAAGCATCACTGTAAACTGTATAACCCTTATCTCCCATAAGCAAGGTCAGAATTAAAGCACTTATCAATCTATGCTTAAGCTCCTAAGAGCTTTTCTGACATTCATCACTTTAGATAAACTTCCGATCTTTACTTAATAACTTAGTCATCGAAGCAGCTATCATAGAGAATCCTTTAACAAATCTCCTATAATATCCTACCAGACCCAGAAAACTTCTGACTTTTGCCACTATCTTTGGTGCATACCACTTCACCACCGCTTCAACTTTCCATGGATCAATATGTACCCCATCCTTCGAAATTACATGTTTAAGGAATATCACCTCATAAAGCTAAAATTCACATTTGCTGAATTTGGCATAACATTCCTTCTCCTTTACTATTTGCAACACTATCCTAAGATGCTTTTCATGTTCCCCTTTACTCTTGGAATAAACCAGAATGTCATCTATAAATATGATGATAAATTAATCCAGATACTCCCTGAAGACCCTATTCATGAGATCCATAAACGCAGCTGGAGCATTGGTTAATCCAAATGGCATGAATAGGAACTCATAATGCCCATAACATGTCCTAAAGGTTGTCTTGTTCACATTAGATTCCCTAATTCTGAGTTGATGATAGCCTGACCTAAGATCAATTTTGTATAAGACCTTTGCTCTCTGCATTTTTTTGAATAAATCATCGATTCGTGGTAGAGGATACTTGTTCTTAATGGTCACCTTGTTGAGTCTCTGATAGTCAATGCACATGCGCCATGTTCAATCCTTCTTTTTAACAAACAGTACTTGCGCTCCCCATGGTGATGAACTTGGCCTTATATACCCCTTCTGTAACAATTCTTCAAACTATTCCTTAAGCTCCTTCAGCTTAGCTAGAGCTATTCAATACAGTGGTATGGAAATAGGTGTGGTACCTGGAATCAAATCAATGACAAACTCAATTTCCCTCGCTACCGGCAAACCAGGTAAGTCTTCTGGAAACACATCTAAAAATTTCCTCATAATCGAAAAATCTTCTAACTTCCCTCCATTCACATCGGTGTCCACAATGTGTGTCAAGAAGGCTTCACACCCTTTTCTCATCATCCTGCTAGCTAGCAAAGCTGAAATAATTCCTGGTGATGGTGTTCTTCTGTCTTCTCTAAAAATCACCTTCTCACCCTTGCCCAGATCAAATTCTACCTCTTTGAGGCTACAATCTAACTTTGTATGATATTTTTTCTATGGCATCCATTCCCAGCATAACATCTAGGCCCTTTAAATCTAAAGGCAATAAGTCCACTACCAATCTAGCACCATCAATAAAAAGCTTACAATCTCTATATGCTTCACTTATTATCACCTTCCTCCCTAAAGGATTACTAACAATTAATGGACTATCCAATGGCACCAAATCAACACCATATAATGTAATGCTTGTAGAAACAAAAGAATGTGTGGAACCAGAATCAATCAGTAAATATACTTCTGAACTAAATAACTGAGCCATACCCGTAACAACTTTAGGTGCGGCTGTAGTTTCATATCTGGTCATAGAAAACACCCTTGCCTTTGCCGAACCCCTTGACCTCTTTAGAGGAATAACCTTCCTTGCTGCTCCAGAACTTCCCACCTCAGTGGCTAGCCTAGTTCCTACTATTTCAGCTCTTTTCGGGGCTTGCAACTGAGATCCCTCTTGCTTTGGTATTTGGGGACAATCCCTGACTATGTGTCCCTTCTCTCCACATCGAAAACACATTCTAAGTAGTTTGAAGCACTTTCCTCTGTGAAAATTCCCACAATGTTCACATTGAGGGTTTATGTACCTAATCCTCTCCATCCTGCTATTGCCTCCCACGGTTGAGGCTTACACTGAAGCTGCTTTTGCTTGCTTTTTCTTAGCAGAGCCGCTACTTCCTACTTCACTTTATGTGTGGAAACTCCTCATACTCCTCTCAGGCATTGGGGCACTCATTCCCTTTTTGGAAGACTGCTCTCGATTTTCCTCTTCCTATTTACTTCATATTTTATGTTCTCCAGTTTCTCAACTTAGAGTGCAGAATCTACCAATAGCTGGTAATCACAAAAGTTGTGGATCAACACCTTCTTTATGATCCCTAAATGAAGTCCTCCCTCAAACTTACGACACTTATCCTTCTCATTCGCAATAATATTGGCCGCATACCATGAAAGCTGGGTGAACTTCAGCTTATATTCACTCACATTTATGTCTCTCTATGTGAGATTCAGGAATTCTCTGGCCTTCTCTTGGACATAGACTCTCGAGAAGTTCTTCTTCCTAGAAACATCCAGAAAGTTTCTCTATGACAAAACCAGTGGTATGGCCTAGCTATAGGGCACCGATTCCCACCAATGCAGTGCGTCCCTTTATAGCAAGCTCACTGCATATTCCAGTTTCTCCTCATTAGTGCACTTCATCTGAAATGGGACTCTCTCTGCCCTTCTTAACCATGCCTCAACCTCTTCAGGATTTATAGTTCCATTAAAGTCGACAGCTCCATACTTGTGGAGCATATCATACTGTCTGCTCCTCTCTACTGAAGCTTGCACTAGAACATATGGCCCTTGGCCCATAAAATACGTGAAAGCCTGAACAAAGGCTTGAAAGAAAAGTAAATCCATAGGGTTTACTTAGGGCAAAGGAGGAGGACGCGGTGGCACTTCATGTTTCACACTAGATGCCTCAGAATCAGGAGCAGAGTGTGTCCCTACATCCTGTGGGACATAAGATTCATCCGTACTTCTATGGAGAGAGCAAGATCGAGTCCTTGCTCCTCGAGTTCTCTTTCTAGGCAGCATACTCACTCCTTAAATTTAAAACCATTTAAAAAAATTTTCGTTTTTGTAAAACGATTTCAAATCATGTGAATCAATATAATTATGTAAAAAAAATTTAGATCATGTGAAATGAGACAAAAACAATGTATGTTGTTCATTTAAAACAATACATGCTCACTTCGTATTTTTAAAACTACCCATTTTATGGTAAGGATATTCTTAAACCTAGTTACTCTGATACCATAAGATGTTGGACCCCATTTTCGGAGCCTAACTTGAGAGTCATAAAAATGTAAGTGTAGTTGAAAACATTATATTTGTAAGTGAAATTTATTCGGGAGCATTGGCAGGTTTGCCACGACAAACTAATGTTTCATCAAGGCAAAAATATAAAAGTAGCTCAAAGGACACTCCGGGCGAAGTTTGTCGCGGTTAATGTCTGGCTTCGTCGCAGCGAAGGTCCAAAGAAAGGCCAGACACCTTTCAGGTTAAATAAGCTGCGACCAACGTTTTGGCTTCATCGCGGCGAAAGTTCAAGGCCGAGCAAACGAACCTTCGGGACAACTGTGTCGTAGTGAAAGTTTGGCTTCGCCGCAACGAACTTATGGAAAATCACAGAAAACTACCCTTCAAGAAAGGTTTGCCGCGGCAAAACCTTCGAACCCAGACACCCAGACACCCAAACCTAACTATCAAACACCAAAATTTTTTTGCACATACACTTCCAAAACCACATCTATACCTCAACCAAAATATGTATACAAATATACGCAAAAGAAACTTCCTTAAATCCTTAGTCTCTTAAGAATGAATTGCGAAAACATGAAAAATCATAAGCAAACCTAAATATATTTCATTAATATCAAAAGATAAGAGTTTTTCAAAGCTTTAATAGACATTTCATGCCACAATACAACATTTATCTCATAATCCAAAAATACTAAGTATACTTGGACAAGTGAAACTTGAAACGCAACTAAAGCCTTGTATTTTCCAAAAACTAACTCAAAATACAAAAAGATGCAAATTTGGAGTGATGCCTCGACTCTTGATCACTCGATCTCTTGCTCATCACCTAGAGATGGGGATGGAATGGAGGTGAGCTTAAAAGCTCGTGGGTAACAAGCTTATAATTGAAAAATAAGCAAAACCATTGAAAACATTCATTTCTATAGTAAATCTTGCATCGAATCCATAAAACATGTAATTCCCAAATTCTCAACTTGTCAATCAATTCATAAATAACTTAAATCATGTATGCATCAAACTTGTCAAAACATCATAAAAACATAAGCAATCAAGATGGTTTGGGCAGGTCTATGTGGGAGTTCTTGTGAATCTTCTATAATAACGGAACGACTATCACAAAGCCACATAATGGTTTTATGTAGTTCGTAAACATGAGGGAGTTCATGAAGAAGCTCCATGCCACTAGCAGACAGGTGAGAGAAGTCTTATTATGGTCAATGCGCATGTGACATAACAGAATGTACCATCACTAACCCACACAAACATGAATTTCATGACTTGTAAAATATTGCCCAAAAAGGCACATTTTGGAAAGAAATTTCCCATGAGCATGATATATTTTCAAATGCCATTTCCATCTTCATTTCATAATTCATCAACAAAATTCAAGTACCAAACATATAGAAATTCTTAAATCATATAAGAAGCAATAAATACAACATTTATGAAGAAATTGAAAATTCATTTAACTTTATTGATTTTGAAAAACGTATATGGCTCATTAACTTAACTATAAACATGTAACCCACCTTGATTTTCTTGCTTATAAACTCGCTCAAAGATGCCTCTCCTCTTGCTCCTCTTACCTTTCTTGATCCCCTTCAACATTGATAAAAATTCCATTCAATAGGAGTACAAATTGAGAACCCACTAAACATATTCACTAAAATTGATTCTAGAATACCTAAACCCATGCATTTCCTAAGCTCCACGAACTAATACCCTTCCGAAAACCTAAAAGATTCATAATGCACTTGCCTTGAATCTTCACCAAATAAAGGGATATTGGGCTCAAATGAAAGCTCTTCCCTGCCTCTTTCTTTTTCTTTTCATAAACAACCGCAAAATCTCCCTTGAAAGCTAAGAAAGATAAACCCTAGCTTAATTTTCTCTTACTTTATCTCCTTGCTTTTCTTCTCTTCGTTATTTTCTCCTCTCCCTCAAACACGTTTTCTCTCTTCTTGAAAGCAAGACAACATTTCTTCTTCTAATTTTTCCCTTAATGAGTGTAAAATGTCCACCTTGCCCTTCCTCGTATGCTTTAAATCTTTTATTCTTAAGCGGTCTACCAAAAATGTCCCTTTTACACTACACTCTTAATAATTTAATTCAATTAACCAAGGTACTAAAATCCTACCAACATTGACATACTAATAACTCAAAAAAATAATTAATCTATCAAGACCTCAAAATTTATTTAAACCATACTTAACTCAAAAAAATATTCGGGGGCCAACATGGCCAATTTTTTAAAGATTTGTGAGATGTTCAGGTATAATAGGTTGTCATAAGGTGTAGCTAAGATGAGGTTCTTCTCCTTTATACTCAAGGATAGAGCCAAGGCGTGGTTGAATTCATTCAACCCTACAAACATCACAACATAGGAGCAGTTGGTGCAAACCTTTTTAGCTAAGTACTTCCCTTTAACAAAGATAACAAGGCTCATAAAGGAAATTACAAATTTCCTTTAAAATTAAGTGAAGTCTTTATATGAGGCATGGGAGCGATGTTAGGATTTGTAAAGGATTTTTCCACATCATAACTTGCCAAAGGAGTTCCTTTTGCGAACATTTTAAGACAGAGTAAATCCACCTATGTGAGGCACCATTGATCTCATAATTGGAGGACTGTTGCTATGGAAAATAGTTAAAGAGGCACATGATTTATTAGAGGAGATAGCGAACAATAGTTATCTTTGGACATTAAAAAGTAAACAATAATCAACCTTTTGAGATTAAGAGGGAATGCTTGTTTTAGATTCAGTGTCAGCATTGTAGGCTGATATAGCTAACATAACCAAGCAATTAAAAGGCCTTAGAGCCACCTCTTCTGTCGCAATCAAATCAATTCAGTATGGATGTGAGCTATACGAATAAGAGAGCCATATCAAAGTTGATTACTTCCCAGTGGAAAACAACAATATAGAGCAACTTAACTTTGTGGGAGCACAATAGGATTAGGGAGGTAATAATCCTTACTCAAACACTTATAATCCTTTGTGGAAGAACCACTCGAAATTCTCTTGGTCTAACAATACAAGAAATTAAATGAGAGATTAAGACCCACTAGGATTTCAGCAAGACAAGCTCAATTTATTGGAATCAAATATGGACAAGTTAATGGACGTGTTGAATTTCAATTTCATGAGCCAAGATGAGACTTAGAAGAAGATGGAAGAAATTTTGACCAAATAATAAAGAATCATGCATCTTCCATTCATATTTTGGAGGTTTAAGTGGGCCAATTAGCTAATTCATTATCTACTTGATGTGTAGGGAGCCTCCTGGATCAATCCAGAATAAATCCAAGGGAGTAAGTGAAGGCCATCACGTTTAGGAGTACGAAAGGGTTGGAAGAACCAGTTAAAAAACAAGATGAAACCCACCCTGTAGAAGAGAAAGAAAAGTAGGAAAAGGATGAAAAGAGGAATGAGAATCGTCCCTATATTCCTTCTCCCCCATATCCACCGAATATTCCATTCCTATAAAGGCTGTAGAAGATCAAATTGGATGCCCTATTTGCAAAGTTCGTGGAAAATCTAAAGACATTGCAAATCAACTTGTCTTTTATGGAGGCTTTGGAACACAAACCTAAGTATGCAAAGTTCCTCAAGGAAATACTATCAAACAAACAGACTTAGAAGGACAACCAAATGGTTTCTCTAAGAAAAAGTTGTATTTCCATAATCACCAGCCATATTTCATTAAAATTAAAGGACCTAGGGAGTTTTACTGTACCTTGTATTGTTGGTGATTTAGAGTTTAGTAAATGATTATATGACTTAGGTGAACTAATCAATCCTATGCCCTTGTTGAATATTAGGAAATTGTGGCTAGACAAACTGAAGCCAACTTTTATGTTTTTTTAGTTAGTGAATTAATCGATAAAGAAACTATTTAGTATCGTGGAGCACATCATTGTTAAAGTGTACAAATTCATTATTTTTTTGGACTTCGTGGTCTTAGAGTTTGAAGAGGATAGGAATTTTCCACTTTTTCTTGGCAGGCCACTTGTGAATACTGCAACAGCTCTAATTGACGTTCATAAAGGCAAACTAATTCTTTGGATTGGTGATGATCATGTAGAGTTTAACATGAATAAAGTCGTAAAGAATTCAAAAGAAATCAGCTCTTGAATGAAGATATATATCATGGATGAATGTATCAAAGAGAAAGAGGAGAGTTGCAATGAAGAAGCAAGTTCTGAGGAAGCTAAAAGTGAGGAAGAACGATATTAGTAATCACGGGGAGAGCTTTGATTAATGTTCATGAAGGGAAACTCATCCTTTGAATTAGGATGATTAAGTAGAGTTTAATATGAAACAATTATTGAAGAATATGAAGGAAAGTAGCTCTTGCATGAAGATAGACATAGTGGATGAGTGTATGAAAGAGTAAGAGGAGAGCTATAATAAGGAAGTGAGTTTGAAGGAAGTTAAAATTGAAGGAAAAGGATTAAAGGAGGAGTTAAGTGTTTAGTCCAATCAAGAGATCTTAATGAGAACGAAAGCACCCACGCCTCTATTATAAAACCATCGACTCTTAAGTTGAAGCCTTTACCTACATATCTTAGGTATACCTTTCTAGGTAAGGGTCAAATTTTACCCATCATCATTTCAAATCGGGTAGATGCGGAAAAAAAAGTAGGGTGGTAGAGATAATTAGGAAGAGGATGAAGGTCCTAGGTTGGAAAATATCTTATATAAGGGGAATAAATACTAATGTGGTGATGCATATGAATAATCTCGAGGAAGAAAATAAAGCAGTGAGGGAAAGACAATAAAGGTTAACCCTCAGATGAAGGACGTGGTCAAGAAGCAGGTAGTTAACTTGTTAGAAGCGGGTATCATTACCTAATTTTAGATTGTGATTCGGTCATCCTAGTACAATGTGTACCTAAGAAAGGAGGTATGACAGTAATAGAGAGTGAAAGTGGTGAGATGATCTCTACTCGAATAGTTATAGGTTTGAGAAAATGTATTAATTATAGGAAGCTCAATAAGGTGACTATAAAGGATCACTTCCTTCTTCCGTTTATGGATCAAATGATTAAAAGGGTGGATGATCGTGCATTATATTATTTCCTTGATGGATACTAGGGGTATAATCAAAAATTTTATCTTTCTGAAAGATCAAGAGAAGATCACTTTCACATATCCTTATGAAACGTTTACCCATATATGTATGCCTTTTAGATTATGTAATGATCCATCAACTTTCAAAGGTGTATGATGTCTATTTTTGCATAAAGGAAATAATGAAACTCTTTATGGATGAGTTTTCAGTCTTTAGAAACTCTTTTTATCACTTCTTAAAAAATTTGGATAAAGTTCTTCAAATATGTGAAGAATGAAATTTAGTTCTAAACTGGAAGAAATGTTACTTTATGGAGCACGAGGGAGTAGTAATAGGACATAAAATATCGTGTCGAGGGATAGAAGTGGATAGAGCCAAAACAGAGGTCATTAAGAAGCTTCCACCATCGATTAATTTCAAATGCATTCGAACATTTTTAAGACATATAGGATGACATTAATAAACGATTCCCTAATGAAACCTTGATGTTGCTAAATTGCCTTGTGGTACCATGGTATGATGATATAGCAAATTACATTACAGGTGGTATTCTTCCCCTATATTTGTCTTATCAAAAATGAAAAAGGTTTTTGTATTAATGCATCCATTACTTATGCGAAGAACCAATACTTTATAGAACATATGCTGATGGTTTTATTAGAAAATGTGTTCTAGTGGAATAGATGTTGGACATACTATCACATTGTCATAATTATACATATGGAAGGAATTATAGAGGGAATAAGATGGCAGCATAAGTATTGGAATATGCATTTTATTGGCTAAACTTTTTCAAAGATGCTCGTGAATTTGTATCACAATGTAAAAGATGCCAAAGGATGGGAAACATCTTCAAGAGAGATGAGATGCCTTTCTTTATCATTTTAAAGGTTGAGGTTTTTGATGTGTAGGGACTAGAATTCATGGGATCATTCCCATCCTCCATAAGGAACACCTATATTTTAGTCAGAGTGGATTATGTATCACAATAGGTTGCACCAATGGTGACTTCGACTAATGATGGCAAGGTGGTGTAAAAATTCACAAAGAGCTTAATAGATTTGGAGCTGCAAAGGTCTTGAATTTTGAGTTGAAGAAAGTTGGTGAAAAGAGACTCCTATAGTTACTTGAGCTAGGCAAACTTCAATTGAATGCTTATAAGAATGCAAGTTATATAAGGAAAAATTTAGGAAATGGCATGAATCTCATATGAAGAAAAAGGATTTTAAGGTAGGAGATATGGTGTTATTATTTAAATATTATTTAAAGTTGTTTCTATGAAAGCTCAAATCGCGATAGAGTGGGCCTTTCAAATTAACCTATATATTCAAACATAGAGCTTTAGAGTTAGAGAAGAACAAAAAGCAAACCTTTAAAGTGAATGGACATAAATGTAAACCATATCTCAGAGGAGTCTTTTCCCAAGAAAGGGAAGTAATTTCTTTCCTTTCACTTCATTGAACATATTCAAATAAGCCATGGTCAAGCTAATGATTATAAATTAACATGTCATGTTAGTTTTTTGTAAATTCTTGCATGTAAGTTTGTTATTATCTTATTTTTAGAGTGATTTTGAATTATGAATCTCATATTTGGAAAGGTGTCATAGGTTAGGGAATAAATTCTAGAGGCTACAAGAGGAAAATGGGGCAAAATATGTCAATTTTAGAGGGCACAATTGCGCAGCCCCCTCCATGATTATGTAAGCCCATTTTCCCCTTTTTCCCCAAACCCTAACCTTATATGTTGTCTGTTTCACTTATTCCACCTCTCATCTTCTCTTTTTAACTAGTAGGCTACCTCCATAGCGTCTTGTTTTCTCTCACATGTCTCTTAGATTTCACTTTTTTCTTTCATCTCTCTTATAGTTTAATATCCAAATAAATCTAATGATTCCCATAATAAAACACATCATTTTAGTGGGTTTTGCAAAAAAAAATTATGTACTTTCTCTCTCCTACATTTTTAGGTTCTCTATTATGTTTTTGTGGTTTTGTATTTATTTTGTAGGTTCTACTCTCAATCATGTCTCTAAGAATAAAATAAATTTCAAAATGCTAAAACTCCAAAGGAAAAGCAAAGGTTTCGCTGTAAAGGAAAATTGATCTTCTATTAAGAAGAAGGTAAGAAATTCCAAATTCTTTATTCTCAAATAATCACTACACCTCATTATTTTGATTTTTCAATTTTAGAAAATATAAATTTGAAAGGAAAATTTGAGCCTTTGAGTGCTATAATTCAATGGGACAAATTTATACATTTTGACTATATTGTGTATGAAGAATTGACCTTTGAATCACCACTTGATACTTGAGTCGCGTAAGTTGGATAAATTTTGGGTTTCGATTGCAAGGAAAACCTTATAATTTAGATTATGATATCATGGAAGAAATATTTGGTTTTCGAAAATTAAAAATTGTTGAAAGACATGAAATTTCAATTATAGAAAATATTGGAAAAATTAACAAGGTTAAACGTGTTTAATCCACACAATGCATCTAACAATGTTATGAAGAATCTTGAGCACTTCTTATTATATAAATTCATATTTCATGTTGTCTTTACAATGATTCAAAGTAACAAATGCTTTAAAAAAGATTTATTTCTTCTTTGGTGCATGGATTGTAAGATTCAAGTTTGTACATCGACTTATATTTTTCAAACAATAGTTGTTTCACTTAGTAAGAAAAGTAGCTATCTAGGCATGGTTTTTCTTATTACTGCTTTAGCTTTATTATACGGTCATAATGTTGATGAATTAACTCTTGATTTTCTTGAGTATTTAAATCACATGCATTTTAGGCAAGTTGAGATCTTGGAGTTTTATAAGATATCGTTTTGAAATCAAAAGTTAAACACAGGATAAGATAGGCGAGTTTTTCACACAACAACACCAAAAAGTATCACCAAGTTGGGAATCTGAGGAGGTAGAACAAGGCTAGGAGATGGCACAATGGAAGAAACTAAGAAGTTCCTAAAGGATCGTTTGGATAATGTAGGGGTGTAGCTAAAGGAGGTCACGCATCAATAGAGATATCAAACGAAGAATTGCTTAAATTTTTCGATGTTCACGGTGTTCAAGTTCGTCTCCATCTCAAAGACCATCACCATCTTACTTTTTATTTATTTTTATTTCTCTTTATTTGTATTGTTTTGATATCCACATTGAAGACAGTGTGTTATTCAATATGGGAACATATATGCACTTGCATATCGTTTGTGTGTCTGAATTTTACATTTGCATTATGATAGTTTTTTGTTAGGTTGCACTATGTGAACATTTTGGTTGCATGATTTGTGCGCTTAAACATGAATGGAATAAGTTAGTATATTGGCACTTTTTAAGTGGTTGATGTTTAAGGTTAAGTTAATTCTATGAGATTTGACACCAATGTACCATTATTACATTGTTGCATGAATATGTGTTTACATGTTTATGTGTTTTGTTTATTTATAGTTTTAGTTTTTCTTGTGGACAAGGAAATATTTAACTGTAGGGATGTTGATAGGTGTATATTATAGTAAGTTTTCTAAAGGTTTAAGTGTGTTTTTAAGTG
The DNA here is from genome assembly GCA_025504915.1 of Erythroxylum reticulatum. Lineage (NCBI taxonomy): Eukaryota > Viridiplantae > Streptophyta > Magnoliopsida > Malpighiales > Erythroxylaceae > Erythroxylum > Erythroxylum reticulatum. The sequence goes on along the minus strand of JANSVA010000217.1, from coordinate 31,464,434 downwards.
TTGTCTTAGATGATAATCATGTGTTTAGAACTTAGAGTTACGTTCTTGTTAGTGTTTTTATTTGTTTTAGTTGTCTGATTGTTTTAGAATAAGGATTTGATCTTACTTTTATGTTTTGATGGTTATTTAATGTGTTTGTTAGTAAGTGGAAATAGGAAAATTGAAGAAAAGATGAGGAACTTGAAGAATAGGAATATGCACAATCGTGCAAAATCACACTATCATGTATATGTAACTGGTGCATGGGATGAGTCTCTATCACGATTGTAATAGGATGCACGATTGTGCATGTTTTTCATCACACAAAATTTTTGTATTCTTGACATTTTGAAGCTATTTTTGGAACCAAATTAGGTGGAAAAATCCTAGAAAAAATCCTAGAAGCCTTAATAAGTATTTTAGGAAAAGAAAAATACCAAAAAGGAGGTTACAAATCAAAATCAAAGAGATTAAAGTGGAGACATCGAAAGTAACTCTAGTTTTTCCAAATCAAGAGGCAACTATTTTTCTTTCTTTTCTTTTCTTATATTTCATTGTCTTGGATGTTAATTTGGATTAGTAGGACATTAAACATGATTATGGGTTTCTAAATCTGTACTAGGGATTGTTCTTGAACTGTCTTATTTAACCTTATTCTTGTTGAATTCAGTAGATATATCAAAGCTTTATGATATTTTTATGCTTATACTTGATAACAAATTGAGAGATTGAATCAAGTTATATGTGTTGAGGTGCACAAAGAGCGTTAGTAACTTAATATACCTACAAATATCAAATTAATAAACAATTGAAGAGAGAACTTAATTGTGATTTAATTATTATTAGGATTGTTTTAAATCCAATTGAATAATTATGAGTAGTTTTATGAATTGACAAGTTGCAATTTTTTTATTATCGATGTCAATTGGGATTACTTGATTAGATCTTAAGAGATTATAATCAAAACCTTAGTATATTTAAGATCAAGCATAATTGAATGACTACAAAATAAGAATATAATAACCTCTAAGTTTTCATTATTGAACAACTTTATTCTTATTGCTAGTTCAATTATTTAATTGTTTAGTTTTATTATTTTATTTCAATTTTAGTTAATTTATTTTAATTCAATTCTTTCAATCTTTTACTACCTTATACAAAGTGCATTAAAGTTGTTAGGTGACTAATCAATCTTTGTCGGAACGATACGTTTTATACCACAAGTTACAATCTATATATATGTAGTATGAAAGTTTTTATATAAAATTGTCAACAATCATTCATAGGTTTTACTAGTAATATGTTGACTACAGAGCCATTATTGACCATGATGTAGTTTATTTTTACTTTATAAGATATTCCATGTATGGAAACTGGACAACCATAAAGTTTTGAACCTAAACTAGAGCCTTTTACAATGGTTATCTTGATTATATGATTAATGTCAGCTTACCTTTATATACACTACACTAGCTTCACTACTTTGTTTGACCTCTTTGTTTATATGATAAAATGAGGTAAGTTAACATTCTTAAATATGGTATTTCATTGATTTAAACTAGTTTTAAGTAATTGGACTTCTAGTCACTTGCATGTTTTGTTTTTGAGGAGCTAAAGTTTGATTTTTTTTTATGCTCCAAATTCATTATTGATCTTCATTACTGATCTCACTATATTAAGAACTAGTTAATATTTAGATATCTATTCTTATGGTGTCTCTTATAAAAAACCAAAATTATTTCTTCTTATATGTTGTTTATCTCATCACCTTGTAGCTTTCCAACTTTAAAGACTTAAGCAAATTTAACTAGTTTATTATCTTTGTTTGGTCTTTATATTAATTTTATGGGATTAAGTGATTCAAACAACACCATTGGATTCACAAGAGTGAATATAATACATGATCCTTTAATAGTTTATAGATACCATTTCATAAATATTATCTATTTCGTTATGATTCCATAATTTTATCGTTAAGGACAAAACATTTTGTGAATAGGATGGCTAATCAAGTGATCATATTTGTAGTAATTTGGATCGTCCATCTTATTTGCCTCCTCTAGTATTTTGATCTCAAGTAGTTTGATGATTTTTTATTTTAGAAGATATTATAACATTCTTTGCTCTAAAGCATTCAGGAGGAAGAAATCTATCCCTTTGTGACTTCTTTCTTTCTTCTTTTGCACTGAAGAAATTTATCTTTGTTAATGCATTCAACAATGGGTTCATGTTTATGTTATTATCTTTTCAACTTGATTATACTTGCAGTACTTCGAATGTTGATAAAAATGCTTCAGATATTTTTGCTTATCATTCCTAATTGTCATTGAAACTCACCTCTAAATTAACATACAAATTCAAAATCATTTCGTTTTCTTGAGAAAATTAGTTGCCAATATTATTTATATTTTGAAAAATTAAGTGCTATGTTGTCTTAAGTTCCTCATCTCATTAAACTAGTTTACTTTAATAGTTGATAGTTAAAGAGGATCTTAAAACTATTGATAAGTAATGAGTATGTCTTAGCGCACGCACACACAAACGCACACACACACACACACAGATATATATCAGATTAGATTGGTCTTTTATAACCTTTGTGATGAGTTCTTAAGTTTTGATGGAAATATGACCCCCTAAAAAAATGATATCTTGTCTAGGTTCAAGCAAAATTTGAATCTACTTTAGTCTTCACGAAGATTTTGTGGAGGCTATTCCTTTGCCTCTATTTAATGCTACTTGTTCATAATGTGATCCATTTGATTGTCTTTCTCCTTTATTAACATCAAAAGAATTTCTTAGATCTTATTCATATTTATGACTTCCTCCTTTAAGAGGAAGTCCTAGTGATTGCAACTATCATAGTATTAAAGGACTCCACTTGTAGGAGTGTTTGAACTTCTTAAGAAGATACAATCAACATACTTTCATTGATACAAATATCTTAATATCATATCTTATGATCTTTATTCTTTAAAATGTCAAGGGCTTTAAAGATGAAAGGTCATAATTGAGTTAAAGGAGCAATTATGGTGCTCATTATTGTTAATGGAGATAGCATGAGGTTGTCATGGTCTAAAGGCATATGTTTATAAATGACAATAGGAGTGTACTTGAAGATGAAGACAATATATGAGTTTTCTTTAACCTTCTGAATAATCATCATATCTATCCAATTATTTGAAGACATCTTTAAATTTTAACTTTAAAACTATTTGAAGGAAAGAGATAAGATTTAAAGACCATCTAAATAGATGTCTTAAAAGTCTATAAATACAAATTTTATATTTAATAAATCAGAAAATTATTGCAAAAATCAAGGTAAATAATGAAATTACATGTTGGTGTTTTTCTCTCTATCAACCCTTTAATGTGATCCTTCATTTTCTAGTTAGTGTTAAGGTCGATTAAGTTAATTTTACATATGTAACTTGATTTTTTTTATGTGAGGATCATGGCTTGGTTACTTGATTTTATATTAATAATGACTATTTGATGAATACATGTCGAACAATCTTAGTTGTTATTGTAGACTTGACAAGGCTTCAATCTTTTTGTTTGTAAAGATGATGATGTTTTAATAAGCCTTGACATGAAAGCATTATTGGAGTCATGAAAAAGTTTTGATTCGTTTGTGAACTTGTATTTTAATTCCCTTCAAATGATATAAATTCTCTATTTATATAACTTTGAAAGGGCATCTCTATACATGTGGACACCAAGTAATGTTAAGCCATAAGACTTTTTCTATTTTAATTGAAATCTTCTATGATTTACAAAATCAACCATCAAAATATATGAAATGGAAACTTTAAATTGAAAACATTAATTGGAAATAAATATAATTTTCCATTTTTTAGATTTCTTGATACATATTTCATATTTGACTAATCTCAAAACAAGAGGCTCATTTTTTATTTGATTCTTCTTGATTTAATGTGATGGTTGATTAACTTGATGTTACATATGGTTAACTCTTTTGGCTAACATTGCAGCTCTAATCTAGTTCACGATTTTTTCAACTACCAAGTACTTTGAAAGGGTATCTCATACAAACGTGGACACCAAGTAATGTTAAGCCATAAGACGTTTTCTATTTTAATTGAAATCTTCTATGATTTACGAAATCAACCATCAAAATATATCACATGGAGAACTTTAAATTGGAAATAAATACAATTTTCCATTTTTTAGATTTCTTCATACATATTTCATATTTGACTAATCTCTAAACAAAAGAAATATTACAAAATCAAATTCAATAGTTCAATTATAGTTAAATGGTGCTAACTTTTGGTTTGATTCTTTATTCTTGATTTAGTATGATGGTTGATTAACTTGATCTTACAAATGGTGAACTCTTTTGGCTAACGTTGCAGCTCTAATCCAATTCACGGTTTTTTCAGCCACCCATTACTTGTCTTCCTCCATTTGTTTGTATATATGATGATTTCTCTCTGTCCATATCATGTATATGGTAGTGATGAATGCTCATTTTAGTAGGACTGCATTATGTTTTCCAGGTGTGGAGTAGTTGATGAACGACCTCAAGGTATTCGAAGTGGGGCTCACTTTTGAATTGATTCTTTATTCTTGATTTGATTAACTTGATCTTAGATATGTGATTTAAAATTCTTAATGTAAGGGTCGATAGAAGTATAAATGATATACTGGTCTCATCGTGGCTAGCTTGACCAAATTTTAGTTAATTGAAATTCAGTTGAGTTTGCGATTCGGCTTAAACTCAAGTTTCGGATTCAAACTCAAGAGGACTGGCTGAAACCAGCTGGAATTGATTTGACCAAAACACTTTGAGCTGCCCGACTAATTGTATGGGCAACGGTTAAATTGTCTGAGTTCGATTGGACCATGACGTTAGATGGAAGACTTGTTAAGAAATTTTGATCCAGATAGAATTTTGAGATGTTTTGATTTTTATCGTAGGCTTAAGAAGAGTTTTGTATTTCTATTTACAAACTTAATGAAGATTTGACTCATTACGATGTAGAAACATTGGCAGAATTTTGTTAAGAGTTTTGAAATACATTTGACCTGATTTCCGTTCCTTTGGATGATTTAAATTCTCTATTTATTTAGGGTTTCAGAGGACTTCATGAATTTGATAATTGATAATTTAGCAATTTTAACATAGATATATCAAATAGAAATAAAATATATAATTTCGTTTTTAAACCATGAATCCTTATAAAGATTGTCCCTTGTTTTCTTTTTTTTTTTTTTGTGGTAAATATGCGGACTCTGGAGCTTTAGTCTGGCTGTTGATGTTTTGAAAACCGCAAACATTGAGTCAGTTAGTATCAGCAGTGAGACAGTCAGGCATTCAGGTTTGTTTTTCGCTTTCTTATCTCTTAGGTCTGGCCACTGAGTAACTGACTTGACAGAAACTTCCGTTTCTCATTGTTCTCTATATC
>JANSVA010000217.1:31438076-31458923 GCA_025504915.1 Erythroxylum reticulatum | reverse complement strand
ATATATACTAATCTTTTCAAAAAACAATCCCATGTAATTAATTGGCAAAGCACTATTGCTTTTTTTTTTTTAATTTTTTTGGGTAACAAAGCACTATTGCTAGTAATTTTCTTATAAAGTAGCGATCCTAAAAATTAGGAGTGATGGTGAGGAAATTCGGAAATTCGGATGCATAAGTAAGGTAAGGTAATTAACCTAGTTGATAAGCATGGCTCGGCTCGTGTGAGGTCTAATCTTGCTCTAGTGCAAACGAGTGCACTTCCCAATGTGTATAAGTAGAACCATCGATCGGAGGCCAGATCATCGTGAGAGAAGGATGGATTGAAATGCATTAGTATTAACTACAAGGATCTTTTATCATTAACTGGGCATCATTTGGTCTCTAGAAGACTCGATCATTTTACACTAGTAAGATCCACTTGAAAAAGGTACAAAACTAATTGCAAAATGAAGAAAAGCTTTGGCATTAAATTTAAAAAGTTTTGTATTCAAAAAATGGATGCTGGAGTGCATAACATATCTGCTAACTTAAAATGCAGAAAACCTCGGTATGTACCAGAAAACTTTGTAATTTCAGTTCACTACCTCCTCTTGTCTTGCTTGTTGCTATATCAATTACTTCAAAGAAGGACAAACCTTAAAGAAACATATTCATGTCGTTTGGACCTCACCTTCATCTTTTTCCGCTCAACTAATTTATTAAATTTTACAACTTGTTCATACCCAGAGGATTTGGCCACAGAACTCCATCTACGTCAGTATCGAGTGTGATATAGGGATTTGAGTAATTTCGGGAGGTAATTACTTTTCTTAAAAGAAAACCTTGGCACGTACGGAGTCGTTACTTGGAATTGGTATCCACAAAGACATTAAGAGTTCGGTATCCTTTAAAATTTTAAGCCTACATTGGGTTGATAATATAAATTCCTTGAGATAAGGATAAAATAAAAGCTAGTAATCTCCTCAAGCGGACGTGGATAACCTTTCCCTTGTCAATGATCATTGAATCCATGGACTCTCTCTTATTTTGGCACTGGAACGCAATTATTTTTCAACAATTCAGCTCTCTTTTAAACGTATTGATGATTATCCATTTTTAAAAAAGGGTGTATGTGGATATTGAAGGATCAGATAAGATCGTTACACACAAGCTGACGGATAATTATTAAACATAAAAAATTAACGAATTAAATGGAAAATAATGACCAGTGTATCCACATTTGGGAAACAGAATTTATCTTTTAGATCTCAATAGACCGCAACACGAACAAATATAGCGGGGAGTTCATCTTTTTAATCAGACAAGATAGTATATATGTTCACCTCATCTCTACATGTGTAGCGTACTGATCGAGATATCTATAACCCCATATCATATCTTACGAAGATTTTTTGCTCAATTAGTTCAGATAATAGAATATTGTTTTAAGAAGATCACGATCGAAGACATGACAGATTCAAGTATTCAACACATATTTACATCAGGTAGTTAAGTAGCTTAGTATAAATAGGTGGAAACAATCCTAAATTTATCATCTCCAAAGTTTATTCCCTTTCTTGAGAAACTCTAGCCATGGCAAAGACTTTCCTTGGTTCACTTGGTTTCCTTTGTTTCTTTACGACTTTACTGCTGGTGAGTGGTAGACATAATCCTGAGCATGGGTTTAGAGCTCTAGTAGAACTGGAAAAAAATAATTCAACTGGCCAAACCTTCACCCACATTTGTCATCCTAAGAGATATGAACTCTTGGGACTGAAAATGTCCGATTTTCTCTTCTGTGACCAGTCCCTTCCTTATCATGTGAGAGCAAAAGAGTTAGTTAACCACATGACAATAACTGAGAAGGCGTTGCAGATGGGAAACCATGCCAAGGGTGTTAATAGATTGGGACTACCAAAATATGAGTGGTGGTCCGAGGCTCTGCATGGTGTAGCTAACACAGGTCCAGGTACCTTCTTTGATAGCGTTGTACCTGGTGCAACTAGCTTTCCAAATGTAATCCTCACGGCGGCTTCATTCAACGAGTCACTATGGAGAAGGCTTGGCGAGGTATAATATTTGTTGGTTTAAGAGGAATAGATAACTATAATTTGATAATGTGTACGTGATTGGCTTGTAGGTTGTGTCAACGGAAGGAAGGGCTATGTACAACCTAGGAAAAGCTGGGCTAACATATTGGAGTCCAAACGTGAACGTTGTGAGGGATCCCAGATGGGGAAGAACATTGGAGACTCCTGGTGAAGATCCATTTGTTGTTTCAAGATATGCTGTAAATTACGTTAGAGGCCTTCAAGATGTTGAAGGAACCGAGGACTGTCAGGATTTGAACTCCAGGCCTCTCAAAGTTTCTTCATGCTGCAAGCACTTTTTTGCTTATGACTTGGACAAATGGAAATTACACACACGATGGACTTATGATGCTGTGGTAAATTTGGTTTACAGGCGTGAATTTTGCTTTGTTTCTAGTCTATAAAATCTAAATTTGTTACTGGTGTTATTAAAGGTGACGGAACAAGATATGGTTGAAAGCTTTATGCGACCCTTTGAAGCTTGTGTTAAAGAGGGTGATGTCAGCAGTGTTATGTGTTCATATATCAGAGTTAACGGAATACCATCTTGTGCTGATCCAAAACTCCTGAATCAGACTTTCAGAAATGAATGGGGTCTTAATGGGTAATTAATTTACTAACCTTCACAAAAAATATATTCCGATTCTCATCGTAGGAATTAATTCTTTTATTGTTCTTTTTATTCCTTAACAGATATATAGTTTCTGATTGTGACTCAATTGAAGTACTTGTTAACGACCACAAATATTTGGCTGATACACCTGAGGATGGAGTTGCACAGACTCTCAAAGCAGGCAAAATTATTGATCATCTTCTTTATAAAAAAAAATTGTTCCTGAATTTTGTGAGAGAATAATGCATCTTCGTCCTTGTTGAAAATAGGTTTGGATCTGGACTGCGGAGCATTTTATCCAAAATCAGCTGAAGCTGCAGTGAGGATGGGGAAAGCCAGGGAAGAGGACGTAGACAGGTCATTGACATTCCTTTATGTGGTGCTCATGAGGTTGGGTTACTTTGATGGAAATCCGAAATTCGACTCTCTGGGAAAGGACGATGTTTGCACCAAAGAGAACATAGAATTAGCCGCAGATGCAGCTAGACAAGGAATGGTGCTTTTGAAAAATGTGGATGGAACTCTTCCCTTGAAGTCTGATAGCTGCAAAACATTAGCAGCTGTTGGACCACATGCCAATGCTACAGACGTAATGATTGGTAACTATGCAGGAATTCCATGTGGATACACCACTCCTCTTGATGGTCTTAAACAATATGCGGATGTGCTTTATGAAATGGGATGTGGTGATATTTTATGCAAAAACGAAAGCTTGGTATTTCCTGCTGTGAGAATTGCTGCGAAAGCTGACGCCACTATTATAATAGCTGGACTTGGTTTAATTGTGGAACGTGAAGAACAAGACAGAGAGGATCTTTACCTACCTGGTTACCAAAATCAACTCATTAAACAAGTAGCTGATGCTGCTAAAGGACCAGTCATTCTGGTTGTTATGTCTGCAGGAGGGGTGGATATTCAATTTGCAAAGGATCACCCAAATGTCAAAGCTATTCTGTGGGCTGGATATCCTGGAGAGGAAGGTGGTCGCGCAATTGCTGATGTTATTTTTGGCAAATATAATCCAGGTAAAGGAAAAAAATAGTTCAATTATAATTGTAACGTAACCTCTAGTTGAAACTGAAACATTGGTCTTTCTACTTCATTTCTTAGGAGGGAGACTTCCACTCACCTGGTATCCTGCCAGTTACGCTGACAGTATACCCATGACATCCATGAAATTCAGGCCCATTCAACAGTTGGGGTATCCAGGTCGCACTTACAAATTTTACAATGGAACACAAGTTTTTCCTTTTGGTCATGGACTCAGCTACACCAAGTTCGACCACAAACTATCATCTGCCCAAAGATCACTCCAGATCAACTTGACTAGATTTCAAGCCTGCTATGATTTGCAATATTTAGAGGACACTTTCAGGCCTGATTGTCCTGCAATCAAGATTGACGAGAACCTCAGCTGTGAACAAACTTTCAGTTTCCAGCTTGATGTCACAAATTCTGGCTCTTTAGATGGAGATCACGTTCTTATCGTCTACTCCAAGCCCCCAGAAGGAATTGACAATACTCATATTAAGCAAGTTATAGGCTTCAAGAGAATTTTTGTAGCTGCTGGACAAACGGTTAAAGTAGACTTTGAGTTCAATGTTTGCAAAAGTTTGCAAATCATAGACTACAATGCTTACCGTATTTTGCCCTCAGGTGGCCACACGATAGTGGTTGGAGAAGATGATGCGTCGTTCCCACTTCAACTTAAATTTTCCTTTTGTGAATAATAAATTAGCTAGGTTTATTCCAGCTAGCTTATCTCAGGGTTAGGGAAGTGCTGTTTTATTTTCTATCTCATTTGTATTTCCAATAAAAAGTAGACTTCTTACTTCTTTCTATAATTCCATTAGTACTGCACATTTATTATTTGTTTTTTCTTCAAAAAAAACTTGTTTATTAATTTATGTCACATTAAAAAATTATTTCTGATGAAAAAAAATTCAATTGTCTATTTTTCATGAATAAAAATTAAATTCATGTCATTATTGAAATTGCCTTATCAATAATGATTAAAGCTCACTCTTTTATAAGATATTTAATTTTATGAACAAAAGTTCTTAAGTTATACTATTTTTAAATAATATCATTAAAGTATGCATAGGATTGTTAACAATATTTCTCTTTACTATATACTAAATGGCATATCATTTCCAAATTCATTGCTGGAATATGATATTCATATGGAATCAACGAAACAATACTAACTGACATTCCCCTCAGGTTGGTACTGAAACTCCAGCCTGCCTTTCTGGAGGAGGAATTTTTCGTCTAAGTAATTCTATCCCAGTCTATCTCAATCATTCATTTGTGTGAGAAATGGATGGTTAAGATGGACTGAGACAGAATTAGGCCAGAAGAATTTGGACAGAAGATCTCTCTTTACCCTTCTAAATGTTGTTCACGTAGAAAATATCTAGGGATTAGTATCTAACACAAGTAAATTCATTTGCCATGATTTTTCCTATTTTTGGCGAGCAAAGCAATAATAGGGTTCCCATGTAGTTTCTTGGGACCTATGAACCTTCCGATGCCTTGTTCGTCTACAAGGCCATTGTGGTGGCTTTATATTAATGAATGAGATCTGCTATTAAGGAATTAAAGAGCAACATCAATATCAATCTAACCTGCTTATCCCAATCACTCCTCCATGCAAGGTAGGGAACGACAATTGTCTGCATCACCAAATCACTAAACAATCCAATCCACAAAAATTTCTAGAATACAAATGGATTGATACAAGTCAAGAATGGCCAACTGAAATACCTTCTTTTCGAGTAACAAAAATACTACCTATTTTCATGACATTAATTAACCATTTAAAGGGTCTAAAGTTGCTTTTTAACGACCATTTACTGACCTTAGTCGAAGCTATCCTACCTTGAATTGAAGATGAAACATATATCCATGTAGTACTCCAAGCTGAACTCCAAATTTACATACCTGCGCATATCTATATGACCTTACACCCTTAATCTTTTCTGTTCAGTTCCCAAATAAATTATAAATGGGAAACTTTACATGACGCTAAATATAATAGAACTAGACTTGCCTTAAGAGTACAGGTTGGATACTATTAATAAGATGAAGAAAGCCAGTTGAACAGAAAGGTTAGAGACAGCATCTCCAATTTCCCTCACTGTCAGTAAACAAGGCTGCAAATTGCTGACTGAAGGTTAAAACACTAAGGCCAGAAGAATAATCCAACGCATGTTGAGGTACTAACGACGACTTCGATGGAAAACTTTGCAACTTTTGCATATTCCTTCCTGAGTTCATTCATGCATAATATAACATAAACGACGTTATTGTTAGCAAAGAACAAAAGTCAGACTATGCAATTTTAGCACTACAAACTTCACTTCCGGAACTTGCAAGTTATAAGATAGGATAACAAAGGATTAATAATGAATTGCTCAAAGGGTCAAACTTTCGGGGACCAATAGTAATCAATTAAGCATCCTCGACCTTTTTCCTCATTTCATCTTGTCTAACAATATAACAATATCAATTGACGGCAACATCCCTAAATGGACACAACGAACTGCTAGTGATATTCAACGTTTCCATATACTTTTATCGGTCACCTATACACATACAGAGAAAGAACAAAAACAAAACGAAATCATTAAACAACACCCAACACCATCTATGTCAACACCAAATTCAAGATAGAAACTCAGGAAATGATCTTGGTATGTTCCTATACTATTCTCTTCCGGTAGTGTTCTATGAGCTTCCACTTGTATGTGACCTACGCGAGTGTGTGTTTTTCTTTACACTTCTAGAATTCTACTCAATCCCACCTATTAATGCGCTAGAGAGTGGTCTTATGATAGTAATTGAGCAATGCCTTTGATTTTCAACAATGAACTTCTTGATTACCTTATTGCCATACCTGTACTTTAATAGACCCACTTTACCTGAACTCGTAGACCACAATATTGTCATCGTTTCCAGCAGTTGCCACCATTCTTACCACTAACTCTCTTTTGACCTAGCGCCTAGTTTATCTGCACAAAACATTGATAACCTTAGAACCTATGAGATATCTCTTGGTTTATGTCCTACAATCCATTAATTGGTTGTATATTTGGGATATAATTAATTAAAAGACATTTTTATCTATTTTAAATAAGTTTAGTTCGAAAACTAATGTATAAGATGAATTTAAGAGAAATCTATTTTATAAATAAAATTATTATGATATCATAATCATAAAACTTATATTTTATCTCTAAATTATTCTTAATTGTAGTTCTATGAAAATTGGATATCAATATAATAGAAAGACTAGCATGATTTATATTTCCTCTTTATCATGGAAGTGATCTGAAAAACTAAAATATGGAGATATTTAAATAAATGTGTATGTTTATTAAAGAACAAATTCACTTAACTGACTTGATATGGAAATTTTATATGAAATAAATGTGTATGTTTATTAAAGAACAAATTCACTTAACTAACTTGATATGGAAATTTTATATGAAAAATTATTTGTATGTCTTTGAAAGTTATTCTTATAATAATTATATAAGTGTATATTTTAATATTACTTATGACTTAAAATAGTCAAAGGCATTACTTGGTAGTCATAGAATATAACCTAAACTATATGTAGGTTGTTAAGTGATCAATGTATGATCATCACCCTAAAGTAATTAGGAAGAATGTTCTACTATTCCCTATTAATATTAATTTAATAGATCTAGTGAAATAACATATAAAAATATTTTTCAATTGAAATAAAAAGAACTAGTTATTACTACTGGATAACTAATATAACTGGACTAACATGCATTAGAAATTAATTCTAATATCTAATTGGAATATTGTACATTGAAAAGCTTGAATTGTATGAAAAATTATCTACAAAAAGGTTATTCAAAACTACTTTGGCATTCATAATATTTGAGTACTTATGATTTGTTGCTATACTCAAATCTTGATGTATACAAATAAATTATTTAATTAGAAAATTAAATTAGTTTAATTTAATTAATCCTAAATGCTATTTAGGGTTATAATTTATAAAAATTATCGTTAATAATGGATTATATACAAATAATAGTTAAAGAGATATAAGGCAATTTCATCAAGTTGAACATAATTGAAAAGCTTGAGAAACTTCAAGGTCAAATATAAGATATTTTATAAATAAGAATTAATATTAAATATAAGATTTTATTTGGACCTATTTGATATTTAATTAGAATCAAATTTAATTTTAAGGTTTAATTGAAATTATTATTATAATCTAATTAAATTATTGAAAGGTTTAAACCTTATTATAAATACGTCTAGGTTCTAAAGGAGTTAGCATTTTTTGCTTACCCTTCGCTACAACCACTTATAAATTTCTCTCAAACTTGTTTGTGTGAAAAATGTTAGAAGTTTTAGTATAAGGGAAACTACAAGAAAAGGAGATCAAGCTTCATAATTAGGTATGATTTATGTTTCATGTTTTATTATATTCATACATTACTTAAGTTATAGATTAAAGTGATCTTCATATTCAATAAATTACAGAAAATATTATTTTTCTTTTACTGCACTTTGGATGAGATTCCCTGAACTTTTAATAATGATATAAGAGCAATTTTAATTATGTAACTTGATTTCTGTTTAATTGTTATTGAATAATTTTATGATTGGTTTTGTAAAATTTAAAAACCCTGATCATAATCTAAATATGAAATGTTCATATTAATTGTTTATCTTCCTAATCAGATTAGATTTTATTATGAATTTGAAATTTTTATATTGTTAGGATATCGAGTTTATAATTTAAACCCTTATACCCACTAAACCAACTTTATGCTTTTACCAGTATAAATGAAAAGTTCATCCATTTTCTTCAAATTTAGTCAATTTAGAATTAGTTTTGTTAATCATTTTCTTTTAGGTTGTTCAAATTCTTATGTTATTAAATATGGGATTTAGAAACCGACAAGAATAAACCACCTTTTGATTCCATGGTTATCGCTGATAGTGTAGACACAACAAATGGCATGTGAGAAAAAGCGTGATGGTTATGTGTTATCGATCTTTTGATATCGACTCAATACGTATTGGATATGAAAAAGGAGAGATATGAGAGCTAGTGGCATATTGTTAGAGAAGATGATGTAAGTGTTGTCTGTAAATTGGAAATGTCTCGCCGGCGATAGAAGTGTTCATCACTAGAGAGAGGTTAATGGCAACGACTGCAGTGGCAATTGAAACATAGTAACTGAGATTTTCAACGTTTTCTAGGGTTTTTAATATAGAAGACAATATTGTTTGTAAACTAGCATAAGATATCTTAAGTTTGGATTAAAACTGTCTAGAAATATGATTGTCTAAACATAAGAGTTTAGATAAGAAGTTATTTGGAAACTAGGTTATCATGACCTAATTTTGGATTTAGTATAGTCCAAATTAGAATAAGTTGTTTTTATTCAAGAATAAGTTATGTCGCAGGTTAGCCTTCAAACGTTGGTCTTCACTTTTGTTCCCTAGTGGAGAAGGATGGTTTGCTTATTGTTTCCCTATCATTGGAAACTATAAAGGAAGGAGATATGGTCTCTGACAGTGGTTGGTCTTTTTTTTTTTCAGAAAGTACCCAAGTTTTTATGTTATTAAGCATTGGGAAACTAAACAATGGAAAATAAAGGGTGTTATAAAGTAAATTTAAGTGATAATATTTTGTTCCTCTTTAAGTTTGCTACAAAGGCTAAAGTTCAAGAAGTTTTAGAGTTAGACCTTAACACTATAATAGTTTGCCTCTCTTACTAAAATTATATAAACCTAGTATTAAGCTTGAGGATATTAAGAAGAAAAAGTCTCTATTAAGATCAATTTTCGTAAAATCCCTCTTGAATATTGGTCAACTAAAGGCTTAAACACAATAGTGACTTTTATAGGAAGACCTATTTGTATGGATAAGGTTACTTCATCTCGTAGAAGTGTAGGGTATAGTAGAATTTGTGTTAGTATGGTTTGAAATAAGAGCTCCTAGGGGTAATTGCTCTACTAAGGTTAGCAGACAATGACTCTCTAATTAGAGACTTTATTCAAGTCTCCTATTAATGGAGACCTACTTTGTATCAATAATGGAAAGTTTGGAAGCCAGCTGGAAGCAAGTTCTTAAAAGGAGACTTTAGTGAGCTAATGGGTACAAATAATCATGACTATCTAGAAGCTACCTCTTGTACTTCTCCTTTTTAAGTGTCCATTCAGGTGTAATAGAAGCCTAATATTCAAATCATTCTTTCCTAATAGAGTACCATAGGTCTCAACCTTAATTATAAATAAGGATCTTCGTTCTCTTGAGTATCCAATCATGGCAACTAGGGGGCCTCAGTTTGTCTATTCTAAAAAAATGACTTGCCTTTTCAAGAGGAGCATTATAATATTATATAAAAAGGGATGGGAGAAATGCAAGGAAATGAAGGAACCAGAGGAGAAGACAAAGACGCAAGGCTCTCCCAATAAGGCCTTATAGAGCTTTCAAACTATTGAAAGGAGGATGATAAGCTATAAAATTAAATATAATGTCTTTAAATCTTCTCATTAATCATATTTATAGTTGCATAGAGCACAAGGGGTCTCAATAACCCCATAAAACAACAAATGATCTCGTACTATATTAGTTTAATAAAGTTGATGACATTGTTCTTTTAAAGACCAAATTAAAAGTTGATAAATGTGTAAGTCTATGAATTTTTGTAAATAATCAGAACCTTATTACCAATCCTAATGCTTATCATCTAAACAAACTTGTTATAGCTTATGATCCTAATAGAATTAAGTTTCTATGGTACTGTACTTCTATTTAGTGCATATTTCTGATATCAGATCTTTTGGGTATTATGAAAACTTAAATCACCTTTATCTAGGCCTCTAAATTTGCCTTTTAAAGATCTACCTTGTGGAATGAATTAAGGTCTTCAAGAGGTCAATTAATGCTTTTTGGCTAATTTTAAAGGATATTATTAGCATCACCCTAGCTTTAGAAAGCTGAAGGGTCCAAATGTTTATGTAGGCCATACAAAGAGCTTAGGACCTGCTAGGCAACTAAACTCAATTATTTTGACTAAAACCAAAAGTTTTAATGCCTCTTGATGAATGAAAAGACTCATGCGATGAAGTGATATAAAATGTTTATGTATGGTGAGCTTTTTAGAACATCAAAATGACTACATAGCATTACAATTAATATTACAAACTAAAGAATGACCTTGATGTTCCTTGTTCTTTTTTTGTTCTTAACTTTGCCTTCACTTTGTAAGTTGCATACTTCATCTATTCTTTTATCAACTTCATTAACCATTTTATAAGTTTATCACTACATCTTATTCTTATATTGTTCCTTATCAAAATAATAAACCCGTTAATAATACTTAGGATTTATTACCATTAAAACATCAATTGAGCCTTGGTTCATCAATATGAAATGTTTCACCCTAAAATCAAGAATGCCATATAGATCTTGGTTGAGCATGTTGTTTAATCTCCTTACCTAAGCTATGATCTACTTACATGTAGACTTTCTTGAATCATCTATAGATGAATTAAAATTAGATTTACATATTAATATGAATAAATAAGAATTAAGACCAATAAATATAGCTCTAATAAGGTCGTGTCTCCAAGCTTTAGATCTTATTATTATGCAATTTGCACTAATTCACTCTAACTTGACCCCAAATTGCTTGAATTTATTTCTTCTTTATTGGGGAGCTAAGATAAGACTTGAAAATTAAATATAAGCGGCATCAACTTTCAAATCCTATAAAAAGCCATTAAAACATAACAAAATGCTCTTAAAATCTTACTAAAAACATATTTTCATTAGTAATTATTAACCACCTTAAGACTTTGATGGTTGCAGATCGGCATTGAAAACTTTATTAAGGAGCTAAGGATTGTTTTAACTAAAGGATGTTAGTTTACTTAGTCAATTCCAATGTTACTTTTTAATTTTGAAGTTATTTTATGCATAAAAAACCTTGATGTAGGAGAGGCTTTTAGAGTGATGGTCCAAGACACTAAGGAGTATATTGGTCAAAGGAGGCCATGTTTAAAATGGTTAGTTTGGTAGGACTCTAAGAAAATCTAGGTTGCTTAGTTAGCTAGTTAAGAAAAAGGAAATTGCATACATAAAATAGGTCTTAATTTTTTATTTTAGTCTATAAGAGGGTAATGATATTTAGATTGTTTAATTGTATAATATTTTGGACCCTTTGTACCTGAGAGGAGAGAAAGGAGATACGACAAACTCAGGAAACAGGGAGTTGTAGATTTTTATAGAAGTACAGACCCTACCGAAGTAGAGAACTAGTTAGAGAGGACAGAAAGGATATTGGACCAGATGGATTGTGAACTAGACAAGAGGTTTGATTATGTTGTCTCGTTACTGCAAGGCCCAACTTACTAGTAGTAGAAGATTGTTCCTAGTAGTTCAGTTTAACCTTGCAAACTGATGTAGGAAGACCTTTTCAGGGTCTTTAAGGATAACTACATGCCAAAGATCTACCTGGACTAAAAAATAAAGGAGTTCTTTGATCTAAAATAGGGGAACCTTATTGTAGTTGAGTATGAAGTGTGGTTCAATGAATTGATAGGGTATGCTACAACCTTAATCACAACTGAGGAAGACAAATGTAAACAGTTCGAGGATGGGCTAAATATGGAAATCAGAACGAGGCTGGCAATGACTAATTTGAGTAGTTTCACTGAGCTAACAGCTGCTTTGATCATAATTGAGCAGTTACTAAAGGATGAACGAGGTGAGTGTAGGCAAGAGTTCCAAATGAAGAGGCCTGGTGAATTTCAAACTAATTCTGGTAGAAGATTCAGTAAACGCCAAAGTAAACTGTCATGATCACAGTCGAGATCGAGACAGTTAGGGTTTAGGTCTAGAGGTGGCTTTGTTTATTCTGATAGAGGTCAGGCATATGGAGGGCAGACTTATAGTAGGCAACCACTATAGATGCCTAAATGTGAGCACTATGGGAAGAGATATAGTCGTGAATGTTGGAAGCTATTAGGAGCTTGCCTACATTGTGGCTCCTTTGAGCATCAGTTCAGAGATTATCTTGTTACCATTGGAGCACAGTTAGGAGTAAGAGGAGGAACAATAATTGAAATGACTCTCTAGTAAAGTAGAGTTAATGGAGTGGGACAAAGAGGCAGAGGTAGAGGTAGAACAAATTCTGCAGATCTTAGTGCGAAAACTTAGGTGCAAAGCAATTAATCGCAGTCCTAGGCCAGGATCTATGCCATTACTAGACAGGATGCTCAGGACTCCCTAAATTTCATTGCAAATGTGTTACATGTCTTTCAATTTGAAGTGTTTGCATTGCTAGATCTAGGATTTACGCATTCATTTATCACACCACATCTGACATCTAAACTATATTGTTAGAGAGAAATGTTAAAATATGGCTTAGTAGTGAATACTCCAGTAGGTAGTACCATAGTAATTGGGGAAGTATGTAAAGAGTGTATTATTTAGATTGATCAGGCTAAACTGAATGCTGATCTGATAGTCTTGCAACTAAGAGAGATAGATATCCTAGGTATGGACTGATTCACTACACACAGGGTTGTGATGAATTGATACACTAAGGAGGTTATTATTGAATCTCCTACTCAGCCGAGAGTAATATTTAGGGGTGTTAGTCAAGTAGTGCTAGCTATATTAATTTCCTCGATAAGTTCCTTTAGGTTGATTCAGAGTGGATGTGAAGCTTACCTAGACTCTGTAATTGATACCCGGACTGAGTAGACAGTTCAGGATATTCCTGTGGTTAGGAATTTCCTAGACATGTTTCCTAGTGAATTACCAGGATTACCCCCAGATAGGGAGGCAGAGTTCACCATTGACCTCGTCCTTGGTACTGCTTCTATATCTATTCATTTATATAGGATGGAACCTATGGAACTTAAGAAACTTAAGACCCAGTTGCAGCAATTGTTAGTATAAGGGCTTCATCAGACCCAGCGTATCACCTTAGGGAGCTCCAGTTTTATTTGTGAAAAGGAAAGATGGAATCTTGAAGTTGTGTAATGATTATAGGTAGTTGAATTGAGTGACAATGAAAAATAAGTATCCTTTACCAAGAATTGATAATCTACTTAATCAACTATAAGGAGCTCAGGCATTCACTAAATTGGATCAGAGATCAGGGTACTATCAGTTGAAGATATTAGAAGCTAACGTACCAAAGAGTGCATTCAGAACCTGATATAGGCATTTTGAGTTTTTGGTAAGGCCTTTCGAATAGACGAATGCTCCGATGACTTTTATGGAATTAATGAACAAGTTATTTAAACCTTACCTAGATCACTTTGTGATTGTATTTATTGATTTTGGTGTATTTGAAGAGTAGAGAGGAACATTTTAAGCATCAAAGGACAGTTCTACAGATTATAAGGGAGAAACAGTTGTATGTCAAGTTTAGTAAGTGTAAATTTTGGTTTGATCAAGTAGTATTTTTGGGTCACATAATGTCTGGACAGGGTATTTAGGTGGAGCTAAAGAAAGTTGAAGAAGTGATGAAGTGGGAAGTCCTAAGGAATGTATCCGAGAATTGGAGTTTTCTTAGATTAGCAGGATATTATAGGAGGTTTTCTGAGGGGTTTTTATTGATCTCAGCCCCTTTGAAAAGGCTTCTGAAGAAGAATGTACTCTTCAGATGGACTGATGAGTTCCAAAGGAGTTTTAAGGAATTAAAATTAAAATACTGATTGACTATAGCATTAGTGTTAGCTATTCCATCTGGATCAGGAGGATATGTAGTATACAGTGATGGTTCACACCAGGGGTTAAGATGTATTCTGATGCAGTATGGCAGAGTAATTGCATATGCATCAAGCAGTTGAGACCTCATGAATTCAACTATCCAATTTATGATCTATAACTTGTTGCAATGGTGTTTGCTTTGAAGATTTGGAGACATTATCTATATGGAGAGACATTTAAGATATTCATAGATCACAAAAGTTTGAAATATTTGTTGAGTCAAAAGGAGTTGAATATCAGTTAAAGGAGATGGATAGAGTTGTTAAAAGATTATGATTGTATGATTAAGCATCATCCTATTAAAGCTAATGTTGTGGCTAATGCTTTAAGCAGGAAATCTAATAGCAGTGTGGCATAGATTCAGACCTCAAGATTACTAAATCTAGTTTAACTGAGAGCCTTAAATGTTAAGTTAAATTTGGGTCAGAATGAGGTATTATTAGCTACACTCAAACTTAGGTCGTTATTAGATGAAAGGATCAGGAAAGCTGAAAGTAAAGATCCAGAATTAAAGAAGCTTATTGAGAAGTTGAAACAAAATTTAAATTCTGAGTTTGAATTGAGAGATGATGCTTTGTGGTTGAAATAGAGATTATATGTACCTAATTTTGATCATCTGAAGAGAGAGATTTTGGAGGCAGCTCACTTAACAGCTTACACTATGCATCCTGGTACTACCAAGATGTATAATACGCTAAAACATCTTTTTTGGTGGCTAAGGATGAAGAAGCAAGTGCCAGAGTATGTTGCTAAGTGTTTGACTTGTCAATAGATTAAAGCAAAGCATCTGGATCCAGTTACAAAGTTACAGTACTTAACTATTTCGGAGTGAAAATGGGAGAGGGTCACTATGAATTTCATTATGGGTTTGCCGAGAACTTTGAGGCAACATGATGCTATATGGGTCATTATTGATAGATTCACGAAACCCATTTCTTACGTTTGCGTGAGAATAATACACTGGATCAAATAGCCCAGAGGTAAGTTAATGAGGTAATGAGGTTGCATGGTATTCCATTGTCTATTGTGTTTGATCAGGATCCCATATTCACTTCTAGATTTTGTGGTAGTTTATAGATAGTATTGGGTACGAAGTTAAATTTTAGTACAACATTTCATCCTCAAATAGATGGACAAAGTGAGAGGACTTTTAAGACTGATGAGGATATGTTCAGGGCTTGTGTTTTGGAGAGCATGGGATCAATATGTAGCCCTTATTGAATTTTCTTATAATAATCATTACCACAGTAGCATCGGTATAGCTCTATATGAGGCGTTATATGGCAGAAAGTGTCGATCGCCCTTACATTGGGATGAAGAGGTCCTAAGGATTGTTAAAGGCCCAGAATTGATTCAAAACACTATTGATAAGGTGAAATTGATCCACAGTAGAATCAAGGCGACTCAAGAGAGGCAAAAAAGTTATGCAGATCAACATCGAAGAGATATGGAGTACCAAGTGGGAGAAAAAATGTTTTTAAGAGTGTCGCTATGGTGAGGTGTGCTAAGGTTCAGTAAAGGGTAAGTTGAGCCCTAGATACATTAGTCTATATGAGATTACTGAGAGAGTTAGAATAATGGCATAAAGACTAGCACTAGTATGCTAAAAAGATATCGATCAGACCCGACCCATGTGATACCTACACCAGAAGTAGAGATTTCAAGTAATTTGAGTTATGTTGAAGAACTGGTTAAGATAGTCGGATATCGAACTAAACAATTAAGAAACTGAGTAATCCCATTGATTAAGGTTCTTTGGAGGAATTGTTCGAGAGAAGAAGCCATGTGGGAGACTGAGGAGAATATAAGAAATCAATACCCCCCACCTATTTAGTCAATTAGGTAAGAATTTCGAGGATACAATTTCTTAAAGGGGAGAGAATTGTAATAACCCGTTTCTACACTTAAGGATTTAATTGTTAGATTGAGTCATATCTATGAGAATTCATGAAGTGCATTTCATTTTCATACATCATATTTGAATCTATACATGAATCATGATTCAGAGACATTGTAAAAATAGTATATGCACTTATTTGACATATCCTAGGGTATGAAAGATCTTAAATGATTATGATGTAATTGTGGGTTAATTATGACTTGAATTTTGTTTGATGGATTATAATTAGTGAAATGAGAATTTATTGTTACAATTGAGTGATTGATAAGGTGATATGTGAATCTAATTTAGGAAAAATGTTAAAGGACAAGATAAAATGATATATAGGAATTTAGGTTGAATAGGCCTATGAAATGGTGACATGTGGCATTAGGAATAAGTGACAAATGGCTTAGTTAATTGGGAGATAAATGGCTTGAGTACATGAGTGATAAGTGGCCTAGGAATTATATGACAAATGGACTAAACATTAGGTGACAATTTGTTGGTCCCCATTTCTCGACCCTAACATCCGTAGTCATAAACCGTGAGGGTATTACCCTGTAGGGTTATTTCAATAAACCCTCATTATCCATCATCCCATAAGGGTGGTGTGCCTACACCAGCCAAAAAAATTGTAGCTCTAAATCTCTAGTTTAATTTTGAAGCAAGAACCATCTCAATTAGAGCTCTATAGATGTTCATACCCCAGTCATGCTTTCTAAACCAACCCGTCAATATCATTCCATCAATCTTTTTCAGATCAAGATCAAAAGCTACGAATTTTTATGGAGACATACAAAAATGTGTTAGGAATCTATTGGCTCAAGAATCACTTCATTTGGAGGTTGGAGGATGAAGTTATGTTCAAAAGAATCAAACCTAATTTTGTCCCCAATCATACTGAACCTATTCCCGGACAATTGACATAACTTTCACTAGAGATATCTTATTAAGGTCATTTTTAGACTGTTTGAAAGAAGACTTCTAGATACAACGTTTATGAAGACTTCAAAGCGAGATTTTGCCATTTAAAGGGTCAAAAATGCAAATTTCTGAAAGTGTACAGTGTATGTCCGTTAAACGGATACACACGTCCACCTAACCAACATACACGGGGTTGGGGACCTTTCAATACCCGATAAGGTCCATTTAGTGGACCTAAAGTCCATTTAACAGACATGGGCGAGGCTAGGGTTCCTTCTAGACTCGAAAAGGTTCGTTTAACAGACCTAAAGTCTGTCTAACAGACATAAATGATACAAACCTCCCTCTAAAGCCTCTCTAATGGTTCCTACGTCTTTTCTAACATCACTTTCACTCATAATCTTCTCAAATTCACCTCTTCTAGTACAATATCACTTCCTAACAATTCAAACACCACATTGATCGCATAAAACTCTCAATTACATCTCATCATTTACAATGGTTGTCCTGATATACATCCTATGCAGCATCACCAACTTATAAAGATCATATCTCTCAACTCCGATATCTAAAAATTTCATACTTTATATCATTGGAAAGCTAGAAAGACAAGATACAACTTCCAAGAAGGCCACTTTGCCTAATTCAGCCTAGATTTATATAGTTATTTTCCCTAAAGTCAGAACATAATCCTTATCTTTCTTTTCCATAATACATCTCACTTATATGTAACAACAATTCGTATTTAGAATTTATCATCTCCATTTGATAACTTCCTCAAATGTACCTAATTCCAACTTAACCTCATCCTTAATTAATTCATATTTCAACTCCACCTCATCCATACATAAATTCTCATTTCGACTTAGCAATCATCTATACACAAATTCATATTTCATTAACATCATAAAATAATAGTTTTACAAAACTTTAATGGCATTTCAAGTCACATTACATCATCAATATCAAAATACAAAACACAAAAGATACAAAACCCAAATTCTCAAAATGCGTCTAAAGCCTTGCTTTTACAAAATCTAACTTAATATAAAAAACATTGCAAAAATAGAATGATGGTTTGACTCTTGGTTACTCGATCTCATTCTTTTTACCTGAAGATTGGACGAAAAAGGGAGGGGGTGAGCTTGAAAGCTTGTGGGTAACAAGTTTATAACGAATAACAACCAAAGCCATTTAAGATATTCATTATCATAGAAAATTCTCATTGAATCATAAAACACATGGTTCTTAAATTTTCAAGCAAATTCACAATAAAACAAATCATCTATGCATCAATCTTGTCAACATATCATGAGTATATAAGCAAATCAAAATGGCTTGGGTGGATCCAAAAATAGAACGTACTACATATTTCCACATAATAGTCCTGTGTAGCCGTGAACTTAGGGGAGTCCATAAAGGAGCTCCATGCCACTAACGAGCAGGCGGGAGAAGCCTTTTTATTAAAGTACACTTGACTTAACTAAGGGGACCACTACAAATCCACGTAATCATGCATTTAACATCTTGTAAACATATTGCCCAAATAGCACATTTTGAAAACATGCTTTTCATGAACATGAAATATTTCATATGCATTTCCATCATCATATCACAATTCATCAATCAAATTCAAATCCCAAGCCCAAGCATATAGCAATTTCTCAAATCATTCAAAAGCAATAATGCAACAAATATGAAGCAATTTGAAATCATTTTATTTTCTTACTTTAAAAGAAACATTCATGGCTCAGTACTCAATTATAAACATGAAACTCACCTTAAATTCCTTGCTTAAAGACTTGCTCAAAATGCCTTTCTCCTTGCTCCTCTTGCCTTTCTTGATTTCCTTTAACGATATCCACAAAATTCCATTCAATAGGAATTCCAATTGAGAACCCACAAGACACATTCACTAAAATGAATTCTAGAAAACTAAAACCCTAACATTTCTTAAGCTTTATGAACCAAAATTCTTCCAAAAATCCAAAGGATTAAAATTAAACTTACCTTGAATCTTCACCAAATAATGAGATTGTTGGCTCAAATGGACGCTTTTATGGTGGGCACCAATTCCGGAACTCAACTCTTGCTCTGATACCACAACTGTGTTGGACCCCGCTTCCGGAGCCTAACATTCGAAGTCATAAAATGTGTGTTTGAACTTGTTACCATGTATGGTTTCCAATTAACCCTCGTTAGTTATCCTCGGTTCATCTTCATTCTCTGATACTGTAAGTGTTGGGCCCTATTTTTCGAACCATTTTTATATTGAAGCAAATATTCTATACTCAATTTCCATCCAGATATTGAACATCTTAGAGGCTGAATCAGAATTCGACCTCTTCATATAATTTGTAAACCTACACCTCTAGTTTACTTTACGTTGAAAATAATCTCATTTGGAACCCCACAGATCTAGATATATTCAAAATGTCGAAGTATGTTCAGTAAAATAACACCAGTTCATACTATTCCAACATATTCTTTCACTTTCCTTCAATCAAAACTTTTGCCCAATCAATTTGGAAAGCTGCAAATTTCTGTGGAGAGATAGCACAATGTGTGAGGAATCTATTGTCTTAAGGATCACTTCGTTTAGAGGTCAAATAACAAAGATTAGGCCAAAGCAATCAAACAAGGTTTCGTCCTCAATCATATTGAACCTATTTCGGGACAAATGACATAACTTGCTTTACGAATATCGGATTAAGGTGTTCTTTGGTTGGTTTGAAAAAGGACTTTAAGATCTACAACTCATGAGATCTCGAAGGCAAATTCGATCATTTACAGGGTCAAAAATGTGACCAGAAGATAGGATCAGATGAACAGTACACCAGACGATATGACATCTTTCCCAGATGATATGACGTCACCAAACGAAACGTCCTCTCCAGATGAAGCGTCCTCACCAGACGAAGTGTCCTCACCAGATGAAGTGTCTTCACCAGACAATACGTCTTTACTAGATGAAACGTCCTCACCAGACAACACGTCATCACCAGACGAAGCATCCACACTAGACGACACGTCATCACCAAACAATACGTCCTCACTAGACGATACGTCCTTACCAGACTATGCGCCCTCACCAGACGATATGTCCTATACTCCTAAGCATCTCCACTTATAAGGACCATAACTTTTGTCTCCTCTATCTAAAAATTCCATACTATATACCGTTGGAAAGCTAGGAAGATAAGCTACAATTTTCTAGAAGACAACTTTGTCTAATTTAGCCTAGATCAATATAGTTTTTCTCCTTTTCCCCTATAGAAGACTTGAAATTTTGTATTTTGCAAACTTGGATTGTCCTGAGCTTAACCATTCAGCTACCAAATTTACTTCATTAAACTCTCAAATCTCAACCCACATCATCCATGCACCATTCACATTTCATTAACATCAAAAGGATAAAGTTTTACAAATCTTTAATGGCATTTCAAGCCTCAATACATCATTATCTTAAAGTCTCAAATTACAAAGATTCTTAAACAAACAAACTTCTTGCTTTCCCAAAATCAACTCAAACTACAAAATAAGCAAATTTGGAGAAATGCCCTT
>JANSVA010000217.1:31417416-31437224 GCA_025504915.1 Erythroxylum reticulatum | reverse complement strand
TTTGTTTTAGTTCGAATGAATCATTTGGACCGCTTTTAATTCGATTCGCTTTCTGATTTGTTATTCGATTCATATTCGCTTCGCTTTTGATTAGATTGTCTTATGTTTCCGTTTCGATTCATTTCCGATATGTTGCCTCTTTTGTTTCCAATTCGTGTTTGCTTCGCTTTGTTTCGCTATATGAGTCGATTCGTGTTATCGTCCGTTCTGTCTGATTTGCTTTTCGATCCGTTTTTGTTTCCATTTTTCGGTTGGGATCCGGTCTCCGGATCGGGTTCTAACATATGGTGCTCTCTATGTTCTTTTTAAAGAAAGGATGCTACGACTAGGACTGACCTAATACAATCCAATTCCAATTATTGGGGGAGATGGTCCGCATGAGCTACATAGAGTTCTCTATCATGATGGAATTGTATGACCAACAGTTTGTTAGAATGCTAGACTACGTAGCCCTATAGATAAACTTCCTCTATAGGATGTCTTCACTCCAAGAGGACAATGATTATGAATCGAATAGATCCAAGGCCTAGCATTTAGATACCTATATGGAATTCTAATTCACATGATAAATAGGCAGAGTAACAACTTTCAAGTAGTCAAGAACATGGATGTGCTCTACTTATGGAGTATAAGTGAGTGGATGCCATTACATTTAGGGAATGTATTATCCCAATTGGTCCAACATTAAAGTGAGGAGAAGAAGGTTGGGATAATCTACATTGAACCTTATATGACAAGTCTTACATAGAGGATAGGGATTTTCGATATAATACCAGCGATGCGACTGGTTGGTACCATAATAACTCTAAATCTAGATGTGATAAAATGCATAAATATGGTACGTAGATGGTGGGGACCTATATATGATATCTACCACTTGATTGAGGTTCCCAATTACTTGATTGAATTAGGAGGATACATGTATCCACATATAGATAAGCATCCACCACAATCGAGCTCAGAACCATCCTAAACTTGAGGAGTTACACATGAGGAGACTGGTGCAAAAGTGTCCATGATGTTGACACCAAACCTAAAATAGGTGAAGATAGCTCAGCCAGAGAAACACATAGGGTAGATCCTAGGTATTCAGTGTATTATCTGACGTACAACAGGTGGAGATTATGAAGCAAATAGGACAGGTTGAAGATTAAAGAAGATACAAAGTAGCCTATGGTAGATGGTTGTTGGAACTATTGAGGTAGATGGTTGGCCATCTTCGAATGTCTAGAGCTATTGAATCATCTTTATCCTTCCTTAGTTTGAAGTTTGAGGCCCTCCTTTGACAACTATGCCAGATTCACCATAAGATGAAGGTATGCTAATTTTGATATTTTCTTATTTTTCTTATTGTTTGTGTAATTTTCATATTTACTTTGTTATGTTATTTTCTTCTGTCTAAGTATTAACCACATATTATTTTAATCTATGTTACTTTTATTTCCATGCCCTTTAGTTATTTTCACTATTATTTGTCTTTTATCTTTTTTTATCCTTTTTATTTAAATCTTGCAAGGTTAGATATGTATATATATATATGATGGATCTTCTTCACTTTAGGACTCTATACATATTTTTATTTGGGGCAATACCATTAAACTGCTCTCAATTTTCATTTTTATTCTTATTTTATTTTTTGTGCTTACATTATGTACATTGATGATAATGTACAATTTTAAGTGTAGGGAAGGGGATTTTAGTTTTCTTATGTTTATTATAATCTTATTTATTAAATCTTATTAACTAATATCCCAAGTTAGTTAAAATCTATCCAAAATACTTTAGATCGTTAATGATTATTGAATTGAATAAGTATGAAAGGATAAAGTTTAGAATAAACTTGCTTTTATAAGTTATATTTTTAGTAATCATTAAGATAATTAATTTAAATGAAAATTGCATATTATTTGTACACAAGATCATTTTTGTGAGTTTTAAGCCTAAGAGGAAATATATCATCATTTAAGCTCTCTTATTCTTTCATGTTTGTATCATGCATAGTTGGATAATTCTAGATCTTTTTTCTATTATTCATATTAAGATCACATTTGTTAAATTAGAAGCATTGAAATGATAAAGACATTTAGATTGAACCTTTATTTTAGCCTACCATATTATATTCCTTAGGAGTAACCAATTTTGAGAGAACCTTTCCATTAACCATAACCACATTATTAGCCTTTACCTTATTTTTCTTGAAGCCTTTTTATTTTGAAACATGAAAGCTATTTGCATTTACTTGGTTGCTTGAAACACAAAAATTTGAAAAGATCCAATATTTCTTTAATTTTTGGTATATGATAAATCCTCAACAATATGAAAAATAAAAATATATAAATCATATATATTGTGAGCATAAAAAATGTTAAAATTATGGTACCAATGGAATTAATATTGTCAACGACCTATATTTTCAAGAACTAAGTTTCATGCAATTTTTCTTATGTAATTTTCCTTTAATTTTGTCACCCTTATTTTCTATATCATACCCTAACCTAAGCCTTATTAAAACCTTATAATAAGAACTTTTGATTTTTGTTTTTAGTTTTCTTATAAGTGATGGAGATATGATTTTATTGTAAGCTTATGATTAAGAATCTTTCTTTGCAATGATTTGAGAGTTATACATTTTTCACCCTAAACATTTTGAGTGCATTTAGTGAAACCTTCGTTAGGTTGTAAAAATTTGTGCTTTCAATTTCAAAAATATTATCTATAATGACTTATGAAGGTTGGTTCTATAATGACTTGAATCTAATTGTATGTTAATTTGACTGATATGATATGACAATTACAAGTATGGATATGCATGCTTAGATTAATAAGCTTGTAAGTTTGATGAACTAGATTATGATTTGCTTGAGGACAAGCAAAAGTTTAAGTATAGGGATGTTTGATAGACAATTATTTATCTATATTTATATACGTATATTTAATGTATTTTGCTTATTATTTAAGAGCTTTATAGCATTTTTGGTACTTAATGTGTGTAAGGTAACAATTGCCTTGATAGATCAAGAGGAAATGTATTTGGTTGAAGTTATGGAATGGGATGGAAAAATTGAAGTAATTATATACTTATATAGTGACCGTATAAGTCTTTGGAAATGT
This sequence comes from Erythroxylum reticulatum, assembly GCA_025504915.1. Classification (NCBI taxonomy): domain Eukaryota; kingdom Viridiplantae; phylum Streptophyta; class Magnoliopsida; order Malpighiales; family Erythroxylaceae; genus Erythroxylum; species Erythroxylum reticulatum. The sequence goes on along the minus strand of JANSVA010000217.1, from coordinate 31,434,113 downwards.
GTGGACCATCAAAGATACAATTCCTGCCTGTGTCGATTCAGAGAGAGGCAATGAGAGTCATCAGAGATATCTAAAAAGGACGAGCAAAAACGTAAAAATATTCTATACATCATAAAGAAGAAGATCAAATAGTGGAAACATCAAGTCAATTCTAACCTTATAGAATTTCCATATGAAGGCTTTTAATCTTATTCATTAATTTCTTATTCTTTTTCATTGTTTTGAATGTTAATCCTAATTATTTATGTTTTGAACATGATTATAGGATTATAAATCTATATGATGGTTTATTCTTGAATTGTTTCGTTAATTTTTTCTTGTTAAATTCAATATATGATGTTATATGGTATTTGTCATGAATATACTTGATAAGAAATCAAGAGATTGAATCAAATTTATTTTTGTTAAGTTGCATTGCAAGAGTTTGTACCTTAATAGACTAATAAATATTAGATTAAGAAACAATTGAAGATAGACCTAAATTGTGAGTTAATTATCTTTAGGATTGCTTCAAATACAATTGAGTAGTTTGATGTAGTTTTGTGAATCGATAGGTTGCAATTTGATTGAACTTAAGTTTTCTATATTATTTGGTGATAATTTTATGGTATTTGTTAAACTTTTTGTTTCTTTTTATTTGATATTGTGCTTAATTTAGCTTATGGGTGTTTGGTTTGAATTAATATAGTTTGAGGGTAAAATTGTCATAAATAGTTAGTAATTGCACTCAGTTAATTTTTAGGACAATTTATACTACAAACTATTACTTTTCATTGTATGACACTCAAGAAGTAGAGCCAAGAGTGAAGACCAAGAAATTCCAGAACACAAATCAATAAAACCAATAGGCAAAGTTCACCATGGCGAAGATGATTTTTTGCTGTGTGCAACCAAGGAATTCGAGCAAAACTTTTCGGGAAAAGTTTTGCAGTGGCAAAGACCTGATGTCGCCACGGTGATATCATAATAACCTCTAGAAAAACCTTTCGAGAAAAGTTTTTTGAGGCCAACTCATCCCTTCGTCGCGAAGAAACCTTCAAATCAGTAATGCCGACCCGAACTATTTTTGGAAAAACACTTACCCATTCGTGAAAACTGACCCGAATACCTACATAAAAATCCTATTTCGGGATAAGTAGAGGGGGAGATGACAAACATCACCAACACAGCCTCCAAAACACTCTCCATCATCTTTCTCTCATCTAACCCTATTTTTCTTCCATTTTTCATTATCAATCTTCCACACAGGGGTGCCTCTGATTCCTTCTCAGTTGTGAAGCTTCCGAGAGCTATGCGTGGCTAGGCATTTCTTTTGGTTTTGAAGATGTAACAATGGTTGGAGTTCCATTAGCTTAAGAGGGGAGTAGTTCAATCCATAGTTCAACCATTACTTTATAAATCCTAGGTTTAGGACTTGTAATGTATACTTGGGCTACTTGATTATAGTTGTAATCAAATCTTGGATACTCATTATATGTAGTTTGGATTTGTTTATGCAGAACTTGAGCTTAAATATATGAAGTTTCATATATATCTATTTGTAATATTTGATCCTCTCTTATCTTGCATGGTTGTGTTTGATATTGAGTTAATTCTAGATTTCATTTGACTTGTTGCATTGGCTTATCCTATTACACACACTAAGAGCATTTAATAGGATCTTAAAAAATGGAGTTCCATTGATTAAGATCCTGGAATTAAAGAGTTCTTTAAGGTTTACTATTTTGAAACTTAGTGATTTCTACTTCCATTAAAATCAATTTTGAGCTATGATAGCCAAAGCTCATTTCAAGAGGACTTTATCACTATTTGATCACTTGTTTTTACCTTTCCAATTTTTTAAATCCCTAAAATACAAAAATATATTTTGCAAATTGACTTAGTTGAATTAATGATTTCAAAGATCAAAACCCCCCTTTTTACCTAATTAGCTTGCATTTAATGACATATAGGTTAACTTAGGTCCATTCATTTAGGTTTTGATATAGAGAACGAACCGAGGTTGTACCCTATAGTGCAATCCTTAAAATATTTTTGATTTAACCTCTAGGGGCTTAACAACTAGAAAGGTTTGAATCACAATTCAATTGTTATCTATTTCAATTAGGATTACTTGGTTAGATCTCGCGAGAGGGTAATCAAAACCTTAGGATATATAGGATTAAACATAATTGAATTAACAAGATAAAGGAAAGATAAAGAAAGGATAAAATAATCCCTAAGTTTCTGATTAACATAACTTTTATTGTTATCATTACTGATTCAATTATTAAGTTTTATTAGTTTAATTTAATTTAATTTAATTTATTTTAATTTGAATTAATTCAATCTTTTATTACCTTAGAAAAAGTGTGTTCAAATTATTAGTTGACAAATTCAATCCTCTTGGGAAAGATTTCTTGTGTACTATAACATACAATTTGTATACTTACGGTATTACATACTTTAAAACAAGCAAATAGGTAGCTCGACCACCTACCCGTCCTACATAAACTAGTACATACACTAGTTAGGTGACACTTTAGTGAGGTTAGCACAACACCTTAGTATGGAAATCCTTCATCCACCAGCCAAACCTACCTAGGTTACATGATTGGAGTCTAATCATCGAAGTAGGAATTTTGGGGCAAATATAGAGGAGTTTGTAGTCAATGCATAGTTAGATGAGATAATTACAGAGGAGGAGCCTAAAAGAACAGTTCATCGAGAGATTTTGTACCACTAGGTTAGGAGGACTAGGAGGCCATTATTACCATAGATGACATGGAGATGGACAATCTGGAGGACACACAGATAGTGATTATATAGTCATTTATCAAAGATTGGGTAAACAAGATCATTAGATACACCATTGTTGATTGATGGGTGATAGTGCCTTATACCCCACCACTAAAACTCCTCTCTTGATTGATCTTTTTATTTCTTCCTTAGTTGTATTTGCTATTTTGGTTCATTTTATATTTTACTAATATTTTATCCTATGTTTCCAAAATTACAAACAACACTTTAATAAAAATTTGAATATTACGGAATTTTATGAAAGCTTAGCACTTATGTCTTATATCAGGGAAGTTTAAGTCCTCAACTATTTTTTCTCTTAATATGTTCCTTTATTTTTGTTGTTTCTTACATGCTATATACATTAAGAACAATGTCTATCTTAAGCACAAGGGAAAGATTGCATATGATAACCAACCTTACCATTTTTATCGTGAATTTCTCAATAGGAAACAATTCTTAGATTTTTTTTTTACTTTGAAAACATATCATTAAAGACAATTCAAGATGAATTTGATTGTCTTTGTAACTTGAAATGTCTAGGTAACTTGTTATGACTGTAGGTTAATAAGTGAATTCGTTTGGTTTTGTGAATTTAGAGAATTAACATTTGATTAGTATCATGACAATCGTTATATAACTATCCATGTATCAAGTAAATATAGCATTCGTTTGAGTATTTTCATTATCCTAAAAAATAAAATAAAATAATATAAATAACTAAACATTAAATAATTTCACTATGTTGGCTTTATACCAATAAAAAGATCAAATTAAAGTGTGGTACTAGTAGCCATTTGAAATATTGACTTAGATGAGTAAACATGTGTATTCATGATAAAATGTTTACTCTCGTGTTAAAAGGTTGAGCAACCTTTTAAATAAGCTCCTAAATGCTCATTTTTGTTTAATTTTTATGCTTTGTTAGAAAAGGGTGTGAATATATTTAAAAGTCAAAGCATTTTATCTTATGCATTTTTATATATGATTTAAATTTTATTATTCATATTGAAGCTTGAAAAATCATTAAGTGGATTGAATTAACTTATGAATGGACGTAAGTAAGCCTAGCACTTTAATGACCTTTTTGATTAGATGGGTGGTGGAGAATCTTAATTGATATGCTTGATTTATAATGCTTTCAATTCATTTTTGAATTTAGAATAATGAAATTGATTTGTTTGATGCAAGTAATTGATTAAGTGTGGGGGAGTTTGATATATACTAAACAGGCTTTCCTTTTAGTATGATTTTTATAGTATTATGCTTGTATATTAAATATATTTAGAAGATTTAATACTTAAAATAAGTTATATTTTATGTTAGTTGTTTTGTGTCTCTTTAAAGAAAGGAGAAATGTAAAGAAGAATTGAGTTGATTAGGATTAAATTTGGAAGAAGTGAAGGAATCAAGAATATGACATGAACAGATCACTTTGTTATCTACTTTGTTTCACCACATCCCATTATATTTTTCCTAGATGTTTGTCATCAAGGGAATATGACATACACACTAACCAATTTTGAGGCCATATTCAATAAATGGACATTTTATTTCTCATTATTCAACCAATATGCACCCATGTTCAATCTATGTTCACCAAAAACAAAACACAAATGCTCTGGTGTCCAATTTCATATTAGAAGTGACGATTTACATAAAAAGTTACAGAATGTGAACTAAAGTAGCATGGTACACACAATGACCCATATTAGGGTTATATTGGGCATTAAAAACTAGGGTTTGAATTATTAAAGAAGAGGAAAAAGAAAGTATCTTTTTTTAATGGAAAAGTTTGAAAGCTAAAAAGGTCAATTAGAAGCCAAATAGAAGAGTGACCGATCAAGTAAAAAGACAGTCTTAAAAGAAGAACAAGGATTTCAATAAAATTCATCAAGAATACAAGATTTAAGTCTTATGATAATGATTTCTATATCTTTTTTCTTTATTATTTTATTATTTTATTTTGATAGATGCACATTTAATCATATTTATACACCCACATTTGATGTATGTTGCTTGATATTCTTTAATTTTGTTGTATATTAGGTATTTAATTCACTCTAAGTGCATTGATATGTTATAGTTGCCTTCATGAACCAAATGGAGAAGAATTAAGATGAAAACATAGCATGCAACAAAGTTTTGAAGAAAATTAAAGATAAATACCTGTGTCTACATCCGTGTAAGTCTTAAAGGCCATGTAAAATTGGAGGTCTGGAGTTTCTGATTATACATAGCCTCTCACACGCTCTTGTATCAGATCATGAATGACACAGAAATCATAAAATTTACTATAAAAAGATGTGAGTAGAGGCAAATAGAGAGATTCAAGATTCCAGATGTGAAGTGATAAGTGTAAATTGCATCATATTTTAGGGCTTAGTTTAATATATATTTAATTGTTAATTCAATCGTTTAGAGTGTGTTTAGGTTAGAATTGTGTTAGTTTGTTAATTATTTGTGTTTAAGTGTTTTTATGGTTTAGTACAAGTATTTGAGCTTAAATATTATGTTTTTAAGGAACCTTGATGTGTTTGTTAGTATTTTAGGGTCAACATTGAAGAACAGAGAAGTTTTGGAGAAATTCGAGCCGAAATAATGGCCCACGATCATGGCACAACAAGCTATGATCTTGACAGAAGCACCATAGTTGGCCCACAATCGCGACTCACATGCCACGATTGTGACCAAAGCCCAAGACATGGCCCATGATCATGGCCTGCATGCCATGATCATGACAAAAGGCTCAGATGTTGCCCACGATCATGGCCTGTGTCGGGTAGATACGTAGACACTAAAAAATGTCAAGTTTTAAGGGATTTTTGGACCTTTCAGATCCCGAAAAAACCCTAGGATTGCTTAGAACACAAAAAATATTTAAAGAACAAGACAGAGAGACAGAGGGAACTTTGACATTAGCCAATTTTGAGAAACCCTAGAGAGAATTCATCAAGAGATTGAGAAAGAGAAGAAGGAAGAGAGAAGTGGAGAAGCTGACTCGACTTACTTCTCAAATTGGGAGTTTTCCAATATCGCTACCTCCCATCATTTGTTCAGATCGTATTTCCTATTTATTTTCCATTTTATTATTATCTAGAATTGGTAATAATAGTTTGACGATATGATTTTTGAATGTTGAGATGTTCTAAGCTCACCTTCGCAGGTTTTTCTTTGAATTAATGAATCTGAATGTTTATATGTTTATTAGATTTGTTGTGGTTTAATTCTACAAGTGCATAATTCGATAATAAACTGAGAGGGTGAATCGAATGAAAAATAATTAAATTGGGCTAACAAGAGTTAGGTGATTTAATAGAACAAGAATTAAATCAAATCAGTAAATTGTGTTAAGAGAGAATTTGCACAGGTTTCCGATTGTTCATTAGACAACTTCAGAACTAATTAGGGTTTTGGATAGGTTGTTAATAGAGAGATTGCAACTTCCATAATCTAATTAGTGTTTATAATTTTGGGTTAATGGTTATAACTTGAGAGAGAGTAATTAACCCTAGGATTGTCTAGAACCAACAATTTAGTAATTCATAATCAATTAGGTTATCATTAAGGATAGGTAAAATTCCCTTTCTCTTAATTGGTAATTCCCTTACGTTGATTCTTGGATGTGTGTTGCAACTGCTGAATTATTAATATTTTCGTGATTGATTCTTAATTTTATTGATTAAATTGAATTCTCATTTAGTTTCATTACATTTTGAATTTCTGCAATTTATTATAGCCTCAGATTTTAGGATTAGATTACCACTCCTTGTGGGATCAACACCTTAGGTACCACTAATGAGCCGTGTGTCTGCAGATTATTGAGGGTATTTATTAAAACTTACACACATCAAACACTCGACCATGAAGAATGTAAAGAAGGGACAATTTTGATCAAGGAATATTGAGAATATGAAGAAATCATAAAAAATCCAATAGATTTCAACATCAACCTCAAACTTGTAAGGACATTCAATAGAAGAGAAAGGGAGATTTAGAATTATGATTCCTTTGTTTTCTATTTTTTTGCCTACTATTTATCTTTTATTTAATTTTCTATTATCTTTAAATAAACATGTTTAGCGTCTAGGTGTGATGAACATAATTCGGGATAACAATATGTCTTGATTTATTTTATTTAATGTAATTATTTTATTGATCTATTGTGATTTAATTATGTGTTTTATGAATGTTTTAATATATCCGGAATATTATTGCATGATTTGATTTTATACCATTAAGATTGAGAAATCTTGTGTATGAATAGATCTACCATAATTGAAAGGAGTTGATTGCAAACCTAGAGATAGATTGACATAAATTCTCTACATTAAGGTCAAACCTAATAGCAGAATTCATAAATCGATAATGTGATCTTAGGAACTTTAATTAAAAAAATTTCAATTAATCACCCTATGGATTAGTTATTAGTAGCCTCGAGAGAGTTACCAATATAATATAGAAATTTCAGTAGTCCGATAGTCAATAAAATAATTTCATGATAAAAGGTAAACTATTTAAGGGTTTTTAGGGGGATTCATCACCCAGACATTAATCTTTAATATTGAGTTTTCTAAGTAGTTTCCTTCATTCTTCATTCATTATTGTTTCCTATTTTATTTTAATTATTTAAGTTTTATTTTCTTTGTTAAAAAACAACATCCAATTTGTAGGCTAGATAGTAAGATAAAGTTAACTATTAATAATCACTGTTTTCATGGGATCTACCCGTACTTGCCTGTGCTAGCTACAGATACGTTGTGCACTTACAGTTAGTTCAATATTGATAAGATAAAAATTATTAATCAAGTTTTGACATTGTTTTTGGGGACAGTAATATTAGGAACACCTATATTTTATTACTCTAGCCATTTTTTTGTTTTATTTTTGTTTCTCTTTTTCATTTTATTTGTCTAACTTTTGTATTTATTTTATTTCCTTGCATTTATTATATTTGTGGCTTATTAATTTAGTTATGTTTTGAACTTCTCTACCTTGACGTTGTGCTTGTGGATTATTTTTAGGAATTAAGGTTTAACGTTATAGCCACAACTCATAATGGAAGGATGGAGCAATTAGTATTCTTATGGGAGCTATGATATGTCATTGCAACATATAACATCACCATATAAGAAAAAGCCATTTCCTCACTTGTTTTCGAAAGCTTAAATAATGTTTATACCATGTTGCGATATTTATGGGAGTAATTATTACAATCATTAATGTTAGGCACTAGCATATATGTGGAAGTAACCAAGCATGTACAACTAATCTCAAGGTGCATCATACAAGAATATGTATAATTCATGGTGGAGCAAACCTTATGCATATGGATGAGATGAATATGCTCCAACTGAATATGTATAATAAGAGAAACAATACGAAAGCATTACAGATAAAATACTAGAATACCTTGCCAAGTGAGTAGCGATTCGATGTGAATTCGAGGAGAAAGATTTTCTTCACCTGAATATGATGAGCATAATACCTTATACTATCTAAGCTCCCTAATGTCTTAGATTGAAGAAGAGATGACAGTTGATTTCATGAATGAAGATACATTTCACGAAGGTTAGGAGGTAACTACTACTTTGAAAGATATAATGGCCAATTTTATTTAAGAATCAAACATGAGGCATCAAGAAAGAGAGGGTTGTATATAGAATATGGTGAATTGAGTTAACTAGTTGGCGAAGATATTATCAGATGAACTGTAGGGGAGTTTCATAGTACTACTAAAACAAATCCTAAAGAATATGGAATGACAATCACTCTTAGGAGTGGAAAGGAGCTTTTAGAAGAAGAATACGAAGAAGAAGAGGCAATTTCTTTCCAAAAAGAGGAAGTAGAGGAGTGGCAGGAGATAACTGAAGAAGATGAGCTAGAATCCTTTGTCCAGGAAGAGAATGAAGATGAGTGGACAACGGTATTTAAGGAGCGTAGGAACCAAATAAGGAAAATACCGATGAAGCATATGTAAACACCTTAAGTATGTAGGGTTGCAGCTTCCCCTAAGACAAACTATTTGAGCTAATCAACGATTCAGGGAGTTTTGTTATCCCTAATTTTATTAACAATTTGTAATTAAAAAGGCCATTAATAAAGTCCATTGGTGTTATAAATCTAATCAGGCACTTCCTTATCTTACATCATGTGGCTTCCTTATAAGTCACAAAACCCTTTGAGGAGAAATGGGAGGAAGCAAGCCACTGATTATAGACTCAAGATGAGAGTAAAACTATAAGGAACATCAAGCTAACGACATTAAACAAAGATTACATGGGAGGTAAACCCCAAAGTAGTGTAGGTTTATTTTAAATCTTATGTTATTTCATTTTTATTTTCATGCTAGAATAGGTTTTTTAAAAATGTTTTGATGTATTTTAGGATTAGAACATTAAGCATCTTGATAGGATTGTGCAAAATTATGGTGTTAAGTTATGCATGTTAAAGGTTTTTAACTCTCAAAGTGCAAAATTTATAAGTTTGTTCATACATTATTGAAGTTGCACACGTTACAGAGAGTTACACTCTCTCAATTTATGCTACTATAGACTTACACAGTTTGACACATGCCTGTGCAACTAACCATATAAGTCAAAAAAAGCTAAATTTTTGTAACTTACATGATTAACTACCTGGATCCTTCTTAAAAATCCATAGCCTTTTCATTTTCTCAGACATTTCTCTATTCTCATTCACTCCTGTCGTTGTCTCTCCTTCTCCCATCCCAATCTTTGCATTTTTTTGCCAAATTGATGACACCTAAGTAAGTTTTCTTAATGTTTTCACTTGTTTTCACTTCTTAAATTTGGATTACTTGCAGATTCAATTTTGATTTTTTCATAAGTTTAGTATTTAATTTCATCAATTTTACGTAATTGCTAGATTAGGATTTTTAATTTTAATTTTAAGGTTAAATTTGTAATTTGACAATTATGATAGTTTTAATTTTTAATTTTTAATTAAAAAATTTTAATTTTTTGATTAATTAAGTTGCTAGTTTAATTTCTATTTATTTTATTTTATTTTTATGCATTTATATATTTCTGTTAATTTATTTTTGATTTTTTGTGTTCTAATTTTCGTTGTTATTAAGTTTTCACATTTAATAATTTAGTGAGCATAGTAAATTTTAAGTGTAGGGAAAAGGATAATCATGTAATTTATTTGCCAATTCTCACACTTATTTTTAATTTTCAAGCATAATAGCGAGATCATGGCAAGAAAAGGAGATCCTAAGTAAGCGACAACGAAAATGTTATTGTTCAATGTGAGGGCCTAAGAGGAACAACACCAGCAGATTAAGGATAACTATTTGGTACTAGCTAACTTATAGATTGGGAGGCAATAGAGCAAGTTGGTTTAGGCCAGTAAGTTTGAGACCTCGTCAGCATTAACATGTGCTCCCGACTCTTCGAAATCGTGGAGCCATCTTGTTAGGAGTTGATGCTTGAAGTGTTCTCCACCTTTTTCATTAAGAAAGGAGGTTACAATTAGGATCGTCCTAAAATGATCCAGTTCCAGATGATGGGAGATATGTTTGAATGAGTTATTTGGAATTTTCCTTCACATTGGTTTTTTACAATTTGGAGTTCGTGGGACATCAAAGTATATTGAACTATGGAGAAACTTTTCGTATGGATTCTCTCCTCGATAATTTTGGCATATAATTAGTACTGAAGAAGATTATGACCCAACTAAATCTAAGGCATCTACATTGTGACATCCTTCACTTAAGTACATTTATGGTATTTTGAGTCACACGCTAAGTGGTAAGGGTGATAGGTAAGGAGTCATCGGGAATTTGGACGTGTTCTACTTATGGTGTATAAGAAAAAGGATGTCAATTCACCTGGTTCATGCACTTGTCTAGGTCATCAAGCATCAGAGTGAAGAAAGGAAGTTTGGCACAATCTGTGTTGGGCCTGACAAGATTATACTTGTGCAATGGATGGGAGTATTTGATAGATTACCACTGATGCAGCAGGTGACTACCATGGTCACACTCAACCTTGACATCATGAAGCATATGCTCATGGCGAGTCAAAGATGGGGACCCACAAGCAAAGTTTACAGACTTATTGGAGTTCTTAACTAGCCAACAACTTTAGGAGGGCATATGGAGGAGCTATCGTATCCATAGTCACCACCATCCCAAAGGGAGGGATTACACTAGAGGAGTTAAATCTAGACCAACTGACAATAGCTTGGTTGGAGAGATAGTAGGCAGAGCTTAGGAAGTGGATGAGTAGGATCGAGACCTCAGTTGGATGAATGGGAGATTTATTATTGCTGATGGTAAGCTGTCAGGGCATTACTTTCCAGCCTCTATCATTTGACATATGTTCTTCATCATCATCTCCTTCACCTTCTAAAGATCATCAATTAGAGGACTTTCCATCGTTGGATAGGCCTTAGTCACATCACAAAGAAAGGAGATGCTTAATTGTTATATCTTTTCTTTTTCTCTTCACTTATGTATTTTCTTATTTTTGTCTTTTTGTCTAAACATTAATGTTCATGTTATTTCTTAATTATTTTTTATTTTATTCCTTTTTCTTCATATTTTGCAAGGATTAGTGTACCTAATTTTAGATGGATAGTCCCGAAATCAAAATCCTAAAATCGTCTTACTCAGGAAAGTACCAACTCAACTTTCTCACTTATTCATATATGGTTATATTGTGTACATTGAGGATAATGTACAACTATAAGTGTAGGGAAGGGGTTAATGATTTTCTTAAGATTATTATAATATTTGTTATTAAATTTTATTAACTGATATTCTGAGTTAATTGAAAATTGTCCATAAACACTTTATTTCATTATTGAATATTAATTTGAATTAATATGCTTTAATATTCAAAAGAATGACAGTTAGAACATAAAAGTTACTTTTCTAGGTAATATTTTTTGTAGTCATTAAGATATTCAAGTTGAATGAGAATTGCATACTATTTACATAAATATAACCATCTTTTTTGTGAGTTTTTGAGCCCAAGAGCAAAATTTTAAAAATTAAGCTCTTTTTAATTATTTCTTATGTTTTATCATGCATAGTGAGATGATTCTAGAACTTACTTTTATCATACATATTGAGATCATATTTTGTTAAATTAAAAGCATTGAAATGATAAAGCTGTTGAGCAAGTTTTATATAATATAATAAAACTCTCAATATCACAAGTATATAAATCGTGCCTTGTAGTATCAAAAGGTATCATTCCCACGAGGACTATAGACACCTAAACAATTTGAATCAGAACCTTGTCTAAGATACTTAGGCTTAAACTGAATTAAAATAAATAACTAATAAAACAAAACACATAAATAATCGGTAAGTGAGTTGCCAATGAAATTGATATTGATCAAAGTTGAATATTTAGGAACTATTCTATCCTTCTTTTATTCCCTTAATCTTGTTAATTCAATTTATTTTTGATCCTAGATTTCCTAATGTTTTGATTACTCTATCTTAAGATCTAACCAAGTAACCCTAATTGAATTTGATATTTATAGATTTGTAATATTTCGATTCATAAAACTACTCATAACTTATTCAATTAGATTTGAAGCAATCCTATAAATAATCAATTTTATAATCAATATCTCTTTTCAATTGATAATTAATTTGATAATTCTAGGTCTATTAGGTTCCTAACTCTCATTATGCACTAGAACACTAATGACTTTGGTTCACTCTCTCTCGATTTATTTCCAAGTATATGCACGAAAATTATCACAAACATCAATAATTCTAATATGGATTTAGAAAACCATAGACATGTTATACATCACAGAAATCCAATTACACATTAAAGATAATGAACAAAATAAAGGAAAATAATAAAACATATGTTTGACTCCTTGATCTGTAATGCTAAAATTCCCTGAAGCTCTTCTCGGATCCCTCCATTTTTGATCCACTTTGATGAATGGTTGCTGCCTCTTTTTGGTGTTTTTCATGTTATTTTATAGTGCGTTAGAGTTATAGGGTTATGTCTAGGGCTTCCCTATTTTGTTTGGCTTTAAAAATAACGTTAAATTCAAAGCACAAAAAAGCTCCCGCTTGGAAAAGCCTATGTCATGATTTTGACATCTAACATCTTCTTCATTGTTCAATTTCCTAATTTCCAATACTCACAACACGTCAAACACCTCATGAAACATAAAATTAACCCCAAGTCTTGTTCTAATCCAAACAAACACTTAAAATACATACAAACACTAATAATAACACAATTGTAAGCCTATACTCATGATAATCATCTAAGAAATACTTAAAAACACACTTAAAGAACTAGAAAAACATAACAAAATCTACACCTAGAGACATCCACATTATCATGCAACAATATAATAATGTTACAATGACATCAAATCTTATAAAATTAACTTAACCTTAAACATCAATCACTTAAAAATGCCAACATACTTATTCCTTCCATATTTAAGTATGTTGATTTCAATATACATATCAATCAAAATATTAACACCCTATTCATACTCCTATTACACTTGTAAGCATGCATTTATTATTATTGACCAATCAAAAAGGCAAACTATCACTAAGTAATCTTTCATGATTATTTATTGTAATACCATTTTTTATTTTCTTTAATGATAACCTAGTCTTTTTATGTGAAGGCAAACACTTTGTTATAAATGTCTCCTGTTCACTCATCTAGATCATGTTTTTTATTTAGCTTGGTTAGAGTATCATTCTAGCCTTTTGATGTGAAGACAAACATTTTGTCGTGAATGCCCCCAATTACTCAACTATATTAAAACTCTCAACTGGCTACCGACTCTATTCTTAACTTAATTTTCTTTAAAAAGGGATAGCAAAATTTTTTTTAGCCTACCTCATTTCTTCTTAGTCAATCCTCTCATAAAAGGGTCCTAATAATGCTAACCAATTTAATTGACTATAATTATAAATGTATATGAACATATTTCCTAAAGTGAAAGAACAAGTGTCATATCCTAATTAGCATATATAATCATCCCAAAGATACTTAAAACATAAAATTCATAAGTTACTATACGTTTATAATTTAAATGGCCATCTTCAAAGCTAAACTAATTCCTTTCAATTCTTGTCATTGAGGCATTCACATAATGGCATCACAATCTTAATCTAATCAAAACTAATAAAAAATAAATGCAAAATTCACATAAGATGATATGCAATTGCATATACTTCCCCACACTTGAACAACACTGATATATGTTTAAATTTTGATTCATTTGATATGTTACACTTAGTGATTAATTTCTTAGAAATGCTTAAGATATTCACTTTGACTTATTTGTGATTTTAGGCACAATTCAAAAGAAAAGAAGTTAAAGTGAAAGGTCATTTTTTGAAGATTAATACTTGCTTGTCTTCATGGAGAAAAAGAAAATTAAAAGACAAGAAAAATAAAAGCATGAAGAAAAGAATAGATTGTGCGTGGAAATTTGACGAATATATTCACATGAATTAATGGTCATGCAAGTTAGAAATTGAATTAATGGACAAAGGAAGGTGATAGCTCCATGCAACATGATTTAATGTATGAAGATGGTGAGGAGCGAAGCATGCAATAGGTGAATAAATGTTGAACAAAATAGTAGCGTGAAGGCATTAGCACAAGCTTAAAATGACATGCAGCTTGCAGGTGAAATGACATGTAGTGTGGAGGAGGGCACAACCCAAAGTAGAAGGAAACTAGCATTTAATGCTAGCATCGCATGTGTTTAATGTTAAATGCTAGGGTTAAATGCCAACGTTAACGTTGCATGCATACGCTAGCATTAAATGCTAACGTTAAATGCCAACACTAGAGTTGCATGTGTATGCAAGCGTTAAATGGTAAGCTTATGCTCCGTTAAAAGTAGCATTCAAGAGGGAAAAGAGCAAGGTTTTAAAACAATTGTGAACAAAAGAGTGGCCTATCCATCTTTATTCGTCACATCAAAGCTACAGTAATAGGGGTGGTGACACAAGAGAGTTCACGAGATAGGAAGTGAGATATGAATAGTGCTTTAGACCATTATCTTTATTTGTCAAATCAAGGGATAGGAGAGCATTAGCGTGAAAGATAACATAGGTGAAGGCTCTAAAGATTATTGTTTCACCACTAAAGCACACAAAGAAGATGACTCACGCTTAGAGATTCATATAACATAGTTGGAGGTTCTAAAGATTATTATTTCACCACTGAAGCACATGAAGAAGATGAATCACACTTATAGCATAAAAATGGAGATGAAATGCTAGCTTCCTGATGCTAGTTCAATGGGAATATCAACGCCAAGTCATGATTAAACTATTTTTATCATTTTATAGTTGTAATTTCTTTTTGGATTGTTTTGTTGTTGGTGTTCATTTGATTGGTTTTGGGATGAATGATCTTAATATGTTATTTTGATTGTTTTATTCCGATCTGATCGGCTGTGTGGTTGAGTCTTTGGATCACTCCCTTGAAAACAAAATAAAAAATTTAATTCCAAGGATTGCAATATAGAGTGCATCCCCAGGTCGTCTCACTTAATCGGAACCTAGTGCAAATGATCTAGGCTAGCCTAATTGTGATGGAATGCAAACTAAATTAGTTAAGAGTGGGGTTTTGGATTGTTTTGATTAAACTAAGAAAATTGAACCAAATGAAAGAAAAGTGTATAAAAAGTATTGTTTATGGATTTTTGGGAAATGAAAAGTGAAAACTCAAACAATGATCAAATGAGATAAAATCCTCTTAAAAACGAGCTTTGCCTATCATGTTTCAAAACAAATCTTTTGGGAGAAAAATTCACTAAGTTCTCGAATGATAACCTTAAAGAATTCTTTAAGTACAAGGTTTTAATCAATGAACTCCATTTCTTAAAACCTTGTTGAATGCATCTTAGTGTGTATAATGGGCAAGTTAATGCAAGTGGTCAATTTGGATCAAGCATAATCCCAATATCAAGCACAACTAGGTAGGTAAAAGAGAATTAACACAATCACTAAAGAGACATATATGCTACATAAACAAATCCATAACAGAATACATTGTTCAACTCTTGATTAAACTCTAATCAAGAAAAATCTAACTAAAAAGCATAAATCCTAACTCAGGAGTTTATAACAATGTAGTCAAATATGACAATGTAAAACTACTCCTTTTTGAAGCCCATCGAACTCAAGCCATCGCTATATCTTCAAGAGAAAATAGTGCTTAGCCAAGCATCACTCTGGGAACCCTTATGATTGTAAGCATACCGATAGCATCCATGGTAGCAGCAGCAGATGATGAAGTCAAAGATGAAAAATGGATAGAAGTTATGCATGAAGGTGGAGAGTGAGTGTGTTCAAATGTCGACTCTCCTCTGTACAGTGTTGTTAAAAGTCTCCTCCATAACCTAATTTGTCATGTTTTTAAATGTTGGTCGCGGGTTAGGTCGGAACAGTGAGAGATTTTTTCAAATATGTTCAAGTTTTTGACGTTTCACCACAGCGATAGGCAAGCTCATTACTGCATTGCGTGTTTTTGGATCCTTCGCAGTGACGAAAGAATTAATCTTCGTCGTGGCAAACTTTTCCTGAAAGCTCAGCCTAGATTCCTTGCTCTTCGCCGCGGTGACAGATAGTCTCGCTGCGACAAACTTTTTTTGAAGGTTATCATCTCCTGTTGACTTCAATTCGACACGTTGACTCCTTTCTCTTTGAGGATCCTACAATCAAAAATTAGCAATTTGCATTATCAATTGTTTTTAGAAAACTTCAGAAATGCAATTAATACCAGTTGTGACAATTTTTACTATCAATGTGCATAAAATAAAATCGCACGCTCATGGATTAATTTAAGCACTAAATCAAGAATTAGGAGTCAAAAAGTATAGTAAAGGCCATGAAAGTGTTGCCAATTTAGATAATAAACTTGGGCTCA
>JANSVA010000217.1:31388892-31417316 GCA_025504915.1 Erythroxylum reticulatum | reverse complement strand
TCTTCTTTCTCTCTTTGATTTGTTATTTCTCTTCCTCTCTCCCAATTCACTTTTTTTTTCTTCTTCTTCTTAAACAAAACCACATTTTGGTCTTGTCCTTTTAAAAATACCCCTCCTCTCCTTTGGTCTTCCTTTATTATTTTTTTCTATCTCTTTCTCATATCTACCCTAATTTAGTTGATAAACCTTAAGCAGATTTCTTTAAAACAATAGCTGGCTCCTTTTATTTTAGTCAAGCACATTGGATTTTATGTTTCGAATGGTTTCAATTGAAAATGAGCACATTGGCAAGGTTATGAAGTAAAATTATTAAAAGTTCGAAAGATTTATTTCTTGAAACAATTATAAAAGATAGGGACTAGCATAATTCAAACTTTAGTTAAGCCATTAAAGAGGAAAATATTAAAATAGGGGCAATTTAATATATAAAATTGATTAGAAAAACATTAAAAGGTGGAGCAAAATACTAATTACAGTTGTGAAATTATAGTTTGACATGGAATTACGAGAAAGTATAATTATCCATATGCTCCAATGGAGTATGCAAAGAACGATAGTAGCAATTATCTTCTAATAAACAATCAATTATTGAAGATAAAGCAAACCATAAATATAAAAATAATAACTAATGAATGATGTGGTACTATGAGGTAAAGTGATGAGATGTTGAGGTCATTAGCCGGAATATTTATTTGAAAATTGATTAAAGGTATTATTAATTATAGCAAAGCTATATTAACAGTACAATGAGTTCATAAAATAGTATATAGTACAAGTACATATGAAAAGATTATATCAAGAGTTACAGATTCCATCTGGTTCTCATTCTTATAGATAGTGCATGCTGATCAGATTTAGTTATTGTAATGGCTCTTATCTAATTGATGATATCTTCAGCTAATTAATGATATTTTACTTCCTCTCCCCTACAGTTCATCTTGTTTCTTTCTTTCCATTAGAAGTAAATTGTTGCTGTAAAGGAAGCTTTATACATTGCTCCATCCTGCACCTTTTGCTTAGCAGTACAAATGATCTAATTAAGAGTAGCTAGCCTATCATAAGAAGAATAGTAATCTGTTAGCAAATGAAAATTTCTAATCTAGATAGCTTTTGAGTATCTAATAAAAATAGGTCTTTTTCAGCTTCTTTGCACAATACACAAATAGAGTAATATGAGCCAAACTATCTATTCTTAATACGGATCATGTTGTTGATGCCAAGTATTGAGGCCTTTTGATTTAATAAGTGCTTCCATAAAATGTTGAACTAAGGTACATTTTCTCCCTCATCTTGCAATGCCTTATAGCACGATTTGTTGGTAAATACTTTATTATGATCAGATTTCAAGTAATTGTCTGCTCCCTATACCAATAACTGATCTGAGGGAGATATTCTACTAATAAGTTGAACCCTTTAAAGTTGTCTATCCATAGTTCTTGGTTCATCAATGATGAGCCTTCAAATTTCCTGTACCCGTTGCCCTGTGCCCTCTATGCCACAACCATCTCTATGCCACAACCATCTATTTGAATGATTGGGATGGTTGGGATGGTTGGGATGGTTTGTGGCATAGAGGGTATAAGGCAACGGGTACAAGAGATCTGCTCCCCAATGATGATGCTTTGATGTTGAGTGGAAGTTAGTTTGTAAGGTAGGATAACTCACTCATTTGAATAAGAGGACTATATTCAATTCAGTTATCAAACCACACCCAAATATCCTCTATATTTTCTAGCTCATGCTTGATCCGAGGATACACAACATTATTTAATTTCAACATTTACAAGAAGAACCAAAAGGGAGTACCAAAAGCACTCCCTGGAGGCATAATATTAGCTACATATGCATACTAATTGGTGGATTGATCAAATTAAACTTGTACTAAATCCACAATCTAGGCACAATTTTGGGGAACAAATACTTGTCATCTAAAAATTTTTTTAATAAAACCTATTAAAGGTTAAAGCATTGAATGTACGAAAAGTTTGCTATGTAGACTGGTTGTCGAATTGGGTTTACAGTCAAAGCCAAAATTGAACTAAGAGTAATAAAATTAAGACTCCATGAAATTACCTTAAGTTATAAAATCCATAAATTCAGTATTTGAAGGCAATTAGAGTCGGGGTTTAAGTGAGCTGTTGTCATATCTACTTCATAGAGAGCAGTTTTGTAGGTCAAGGCTGACATTGTAGCATTTATAAACTTTCGTGGTATGCTTTAAATCAACATTTGGTGCTTGGGCTGTTCGCGTCTTAAAGTGATGCACACAAATCAGCCAGTTAACGATTACCGTTTATAAAAGACAACCAGACCACAAAATAAGAGGAGCTTTACTAACAGCACACGTAAAGTCCTCTCAGGTGCGCAATTGACATTTTTAACGTGGGTCGAACAAAATACGTACGCATAATTAGTGATGAATCAAAAACTGAAGAATCAAAAGATATAACTAAGAGGATACAAATAAATCAGTGCTTTGGCGCCAGAAAACAGGAAGATAAATCAAATAGGAAGGATGAAACCAAATGAAAATCCAATTGATGCACTCAGATGATGTATCATCCGAACTGTCCAACCTCTCTATAAGCAGCGCATTGGCAAAGACTGAAATGGTTATATCTCATCGTTAATCTAGAGTTTCAGAGCACTTCTTGCCATGGCCAAAGCACCTTCAAAACTTTGATTCCCTCCAATGAATCCACTCATGTGAACAAAAACACCACCAGGGATTCCCGACTCTCTTACAAGATCATCGTCTCTTAGACCTCGCCACTGAGCTGGAAGAGGTTTTCGGCTCTCAAATCTGTCAGGAGATACTCCAACTGCCTGCACTCGCCAGTGTTTGCTCCTGTCATCCTGCACAAATCATGTGGCACTTAACAATTCAAAAGAATTCTCTCGATGATTGCACACATTGATACAGCAACAGTAGAATATTTATGGAAACAATATGCTATTCACATGAAGAGAATGGAATGGAGCTGAAGATCACAAGAAAGGTCCTGCATCTTTTGCTGCTTTGAGCAATATGTCTATTTTATTAAATGCAGAATTTGTTTGAGAGATTGATATGCCAGAAACAATTATTCGTTTTTAGAAACAGAAGATAGAAAAACTAATATATGAACCAGGTTATAAACAAAGCCAGCCACACCTGATAAATTACATATTTAATTGAAGGTTCAATCTTCATTTCCTCCTCTAGCTCAAATATGTGAAGTTTCCACTGCAAGATAACAGAAATTAATGAGAGCTTTCGATAGATTATAATTTATAACGATTGAATGCTTTTGATGAATCATTTCTCATAGATAATAGATGACTCTATGGTAAAAACAACAACAACAATATCCCAATATAAATCCTGCTAAGATGTGCGGTTTGGAGAAGCTCAGAAGTATGCAGCTTTGCTCTTAACTATTGAAGAGACTGTTTCTAATAGACAGATATTAGATGACTCCAACATGACCAAATATGCTACCAAAGATGATATGCTACTACAAGCTTTTCTCTCTAAGTACAAACACTAGTTTCACTCAAAGAACTTTCATATATACACAAGTAATTGTTTCCATGAGCTCCTTCTGGACATATTAATTGAGCCCAAAAGACAACAAAAAGACAACAAATAAAAAAAGAAATGAATACGAAATGATGCATTTATACTCGCAATTGTTTGCATAGTAACTAAATGCATCTATATCAAACTGCTACCATATCTAAGTAAATGCAGAGAAGTAATACAGAAATTAACACAATGGAGTGTATCTGTGTGTGTGTGTGTGTGTGTGTGTGTGTGTGTGTGTGTGTACATGTATAGAAATATACAAGGAACAATGATGTTATTAGAAAGGAATGTACGTATTTGAAAAGGGGCATATGCAATTGTAATACTTACAGGGCAAAAACTAGTCAACACCACGATTTCACCACTAGGATCAACATCAAATCTAGATTCAAGACATTTCATCACTATAGACCGTGCTGGTAACCAAGACTTTGCATGATAATGAACATTCTGAACATAAAAGTTGGTCAGAAAAGCCTTTCTTGCAATAAGAAGACATGGGTAAGCTCTAAGAATGAAAGTACAAAAGTTCTAATAAAGAAGGAACTCACTTGTAAGAACTCACCACCAGCTAAAGCCATTGCATGTTTGAAAGCTTCATTCTCCTTCTCTGCTGACTGATCAGGCTCAATCCAATCCAAGTTTAATCTACCAACTCTGGAAGATAAATGTGTATTGTTCACATATCTTGCAGGCTGGTCTGTATCATATTGATTGATTCCGTTGTCAATGGCATCAATTGCCTGACAAAGTAAAGAAAAGTGTTCTCAAATCTAACAGAAAAATAGCAATAAACACACCAATCATTTTCAATTTAAAAATTAACTTTGTCAAAGAATAAAAACGGTGAGCTTATGAATGCTTCATAAATCCAAATGATTTGAAAAAGAGTCACTTCAAAGATGTTAACACGGCAAAGGATAGCATCATATAAAATCTTAGGGAATTAATACACAAGAATATTGAAAACCATTTCAAGCAATGACTTGAATCTAGATATCAAATAAGAATGCAGAGTTAGCACCTCCATAAAGCTTTTGTAAACAGCAAGGTACAGCCGATTTACATCTGGATGCTCTTGATCAACTTGAAGCTCCTTCGCCAAAATTTCTTTGCCAAAATGCTACAGAAGTATCAATCAATAAAATTATATTTATTTGATAATATAAAACCTATTACATGTTAAATTAACAAATCGCATAATAGAATTGGTTCATATCTAATAGCCACCATATATTTGGATGCATGTATGTGTGTGTATATGTATTTATTTAAGCATTCTTAATTTACCAAGGAGTACCTTGTATACAAGACCAGCGCTGCTGAGCTTGGTAGAGAAGCCTTGACCAAATACCTCCTCAAATCCCTTCTGGTGGTGATCATATCTATCACGAATTGGATCATAAACGCCCCCCACATCAAGCACAGCATCAAGACCCTCCAACACCTAAAATCCACATCAATCCAAGCATTCCAACCCGCATCACGAGTTGGTAAACACAGCTTCAGCACATGTTTGCTCACCATAAACAACCAAGAAAGGCAAATGAGAGCTTACACACGATAAACCCGCTTATCTAAACTCTTATTATACTCCAAAATTAGACTCTATCCGGTACCATAAAATTTATTAACAGAAAACCAACCACTTAAAACCAGCTTCTTCTCAATCTCAAAACTAAACAATAAAATAAAAGAATGACTTCTTTGACGAGAAGCAGCAACAAGGGACGAGAGAAAATGGAATAATTGGAACCTTGGGATCACGGGTGCGGACAATCTCGGCGTTGGAGAACCTGTTAGTGAGGCGAATCATGAAACAGCCAAGAGCTTCGTCGCAATGGAAACTACCGTTGTGAGTGCCAACACGCTTTGTAGTGGGATGGGCAGGAGAGGCTGTAGAGTAGGGAGGAGAATAGACTTCAGGAGAAGAAATAGTAGCAGCCATAGAAGGGAGGCGTAGACGAGAGGTAAGCGTTAGGTTTCTGGGGGCGTTCAAAGTGGAGAAGATGTCGTGCTTAAACCCTCTGACCGCTCTCAACATTAGCCTTTGCTTGAATTGTTTTGTTTTGGGAGTGCAAACACTACTTATCCTCTTAGCTGGTGGTAAATTAATATAACCAAACAAACATAAAAATTAAAGTTTTTTAAAATTAGGGAATAAATATAAACAAATATTAGGGAATTAAAAAATTACGGAATAAATTTTGTCTTTTCATTCTAAGGGCTTTAATAGTAGTTACAAAAAAATTATAAAGAGTTTAGTTAAAAGAGGGAGATATCAACTCTCTTTCACACATTTTCATCCACTCATTCTATAATAAATTAATAAAATATGCGGATAAAAATGATTAGCACATAATTAATACAAAAGGAGTAGAACAAAGGATCTGTTTTCTTAATTAAATGATCTACGGCTTGTTTTCAAGCACAAATGCACTTGTAATTCCTTATGTTTTGATACTAGATATCTGTTTCTTTCTCAATTGCTATTGTGCAGTCACTAGTGCTCACCTTCATCAAGTCTTTCAACCTATCCTTCAAATAATTTGAAGTTTCTTAAAAACCTTAATCTAATTTAGACACCTCTTCTAAACCTCTTTCTATGAATCTATCAATGTTACTTTAATTATAGGACGTCGAATAGTGTCTAGGGCAAAAATTAACCTTTAAGAGCTGCCTTCAGAGAGGAGCAAGTTGAAATAATGATTAGACTCGATAAAAGATAAAATTGACCACATTAAGTTTAATCTAGAAATTGATGATGATACCTTAAAAGTGTACTGCGATGATTCTTCAAATGAAGAGTATTTTGAAGTTGTCGAGTAGCCAAAAACCAAGATAACAAAAGAAATGAAAGCATAACTCATAGTGAATGTACTGGGATGTGGTGTTGAATGCATAACTCTCTTCAGATAACTACTTTTCTTATAAAGTTTGGAGTAAATAGGCATCATGGACATGGATGAGGGATTTTATCTCGTGAGATTCACTGATACTAATAATTATTGACAAGCATTATCGAGTGGTCTATGAACTTATGGAAAAGTTTACATCCTGGTAAGACACTTAATATCCTAGTTCATACCTGAATTTACTTAACCAAAATCTTGTTAAGTTTGGGTTCATTTGCCAGTCCTCCACCAGGACTCTTAAAGTAGAGAAAATTCTTGGTCGTATGATTCGTGTAAATATGGCCACCACCAAAACTTATAGAC
The DNA here is from genome assembly GCA_025504915.1 of Erythroxylum reticulatum. Taxonomy (NCBI): domain Eukaryota; kingdom Viridiplantae; phylum Streptophyta; class Magnoliopsida; order Malpighiales; family Erythroxylaceae; genus Erythroxylum; species Erythroxylum reticulatum. Next base: position 31,410,530 of record JANSVA010000217.1, on the reverse strand, counting down.
AAAAATTTAAGAGATTATGCAAAGAGTTAGACCTTTCAAGACCAAAAGTTTTTGTTGGCAACTTGTGTCGGCATACTAAGGGACATTAGATAATCAACTGATGATCAAAATAACACTGCTGACATTACACCTCCACCTATTTTAGGTATTCATCATTATTTATTCGTTCAATTTGTATTTATCATTATTTATTCATTCAACCAACAAGGGATGTAATTCAACGTACCATGGAGACATCGATGCAACCAGTAGGTGGAAAAATGATAAGGGATACGTGTTTGACCCCTAAGTCCAGACTGCGGGATCATACAAGTGTTGGGGAGCCTTAACCAATGCTTGACATGTAGGTTGGCACGAGGAAGGCTTGTTAACAAGAGATAAAGGTGAAGTCTTACGAGTTAGCAAGCAAAACTTGAGGAACTTGTAAAGTAGGTGAGGGATGTGGGAAATATCAACAAAGATCTCGAGAGTAGGTGAGATGCATGCGTAGACGTGCATTGACGGAAATCTTCGACGAGACATAAAATTTGGATGTGAGGCTGCGCAGAGTTGAAAAACTAAGTCATGCGAGATCCGAGGGTGTGCGAGAATGCACAAAGGTATGCAAGACCCCGCGAGGATGCGCGTAGGCATGCAAGAGCGATGAAGTGCATAAGCACTTAACTTCGGCAAGGCAGGTCGAAGGTATGTAAGTGCGAGGTTTTATACTAACTCGGATTATGACTTGTACTTAGTCATAGAGCGACAAGACTACACCATGAGTGAGCATGATCATGGAAGATGGTCTTGTCCATGGACGTGCATTGATAGACTTATGTGCGGATACGCCATAGTGAAAACACATCAGCGGTGACGCGACAACTATGGATGATGTGGCACATGATGACATGATGGATAAGATCACAGTGGATGAACATTAGCTTTAAGAGAGAAAGATCACGTGGAAGGTTCATTTGAAGACAGAGGAGATCTTCGCGGATAAGGATAATCATTCCTAGATAGGGTAATCTTTTATCTTATTAATGTGATATAACTCAATCCTAGATAGGATAAGATTGTGATATTAGATAGTAGAGTTCTGTTAGGACTCTAACTTAGTTATCTGAAAGAGCTTATAAATAGCTCATTAGAGTTGAGGGCCAAGGTAAAGAATTCACTCATTATTGAGAGAAATCACTCAGAAGAGAGAGCTTTGAGGGTTGAGAGCTTTTAGGGGAGTTCTCATTATAAGGGCTTCGAGTAGAGAGCTCCTTGAGTGCTTCATAGAGGAGATACTTGTATCTTTTGTTGAGAGTTAATGAAAGAATAGCTTTGGTTATATTTAAAATTTGTTGTTGCTTTCTTTACTCGGTTACACTTGTGTTCTTTATATGTGTGAGAGAAACACTTTAAACACTTGTGTACATGTGAGGTGTTATAGGGCTAATAGATTTGTTCGGAGACATTCACGTGAGAAGGCTGAATCTTGCTTAAGTGAACCTAAGCGGGATTGCCTCACGAAGGTGGGTGAGACTTATGGTAGAAGTTCTAGTCCAAAGTAGACCTTTGTGACAACTGGTATCAGAGCGAATCTAGAGCAATGGCTGGTGGAAGCAATATGACGGAAAGGGTTACTAGAATAGAGGCGATTCTTGAGTCTCTAGCCCCAATGGATGAGGGAGTATTGCAGCCTTGGAGAGCAAGCTTCAAGTAACTATGAGAGCGCTTGACGAATAGATGAAGGCTCGTGAGGAGATGAGCTATGATCTGTTGGTGCTCAAACGTATGATGACTAAGTATGAGATGGATGTTTGAGTGGAAAGCACTATAGTGAAGGTGTGAGAGCCACAAGTTTTTTATGGCAAGCAGAATGCGAAAGAGCTTGAAAATTTGATTGGGGACATGGAGCAGTACTTTGCAACAACAAAAGTGGTGAACTTAAAGAAGGTGTCAATCACAGCAATGTACCTAGTAGGTGATACGAAGCTGTGGTGGAGAACGAGAACCTCAAATGACATCATTGTAGGCAAACCTCCAATCAACACTTAGGAGAAGATGAAGAAGGAGCTAACGGATCAGTTCCTACCCAATAACACTTCATGGCTCGCGAGGGAATCTTTGAAGGGGTTGAAGTAAGACGACTGGGTGAGTGAGTATGTAAGGAAGTTCACATCGGTGATGTTGGACATGCGGAACATGTCGGAGGAGGACAAGTTATTCAACTTCATTAGCGACTTGCAAGGTAGGGCACAAATGGAGCTTCTGAGGCAGAACGCGAAGGACCTCCCTATCTCAATAGCAGCGGCAAATGCCTTGGTGGATTTTCAATTGCCACCACCAATTCTACCCAGTAAAGAGGGAAAAAAATGATGGGATCTGGGATGGCAAGGAGAAAGGCAAAGAGAAGGTGGGAGAATCTTCTCAACATAAGAAGAAGCAATCAAAAGGGAAGGTTGCATGCTTCATCTGTCAGGGGCTGTATTATGCTCGAGAATGCCTAAAGAGGAAGAAGGGCGAAGAGCAGATGAACTCCATAGTTGCGAAAGACAAAGGAGGGAGCAATGAAGATGACTTGAATGTTATGAGCCTCGTGGAGGAGCGACTGTGCAAAAACTCACTCGACGGAAAGAGGAGGTGACATGTGGGAAAGGTGTCATTGGAGGAGAAGGCTAGCTTCAGTCTTTAATAGTTGACAAAGGAGTCTTTGAGAGAACCACTCGTGGAGGAGTACCCACAAATTATTTCGACGAAGGCGTCGAATTCTTCTAATGAAGGTGATTTGTTACTCCTAAGTCCAGACTGTGGGATCGTGTAAGTGTTCGCGAGCTTTAGCCAATGTTTGGCATGCAAGTTGGCATAAGGAAGGCATTTTGATGAGAGAACGAGGCGAAGTCTTCCGAGTTGGCAAGTAAAACCCAAGGAACTTGCAAAGTAGGTGGGGGATATGGGAAGTATCAGTGAAGATCTTTAGAATAGGCGAGATTCGATATACGTGGGCATGCATAGACGCACATTGGCGAAAATCTTCTACGAGATGTGAGATTCGGATGCGAGACTGTGCGGAGTTGGCGAACAAAGTCATGCGAGACCCGAGGTACGCGAGAATGCACAAAGGTATGCAAGACTCTGTGAGGATGTGTGAAGGCATGCAAGTGCGATAAGGCACATAAACACTTAACTTCGGCAAGGCAGGTCAGAAGTATGTAAAGTGTGTGAGGCTTTATACTAACTCAGATTGTGACTTGTACTTAATCATGGAGCGACGAGACTACACCATGAGTGAGATTGTTCATAGACGATGGACTTGTTCATGGATGTGCATTAATGGACTTATGTGCAGATAGGCCGTGGTGAAAATACATTAGCAGTGACGTAGCAATTGTGGATGATGTGGCACATAATGACGTGGTGGATAAGATCACAGTGGATGAACATCATCTTTAAGAGAGAAAGATCACGTGGAAAGATCATCTAAAGATAGAGGAGATCTTTGTAGGTAAAGATAATCATTCCTAGATAGGGTAATCTTTTATCTTGTTAATGTGATGTAACTTAATCATAGCTAGGATAAGATTGTGATCTTAGCTAGTAGAATTCTATGACTCTAACTTAGTTATTTGGAAGAGCCTATAAATAACTCATTAGAGTTAAGAGCCAAGGTAGAGAATTCAATCATTATTGAGATAAATCACTCAGAGGAGAGAGCTTTGAGAGTTGAGAGCTTTTGGGGGAGTTTTCATTGTAAGGGCTTCAAGTATGGAGTTCATTGTAAAGGTTTTGAGTAGGGAGTTCCTTCAGAGCTTCATGGAGGAGGCACTTGTATCTTTTGTTAACATTTTGTTAAAAGTTAATGAAAGAGTAGCTTCGACTATATTTAAAATATGTTATTTCTTTCTTTACTCTGTTACACTTGTGATCTTTATGTGTGTGAGAGAAACACTTTAAATACTTATATACGTGTGAAGTGTTCGAAGGCTAACAGATTTGTTCGGCGACATTCACATGAAAAGATTAAATCTTGCTTAAGTAGACCTAAGCGAGATTGTTGCACAAAGGTGGTCAAGACTTATAGTAAAAGTTCGAGTTCAAAGCAGACCTTTATGAAAATAAGGATTATGGATAATGGATGTTAGTTGAACTTATAATTTGGTTAAGTAATTCCTCAATTATTCTTAAAGAAAGCGTTGGAAACTAATGAAAGCCTAGCATTGCTTCCACAATTGCCAAATGTAGCCGCAAAAAGGCAAGTATGTGAAAAGGCAAGCATCATGGACCAACATCATCACATGATAGGATACTGGATAGAATGCTAAGCCACTTGATTGATTTTATGATCACAACCATTAGTATCCAAAAATAACAAGCAATAGATTGAATAGCTAATTGATGAATGAATATACCATTTCCAGACCAGTGGTAGCAATAAACTCTTCTGATGCCTTTGCAGACAATATATGGAGGATCTGACTTTTTCCTCACTTCTTTTGAGACAAAGGACTCAGTTATGATGACCTATGAGGGGGTTGAGAGACACAAGATAGGAAGCATTTTTATCCACTTCTATTGCATCTTCAATTGTGACCCACCAACTCAATTTTGTAAAAAATGGAGAACTTGGTGTCATTGGGGGTTAGGGAAAAGGAAATATTGTATTTAATATACTCTAATTTAACGTTTCTATTCTGTTTTCTATTTCTGGAAAATCAAACCAAACTAATGATTAAAAAAAAACTTAAAAACGTGTTTAGAATTTGGTTATGCATAGACGAGTTTGGTAATTTTGTTTCATCAGAACTTTTAACACTTAGAAATTTGTAAGAGATCAATGCCCAGATAACTAGGATATGCCAACAGTAATTCCAGTTTAGCATTGCCCTGTAGTGATACAACTTTCTTCACTTTTGGAAAATCCAGAAATACCAAACAATCCAAATTCAGCGGTAGGAGGTCTAGTTTGACATAACCATGCATAAGAAATGACAACTACCTTTATTGAGCATATAAAAACTTAACATAGGGGGTGATAACTCTAACTTTTACAAGTTAACATTTTGTGTTTTGCTTTTCTTTCTTTTTTTTTGGTAAAGAATTCTCGCTTAGAACTCATATGGAGAGTAAACTCTGAATTTTGTAGGCATATCAAACAGCTGATCAAGACCAACACACTTAACATTTTGTTTATAGTTAAACCTACAATAAGTCAGTTTAAAGCTCAAAAGTCACAAGAGAATTGATTTTATCAGACAGATGAAGGTGTAAACTAATGGGTTCTCTCGTCTTCTCAAGTTACTTTAGGAGACTTTTTTATAGCATGATAGAGTTTAATGCCACATATAAAACAAAAGAGATTATGAAGAATGGTGCAAATTAGCTATTTCATAGGTTAGAATAGGGGAGCTTATATGGAACATTCTTCATGTAAACAAACTCCATAAAGGAATCTCTTATTTGTTGCTAGATGATTTTAATCAAGTTCTATTTAGATAGGAAAAGAGAGGGGAAGTCTTTAACTTTGGGGAAATGGGAGATTTGGTGAGATTATTGATTGTTGTAAATTAACCAGCCTAAATATTTTAGGATGTCCGTTCAATTAGACCAATGAAGGAGTAACAACTACCAAAATCATTAAATACTCTGATAAAGCCTTCTATAACTACAAGTAGTAGTTCATCTTTGAAGAGGCAAGGGATTACATGTAATAGGAAATGGTAAGGAGACTTCGTTATGGTTTGATAATTGGGCAAATCACAATCCTCTTATTCTAAAAGATGAATTGAGATCATTCACTTCATGATTTCCTCTCATGCTCGGGTTAATAAGATTATTCAAGAAAGTAGTGGTACTACAACTTTAAGGGCTTAGTCAAAATAGAGACCTATCCCCCTAACTACCCCCTTAATTTAGATGCCTTGGATAGACATGTTTGGCAACCAAAAAAGAGGAGTTTTCTGTAACTCTTCTTGTCTTAATCTATTTAGAGTTCAAGGTCTAAATAATATATAGTATAATATACTTTGGAATAGAACCTTAATACATAAGACCTCCTTGGTCACTTGGCTAGCTGCAAGGGGTAGATTGAAAATCAAGGACAGGATCTATGGCTTGACAAAGCAACAATACTCACTATGTAACTAAACCACCGAATACATTCCTCACCTATTTTTTCTAATGTAGGTATACCATAGTAATTTGGTCAAGGATGCTACACATTTTAAACCTAAGTTATCCAAAAATAAATTGGACTAGGATTCTAACTGGGATGATATCCAATATAGGAAAAATGGAAAATATCAAGTCTGCTTAAGCTTGGCTTTTAATTGTGCTATCTACTCCATTTGGCATCAAAAAAACTACATAATTTCTAGAAATTAAACAATAGAAAAGTATGCACTATCCCACAAAATTTATTACTAAATTAGGGAGATATTAGTTGCTCATAATGTTGGAGAGGGATTGAGTGTGTCAATGAATGAAATATGAAACCTTGAGTCATAAAACATGATTATAACAAGTAGGAAAGCAATATGTGTTTAAAGATTGAATTTCCTTTAATGATGTGATGTTGGTGTAGTGTAGGTCCAGATGTTTCTAACATTGCTCGTTATATTGATGCCTAGTTTAGGTTGATCAATGAAATTCACTTAATTTTTAAACAAAAATGGATTGCATTTAACCATAAATTACTCAAACCATTGCCCGATTTTTATTGTTAATGGATCTCATGGTCTATAAGCATATTCCAAGTCCTTTCAAATTTGAGGTTACTTTGTTAACATATCCAAGTTATGTAGATTTAGTGCAACAAATTTGGTTGGACCTTTGATATTTCTAGATTTATTGCTAAAACTGGTAAAGAGCTTGTGGTTTAGAGCCCTTAGTTTCTAGTAGCATTCCTCATAATTTTTTTAAAAAAAGATTTTGCCTAGAATTTGAGGAATTCAAAGGGCATTGGAAAGACAAAATAATAGCTTCCTTTATAAAAGTTGAGGACCAACAAAGTAAGACTATAATTTATTACTTGAATAGGAGGAACTATAGTAGCTTTATTGATTTATAGAGTAAGGAATTGACTCTAAAGCTAGAAATATAAGGTTATTTCTTCTTTTAACTTTAGTTGATGAAGAATAAGAATGATTTGGTCACCTTTTGACGATAATGGCATGTTATTTCTAGTGACCCTACATCTTCTCTTGAGCAAAGAGAAATTTTACTGATATGTGCTTAATTGATTGTATAATTATTCCATAATACTTAGTGATTAATGAGTTGAAATTGCTTAAGATACTTATTTTGACTCATATGTGATTTTAGGCACAATTCAAAAGCAAAGAAGTTAAAGTGAGTTGAAAGCATAATATTTTGGCCATTTTCATTCATAATCCTTTGTCTTCTTGGAGCAAAAAGAAGAAAAGAAAATGAAAAAAAACGAAGAATGAAGCATTAAAAGGGATGTGGATCTTGAAATGCACAGCTAAGGAGAACACATATGCAACTGGTGGGGAGAGACCAAAATGCGCCAACAAAGTGGGAAACAAGGAACCCAAAACAACAACACAGACGCACAACTAATTAGCAAGAAATGACGACAAATAGATGATGGGTATAAGATGTTGAAATGCACAGTAAGAGATTTATAAGAATAATAAAACTCAGACCAAAACGGAAGCACAACAACATCCAAGGAGTGACCTAAAATGTAGACGTTTGGGTAAAGAAGTAATAAAGGTTTTGGGAAGTGTTGGTTTTAAATAAAAGAAAAGAGGTGTTGTAAAGGATTATTTAGACAAAGAACAAAAAAATAGCAGGGAGATACAGAACAGTAAAGAAAGAGGGGTTTTTGTGAGGGACATTTGATGGGACTGAAGCAAGTTTATTTTGAGAGGACCCATGAATTAGTAGCTTCCCAACACCAGTTCGGAGGTGACATCAATGTCAAAGACCTGATTAAGTGTATTTCTCCATATATTTGTTGTTTATTTCTCTCTTATGGATTGATTGTGTTACCCTATTGTAATTGTTTAGGTCTTGTGTAAGAATGATTGATTTCTCTATTTGATTATTTTTATGTAAGAACCTATTGCTAGAATCAAAGACAATATGTAATCATTATTTTTTCAATTCATTTATAGAAGCTAATGGTTCTTAATCATTAGGAATAATACAACCTAGGTTAAATAGTCCAAGCGTTTATGATTATTGTTTAGGTTGATCTATTTTTCTCACTCATAAGGTGGCTATCTAATTAAATCTAGAAAGCGTCTCTTAGGTTATCCAATAGCTAGGGTTAATTAATGAACTCTTCTTAATTAACTAGGACCTAAGGAAAAACTGGGATTAACAGAGCTTGTTATTAATCTACGATCAATAGTTCACAGAGAGATAAAAGAACAACGAATCATTAAAATATGTTTAATTAGGATGTAGGCCGAGATTGAACCAAAAAATAAAATCCTTACCGAATTCCCAACTTTTATCATTTTCACATGTTTTCTTTAATTTACTTTTGTTAGCTAGTTTCATTTTATTTTATTTTTATTAAACTAAACCAATCCCCTCATAACCTAAACATCATTTAATTTCATTTCAAAAGCTATGCACACAATCTCTGTGGGACTAACCTAGACTCACTACTTCTATAGTAGTACAACTTATTTTAAGTATCATTACGACGCACTGTCAATTTTGGCGTCGTTGTTAAGGAGTAAGGTGTTTTAGTTTTTATTTGTAATTTTAAATGGTATTTTGTATCTATTTGTTCGTAATTAGTTTCTTTTCAGTTATTTTGTGATCTTTTCATTTTTTATTTCATATTTGTGACTAAAAAAGAGAGAGAAAATTTGAAATGGATAGAAGTGGTTTCTTTTATAAGTCTTATTCTCAATCCTATAACCAAGGTTAGACTGATCAACCTAACTTTAGCTATGGATGGGATAACCTACAAAATTACTTCCTTGATATTATGCAAGATGACTACAATTCCTGTACAGACTAGAAGTTTCTTATCACGACTCAGGTACATATTTGGAAGATTTGCTTAATATTATGACTGCTAACAATATTCAACTTTAATAGAGTGTAAAGGAGTTCCAACAAGAAGTAGGCCAATTTTCGCAAGATACAAGGTCTAGCATCCTATATTTGAAAAACCAACAAAACTAGGTACTTCTCTGGAGGAATTAGTTAATGTTTTTGTTCCTAATAATTTGCAATTACAACAGGAAGAGATGCAATTCTAGCAAGAAACAAGTTCTAGGATCTAGAACTTGGCAAGCTAGATGGGTCAGTTAATGGAAGCTCTCGACTACCTAGTATCACAAGGCGAAGAAACACAACTATCTCAACCTGAGGTGTACCCAAGGGACGTTAGCGCAGATGCCTTATAAAGTGAAGAGGAGCTTGAGAATATTGAGTGGACTATTCAAGGAATTGTTTATGTCAAAGAAGTTGAGGAGGAGCTCGAATCTGAAAAGGATATATCTTTCAGCTCAGAGATGAGTACTGAGTCCATAATTACTTTTGAGACTAACTCTTCACCTTTACATAGAAAATTGGAGCAATTAAACGAGGAAGAAAAAGGTGAAAGGTCATTTAAAATATTTCCAGAGAGCATGTACTTAACAGAGATCAAGATTATGAAGATAGGGAAGATGTTGAATAGGAATGATCAACTGAGGCCCTATCCTAAACAACCTCACATGGAGGAGCTGCATATGACACCAAAAGATCACAATTTTGTCACATGAGGAGAAGACATGGAGTCGAGCCAGCGGCCCTGATCAAAGACACTTCATGAAAGGTAACCCTAGGGAAGTAAATTTCTTTTCTTTAAATTTTTGCATGACTTTTTATATACGTGTGTGTTTCTATTTTGGTTTGTTGCTTGCTTGTTATAAGTTTTCAATCAAAATGAGAGAGAAAATAAAACAATCACACAAATATTTTCTCATTTTTTATTGCTTCTAGCATTATATAGTCATGATTAAAGAATGAATTAACAAGAGAATTTCATAGCAACTTAGCATGTACTTTTACTTTCATGATTAGTCGATGTGCATTATCTTTAGAAGAGTAGTGACTAGTGCTAGACAAAGTCAGTGAGATTTTGAGCTTTTATAGATTGACACATTCATATTAGTCTCATTGTCTTTTGGTATCGTGTGACCTTCATGACATGTACATCCTAATTTTGCCTTAAATTTTTATATGAGACTTATCACATGTATTAGCAAGGAGATGATTAGAAATTCTTTGCTTTTCTAAACTACATTAGCCAAATAGCCTAACTTACTGATATGATTTCTCCCTTGTTAACCCCTTTTGAGCTTTATTAGTCTTTTCTTTTGTATAAACCACATTACATACTTTTAAACCCAACCAAATGTCCTACCAAGCCTTAAATTTAGTGGAATATTTATTGAATGTTGAGTTTATGGATGTACAAAATTCTAAGTGTGGGTTTATGTATTTATGTATGGGGTTGGTTATAATTTTGGGATGATGTTTTATTTCTTATCATTGAAATTTTCATGTTAATGTAGTTTATTTTAATTTTTTATAAAATTTTAAAAAGAGAAAAGAGAAAAGAATAGAAAAGAAAAGAAAAAGAAAGAGTGTGCATTAAGGAGGAAGAGTGTGCGTGTTGAAAAGTTAATTATGATTAATGCATCCTCCTAAATTGTAATAAATGAGTTATTTGAGTATATTACATATAAGGTGGAGCGTGTTTTGGATGAAGTACTTCTTGTGAAGGTTTATGGTGTGAAAACTAAATTGAGTTTTGAAATATAAGTGTTGCATTCGTCATGGTTGACGATGCCCAATTTTATATGAATGTTAACTTGTGAACTTGATATTTCATTGAGTGTTACTTTTTTTTCAACTAGCTTTGATGGCTTTCATTCTACTTTACCCAAATACATCCCATTTTACCTTTACCCATATTACAACCTTGAAAAGTCCTTTTATTCATGATTTTGGATGTGAATTTTAGTTGTGGAGAAATGAAATGATATGTAAAGTTGTGGAATAGCATGATCATAAATGGTATTTAGGTGTACTTGTAGATATATTTTAGATAAACACATTTTCTAAGTATACCATTAGATTGCTCAGTTTTCAAAAGTATTGAATGTTAATTGATCATGAGTAAAAACTTAGAATGTTAAGTTTTTGCTATAGTTTTTGAAAGTTATTCATCTTTGTTTATGATTATGTATTCTTGAAAAATATGAGAATTGAGTAAATGCTTTTGGGTCTATGAACTTAATTTTGAAGTTTTTTTTGAAGACATCCAAAAGCTAGCTTTATTGATCTATAAAGTAAGGAATTTACTCTAAAGCTAAAACTAAAAGGTTATTTCTTCTTTTAACTTTAGTTGATGAAGAATAAGCATGATTTGGCCACCTTTTGATGATAATGGCATGTTATTTCTAGTCAACCCACATCTTCTCTTGAGCAAAGAGAACTTTTACTATTCAAATATATCTACATTTTTTTAGTTTTTAATATGTAATGTCTGGATCATATTTGTGAATAACTGTGTTATATATTTTTAAAAAAAATGAGAAAAATATTACTTTAGTATTACCAAAGTCTTTATATTTCATAGGAAGCTTCTTCTCCACCTTTCAACCGTTCATGAATTCATAAAATCTAAAATAAGCTACTGGAGTCTTTAATTGCTCCTTGTAGAGACCAAGAAGTTTGGTCTACTATTTCGAACATGGGATCTTTTAAAGCCCCAAGACTTGACATATGAAATCCTTTATTCTTCAAAAGAATAGTTATGACTGAGTTAGCAAAAAGGTCAATGTTGTCTTTTTTTTCTTTCATTCCTTACACTAATACTATTAACTTTATGTAAATGCACCTATCATTTATAGTAATATAGCAACAGGTAAAGTATTATTCCCATAAGGATCGCTTAATTACTAAGCCTAACTTTACTATTGTTAGCTAATCAATAATAAAGTAAGAAAATATAATTTAAACATAAAATTATCCTAAGTTTGATTAAGATTGGACTAAAATAAGACAAAAAATTATTAAATGCAATAACATAAGATTTAATAAAAATGACTTTATAAGTACTCCCCTTATATTATTTTCGTATTCATGATTCAATTATTTAAGAAAATTTTTGAATTAGATCAAAAAAATTCCGAATTAATGAATTGCTCTCTCTCAAGTTACAACCACTTATCCTTAAATTGATTAATCAATATCTCTTACTTGATTAAAAACTCCAAAGATGCTTTAGGATATGTGAAATTTCATAAAATGGTTTGATTGTAATACTAGAAGATTTATATGAGTCTATCTCTTGTATACCATGAAACTCCCAATATCAATTCCTAGGTCAACTCATAAATATATTTTCTCAAACTATTGTATGTAAATTTCGATCTAATTTGAATTATAAAATAAAAATATTACAAAAGGCCATAAAAAACATTTTATGATAGAATTCTCAATCCTTCAATGTTCTATACTTAGTTAGGATGATCTTGAATCTCTTTTCTCTATAAAGATGCTTAAAAGTCTCGCCCTCAAATTTTTCTTTCTCTTTAACCTCTAAAAACTTCATTTATGAAATCCTTAAATATACCTAATTAGAAAAAAAATTAATTAAATTCTTTATCCATACAAAAATATGGGCTCTGATGCACCGTTGTGTAGAATTGCTTCCTTACCCTAATTCCAAAGGCCAAAATAGGCCATTGCCCTCCCGAAATTGAAATCGTGCTCAATCTTCTCATTAAATTCTTTCATCGAAAAAAGGAACATTAGCTAGAGTATGCTTATATATGAGATTGTTTTCACCAACGATACTTTTCCTTTAATCTTGATGCGCAGAACTTTATGAGCCTTAGACAAAATCACTTCATAACATTACATACTACCCAAATTACCTGAAATATCAAATAAATTAAGTCTATTATTGAGTCACGGAAATTTAGATTACATATTAAAATTATCTTTAAAATGTGTATTCTACGTGTATATAAAATCTCCCACAATTAAGCATTTGATAGTCCTTAAGAAAATTACTCATAATTATTGTCAACATAAGCAAGTTTCAATTCTAAAAGTCAACAATCCAATTAAAATAATTAAGGAAGATTTATTCACTTAATTCCATTATTCACTAACCACATAGATCTGTAGATATTACAATAACTCACAATTCAACCTCAAACTGATTTTATATCTTTATTAAATTTCAAATGAAGTTAAATTACTATGCCTTATATATGAAATGAGAATAATATAAGTAAAATGAATAAACCAATAAGTAATTATCAAATTATATTGAAACAAAATAATATATAGTATTTATTATTACTCCTATAGTATGAAAAATGTGCTTGAAATGTCCTCCTAACCTTTTAAGGCAGCTATAAATATTGGTGATACACAAAGTCAATTATTGAAGTAGGTCACAATTTTAAATGGCTAATGGAATTATTCATAACTTTGATATATTTACTTATATCAAAACTAACATAACATAATTTTTTATACCTAAAATTTATTTACTAATATTTTTATAGATTGAATTAATTTTCTATTAAGAAAGGATGATAAACCTTTTATTAAGCTACGAAAATAAAATATTGCTATGCTAAATTATATACATGGTATCATCATTTAATTAAAGAATCATTCTTAATGTCATTATATTAAATTTGAATCAAACTACTCTTTAATGACCTGATAACCTAATATAGATGAATTATAAAGCAATTTAGATGATAAATGCATATTTGACTATAATTACACACCCATATTTTATGTATTCCGCTTGATATTTTATAGTTTTGTTGTATATTTGGTACTTAAGCATTTAAAGTTTTATAACTCTAAAGTGCAAAATTTTTAAGTTTGTTCTTTTAATTTTCAAGTTGTGCAAATTTATAGAGAGTTACATGCTCTCTAGACGTGCTGGTGTAGACTTACATGGTTAGATACACACTCACATAACTAATCGTGTAAGTCTGCAAAAAGCTATAATTGAGTGACCTACACGGTCAGCTACATGGTCATGTAGAAAACAATGTAAGTCCATGATACATCTTTAAAATGCCTTAATCCTTCATTCTTTCTCATTTTCTCTCTTCTCCCTCACTACCCATCATTGCCCTCTCATTCTCCAAACCCAATTTTCAAGTTTTTCTTATGATTTTTCGACACCCAAGTAAATCATCTTATCTATTTCACTTGTTTATGCATGATTTAATGAGTGTTTTGCATTATTTAGGGATTTTTTCCCAAAAAGACCAATTTTAGGATTTAGGGATTTTGTGAGATTTCTTGTGATTTTATATTTAATAGTTGAATTTAATCCCTACCTAATTGAATTAATGATTTAATTTGATTAATTGTATGTGAATTGGGTGAAAATTCAACTTAAATTATGGAATTGTGTGATTATGGCTCGCTAGTTATTAAATTGTGATATTTTTATGAAATTAAGATTAATTAGTTGTTTTGATATTTAATTAAAGTTCTTATATCGCTTAGTTTCATATCAATTTTACATTTTGCAAGAGTTTAATGTTTAATTTCATCATTTTGCGTAATTGTGAAATTGTGATTTTTAATTTCAAATTTAAGGTTAAGTTAATAATTTAACAATTAAGTTAGTTTACTTTGTTAATTGCAATATTTTTAATTTTAATTTTTTGATTTATTAGGTTATTAGTTAATTTTCCAATTATTTAATGATTATTTTATTTTGTTTTATTTATTTAATTGTTTTTGATTGTTTGTTCGTAATTTTTATTGTGTATTTAATTTTTCTGTTTTAGTTAATTTTCACATTTAATAAATTATTGAGCGTAATAAATTTTGCGTGTGGGGAAAACGTATTTTGTAATTTATATATGAATTTCTCACACCTATTTAAAGTTTCAGGCATAATGACAATATCACGGCAAAATAAGGAGATCCCGAGGAAGCAAGAATGAGGAGATGATTTTTCAACCATAACCCAACCCTCTGACCAGCCGAGGATGTTATTGTTCAATGCCAGGGCCTAAGAGGAATAATGCCAGGGCTGAAGGGTAAAAGGGTTTTTACTGACAGATTTATAAACTAGGAGGCGATAGAGCAAGTTGGTTTAACCCAACAAGTTCAGGACCTCATTAACATGGATGCGTGGTCCTAACTCTTAAAGATCATAGAGCAGTCTTGTTAAAGCTAATGCTCAAGATGCTCTCCATATTCTTAGAGGAGGGAGGTGGCTATAGTGGGGATTGTCCTAACATGATCCAATCCTAGATAATGGGATATACGTACCAAATGAGCTATTTAGAACTTTGCATCACAATAGGTCTTTATGACCAATAGTTTGTGGGGACCTTGGAGTAAAACACAGTACGGAAAAGCTTTTTGTATGGATTGTCTCCTCATAACTTCTGGTGTATAATTAGCACGGAGGAAGATTATCACCTAAGCAAATCCAGGAAGTCCACATTTTTCATTTTTGTTTTGTTGTGACCAAGTGCCTATCAACCTAATTTACTCTCTCATATCCGTTGTGGATATTGAGATCATTTCTAGCCCGTATCCATTATGGATACCGAATCCATGTCATCTGAGCATGAGGCTCTTTTCATAATCCTAAGCTCAAAGCTCTTTTCCCACATCGGTCACTTTGGTCGCAACTCCTTTATCTGATCATGCATTTCAATATGAAGAGATGCATCATTTCATATGCCATGTTTTCTTTTCAGTATACACGTGTCGTATATCAAGCTTCTTAGATCTAAGTCCAACATTTATCAATCAATTGTAAACACATTTCAGATTAAACTTTCAATTCATACAGAAGCATATTTAATTGAGTTTACACATCTAAGTTAACTTACAGTACACTCCAGAAAAACTATTGCCTTGATGTTCTGGCAATGTCTGTATGTTGACAATCACCTTGCACATCTATCTTCTTGCAATACACATATAGTTCACAAATCACTAATTTGTTTGATCATATGAATATATAATCATGCACATGTACATGTGTCATATTTCAATGCATGCTCAATTGACTGTATTCTTATAAAATATCTTGACCATTCAAACATTATATCTTGTATGTAACTAGTTTGCAATTAGGTTTATACCTTAAGTAAGCTTGATTTACTCCAAATTCATCAATCATACATTCACCAAAAAAATTTAGCAATTTATAATTATAAAATTTCCCAATTCTCATTCATCCATAACTAATACATATTACTGATGTCCTTAAGATCGTATTTGCATTCATAAGAACACCTTTATTCCTTTGACAACTCATAATGTCCATATTTGGATACATAGATATCAAAATTGTGCATTCTTTAAGTTATGACATCAATTAACAACCTAAACTTATCAAGCTCTTTAACCAATTAATCAAGCAATAATCTAGGTTAATTCCAAGTCTTAATCAAGTCCAAATACACTAATTTAGGGTCACTTTTCCTCAACTAGTTCAATATGTACACACAAAAAATTATCAATCCAAAACTAGACCCATTATTGTGGGGGAACTTGCCACGATCATGATAGAAGGCAAGTAATCAGGCCACGATCGTGCACTAAGGGCTATGACTGTGCATAGTCTTTCTTCCTCAATTCTCCACGAATTTCACATACTTAGAGACATCATTACTACTTGAATTTTTCTAGAATTCACGTCCTATAAAGATACTTCACTTTATACTAGTCTAGCTTCCATATTGGTTACATTTAATCCCACAAAATATACTCATTTGCTTTATTACCATTCACTCCATACCATCGTATATGTAGTCCTAACTTTTCTATATTTGAAAACACTTCATTAACACCTTTCTTTAGCATGAATTCATCATCAATTATACTTCAAATCCTAACTTAAATCATCCATATAACAACCCATAAACCATTATTGTCATGCATCCAAAAATATAATAGAAAATACCCCTTTCATTCATCACTTTCCAGTATAACATCAACACCAATACCATATTCAATCTATTCCTAATCATTCATCATAGTTTCTGCTAACATATGCCACAAAAATCAGTATTTCACTTACTTGTTCATCTCAAATGTGACATTAATGTATCAAGCCTGCTTTGCCTCACATGCATGCAAGATCATCTCAAGAACAAGGTAGGAGTAGGATGGTTTCAGTAAAGGCAAGAAGATAACAACAAATACAACAATGTTCTGCTTATATAACTATCTTTATGAAGGATTTTTGTATGAATTTTAGTGTGGAAATTGAAAAAATTTTGGAAGAAACATAGAGATATGAGGGAGAAGTAAATTTTGGCAATGAGAGGAAGAAGGAGAGAGTTTCGACAAAAAGCAACAAAAAAAGAGGTTTTGCCATGCGTGTGTCGTGTGGTGTGAGTGGAGGATGAGTTTAAGGACACTTGTCAAGTGTCTAGGCCAGCTAAATGTCCTCTCTTTAGGATGCAAAATGTCACTTAGTTCCTAGAAAGGAAGGTTGGCACAATTTGTGTCTGACCGTACATGACCAAAATTACTCAAAAAATGTGGGTATTTGATCAATTACTAGTAATGCGGCAGAAGAGGACCATAGTAGAGTGAAACCTAATAATGATGAAGCATATGTGCATGTTCAGCAGACAACAAGGACCCATGGGTGACATATATAGATTTATTGGGTACCTTGATGAGCCAGCAACATTAGAAGGACCTAGGGAGAAGCCACGTGGCCATAATTACTACTATCCCAGACAAGAGGGACTGAACATACCAAGCGTATGGACACCTCCTCGGACTAGTTGATGATAACTCAGTCAAAGAGATAATAGGCAAAGCTTATGGAGTTGGTGGGAAGCTCAAGACCATTATTGGATGGATAGGAGAGCTATTATTATTAAGGTGAGCCATTGGGATATCGATTTTTAACCTTGATCATCTGGCATGGATACTTCCTCAACAACTCCTCCACCTTGGTAGGATCATCTAACCGAGGACTTTACATCGTCAAATAGGCCTGAGTCACACTACGAGGGAGATAATTTTATATCTTTTCCTTTTTATATCTTTTCCTTTTCTCTTTGATTGTATATTGTTCTTATTTCCGTTCTTTTTGTCAAATTATTAATGTTAATGTTAATTCCATATTTCTTCTTTATTTTTGTTATTTTCATTTTCTTTTATCGTTTTTATCCCTTTTTCTTTATATTTTACAAGGATGTTAGTTTATCTTATCAAATAGATAGTCCCAAATCATGAAAATCATAATTAGAAAAGGTTATTATTCAGGGAAGCACCAAACCCCACTTTCTTAATTATTATATATGTTTACATTGTGTATATTAAGGACAATGTATAATTTTAAGTGTGGAGAAAGGGTTAACAATTTTCTTAAGCTTATTATAATCTTTGTTATTGATTTTTATTAATTGATATCATGAATTAATTAAAATTTGTCCATAAATACTTTCTTCCATTATTGAATATTGATTTGAATTAGTATGCAAAAGAATGATAATCAAAATAAATTTGCTTTTATTTATCATGTTGTTAGTAATCATTAAGATAATCAATTTGAATGCAAATTGCATATTATTTGTACACAATATAACCATTTTTTATGTGAGCTTTTAAACTTATGAGCAAAATTCAAATTTTTGAAGCTCTTTTACTTCTTTTATAAATGTTATCATGCATAGTCGGACAATTCTAGAACTTGCTTTTATTGTACATATTGATATTATATTTGTTAATTTAGAAGCATTGAATTGATAAAGGCACTTAGATTTAACATTTGTTTAAAGCCTATTTCTTTGAAAATTACCATACCTTATTTTATCCTTTAGAAATAACCAAGTTAAGCCTTAGCCTTTTTCATTTATTATAACCAAATTGTTAACCTCTATTTTATTTCATTTATTATAACCAAATTGTTAACCTCTATTTTATTTTTCTTTGAAGCCTTTTTATTGTTTTGAACCCTAAAGATTATTTGCATTACTTAAATGTATGAAACTTGAAATTTGGAAGGTTTAATATTTCTTTAATTGTGGTACATGATGAATGCTCGATTAAAAAAATATATGTTGTGAGCTTAGCAAAAATAGAAAAAAAGTGTATAGTACCAATGAATTTATAATTAAGGGACCTATATATTATGAACAAGTTTCTAGTAATGCTTTTCTTTGTAATATTCCTTCAAAATTTATCACACTTTTCTTATCCGAATCATACCTTATGTAAACCTCATTGCAACCTTATAAACACCTTTTGATTTTTGTTTCTAGTTTACATACAAGTAGTAGAGATATGATAATTTTGAAAGCATGTGGTAAGCGTTCTACTATGCATTGATTTGGGAGTTTAATACTTCTAACCCTAAACACTTTAGTGACTTGAGTGAAACTTTAGTGAGGGCTTTTAATTTCAATAAATTATTGACTTGATTGCTATTAATATTGACTTATGAAGTTAGTTTTAGGATAACTTGATTATAACTATATGCTAATTTGATTACTATGACATGATGATTTAGAGTATGAATGGACATGTTAAGATTAATTAAGGATGGATGTTGTAAATTTGATAATTTAGATTATAATTTGCTTGATGAAAAGAAAAATACTAAGTGTACGAATGTTTGATAAATGCATATTTGACTATAATTACATACCCATATTTTGTGTATTTTGCTTGATATTTTATAGTTTTGTTGTATATTTGATATTTAATTCGCTCTAAGTAGATTTATGGTCCATAGCTACCTTTATAAACATAAAGGAGAAGAATTTGGAGGTAATAATAGTATAGGACAAAGATTTGAAGCAACTATGGACCTACATAGCCCATGTATAAAGACGATGTACGTCTTTGTAAATGTGTGAAGATTGAAGAATTTAAGTTTTGGTCATATAGAGTTACACGCCTGTCACAGCCGTGTATGTTGCCCATGTAAGTCTCTATGCTTGTATGAAATCATGAATTTAAGTGTTTTTTTATTATACACAGTCTCTCACACACCTGTGTAAGTGATTGTGTATACACCAAAAATCCTAAATTTTGCTATAAAAGGACATAAGCAAAGGCAAACTGAGGGGACCCAAATTATTAAGTAATTTTAGTTTGTAAGCAACATTCATAGGTGACGATTTTGATGAAGGGATAAGGAAAATGTGAAGTCAACATCAAGAGATCTAGTAGATAACAACATCAAACCCAAACTTGTAAAAAGATTCAATAGAAGAAAATGAGAGGTTTAGAATTATGATTCCTTTACTTTCTATTAGTTTCTCTTTATGTTTATCTTTGATTTTGTTTTCTATGATTTGTAACTAAATGTGATTCGTGTCTATGTGTGATAAACCCAAGTTTGGGATAACAATAGGTTTTAATTTTTTATTTAGTGCAATTTAATTACATATTTTACTCTTATTATATTATATTTGGAATATTTATGCATTATTTGATTTCATATGATTGAGATTGAGAAATCCTCTTGTATGAATAAATTTACAATAATTGGAAGGAGTTGCATGCAAATCTAGAGATATGCTAACATAAATCCTTAGAATTAGGGTCAAACCTAATAGCTGAATTCACAAATTGATAAAGCAATCCTAAGGATTTTAACTACAAAAATTTTTGTTAATCAATTGATTGATTAGCTAATAATATTCTTAAGAGAGTTATTATAGGAATTTCTGCAATCCAATAATCAATAATATATTTGTATGATAAAAGGGTAATAATTTAATGATTCTTATAGGAATTCATCACTTAGACATTACTCTTTGATATTGATTTTTCTTCGTATTCTACTTATATTGAGTTCATAATTGTTTAATATTAATTTATTTTATTTGTTTAGCTTTAATTTTAATTAAAATACAAAATCAAAATTTTGGATTAGATAATAAAAAAAGAGTAATCACTAGTATTTACAATCTCCATGGGATCGACCTATACTTGCCTATGCTAGCTACAACTATGTTGTGCACTTGCAATAATTTTAATATTGATATAAAAAATGAACCAATTGATAGATGTCTAATAAATCATCTTATCTATCTTAATTTTATTAATTTTTCCTAGAATCATAACTTACTATGAATTGAATACACACAAACACACATATACCATATCAAATTAATAAACTAGCATGAAAAAATTGGAGAAAAAATAAAGAAAATATATATAACAAGAAAAAGCCTAAGCTAAGTTGATGAAGTTGCAGTGATTTAAGTCTATGAGAATTATTAGAAATTAAGTACCTTGCATAAAAAAAAAGAAAAAACCAAATCAAATAAAACAAAAGATTAGGTTGCATCCCAAATAAGTTCTTCTTTAAAGTCTTTTTGTTAAACTTTATCTTCTCTTTTTTAAGGATTTTAAAAGGTGATTTCATCCCCTATTTGATCAATATCCTTTCCTAAATAAAGTTTCGGCCTATAACAACTCATTTTGATGGTTCCTTGCTTTGGATGTGAAACCTCAACTATACCATAAGGAAGCACTTTGGTGATTATAAATAGACCATATCATCCTGATTTGGATTTTGCTTAGGAATAAACTTAAGTGAGAGTTGTAAAGTAATAACTATTGGAGTTATGTAAATATAGTGCCCTAGAAAGCAAGTGTATTTACATATAACTTAATCTTCTTCCAGTTACTTTTGT
>JANSVA010000217.1:31374873-31385224 GCA_025504915.1 Erythroxylum reticulatum | reverse complement strand
ATTAATATTATTTATTAATATTATTTATTTAATAATTCTTCAATTTTTTTGTATATCATTAATTTTAATAATTATTCATGTATCACAAGAATTTCATACCTGCAGATGATGTATTATTTAACTACAATTCGCAAACATATCATAATATACTAATTAATATCAAAATACACTAATTACAATTCACAAACAAGTCATAATACACTAATTAGTCTAAAGGCTCATCTATCATCTGACTACCAAGAATCCTTTGTTGAAAGAACATCCATCAGAGACTGTACAAGTTTGTAAGACATAGAACATCCCTCTATGACAACTTCACTAAAGGACTAGAAATTGTTTGAAACTTCTTCCTTAAATTAATTAGACTTCTGACTTTTCTTATTCTTATTTTGATTACTACAAGCTGACACCATGTCTTCACCAACAGCAACTGTGGAGCTTCAAGTACATGACTAACTAAAGTTGAAAGCAAAGTATCTGGATTCCCAACAGTAGTGGCCTTTTCAATCCATTCACGTAGCTATGGAGCTTCAAGTACATGACTAACCACTACTTCACTTGGCAACTACAATCATAAGGCACATAACATACAGAAACAGTAAAGCAACCATATAAAATAAATCGTAAATTGTTGTGTTTAAATTTGTGCAACAACAAAAAGAAGTGAAAAGAACAAAAGTTTTCATGGAAGCACCAAAAACAAAAGAAAAAATTTGCATAAGAGAGGGAGAGAGACTGCTCCTCATGGAAAGTTCTTAATCCCAACGCAAATGATATGCAAGTTGAAGATGGAAGTATTCACCTCAACAGAACTAGCACATGTAAAATATTAACAGAAACCTATTGAAAATATGAATAAAGCAACACCAATAGAAGTAGCATCACAAAACACTCTGCTTGTTTAGTCAAAAAATCCGAATTAATTCTGAATAGAGAGCACATTATGAAGCATCATAGTTAAAATTGCTTCCATAGTCATTTTTGCAAAGGCAGTACCACAACACTAAAGTCTAAAAACCTACATAACTTAACTTGGAAAATAAGAAAGCTATGGACCTTGGGCTTCTAATGTTCCTCTGTTAACATGAAACTTAAATGATAGGTCTAAACCTTGCGAAAAGAATTTAAAGAAGGAAATAAATGGAGAAATGAAATACCCTACCAAAGCTGAGTTTGATCTTTGGGTCTTTGCAATATTGAGTAATCTAATGAAAATGAGTTACTTAGAGTCATAATTCTATGATCAACCAAAACAATGGAATTTTGATATGAATAGCTACATTTTAATAACTTGGTATTGGATAAACAATTGGAATTTCAACCGTATATGACAGGAAAACAAAAACATAATAGATAAGTCACAATTCCAAAATGTCCTGAATGTAGTGAAAAACAGTTTCACCGAAAAAGAAAAGATGGAATTACCATTCATAGCTCCTTGCTCATGTACAAGGACAGCAAGATCTTTAAATATCTCATTCCTTTGACCAATCTGCTGCTGAATGTCTTATATTCCCTGATCCCTTTCTTTAAGATGGTCTCATTGAAGGAAATCACGTTCTCCAGCAGAAGGACCTCCTGTTTGCAACAAAGTTATTTGATTCATTTAAGAGATGAATAAGAGTAAGCAGACTTATATTTGTTAGACATCAGACAAACTACAAACACTTTCCACTCAACACGTAAGTTAGAAGATAGGTAATAAAATATGATTTCAAATGTTAAACAAACCATATTTGACAAAAGAATGGATATAGAAACCCATCACTGTAGCCTAGATGTCAAAAATGTAAATGAGATTTACTAATCATACTGACATTCATACAACCACACCAACCACACCTTATTGCCAATACTAGAAATCTCTATAATGGTACCCCTTTGAGGAATTAACAGAATTATAGAACAAAAAATCTAGGAGCACCTTGCGCTACTAAGATGCTTATAAAGGGAACACCTGGAGCACCCAAGTTATCATTGCTGAGCTGCTGATTTCCATAAGTGCTAAACACCACCTCATCACCTCCAGTCAGTATTAAACTTGCATTCTTGTGGTAAGATTTACCATTCACTTGAACTGATTTCCATAAGTGCTAAACACCACCTCATCACCTCCAGTTAGTATTAAACTTGCATTCTTAAGGTAAGTTTTACCATTCAATTGAACTGATCCTTTGCTGCCAGTGATTTCCAACAAGGCCACAGATGCACCTCCGCACTGCACATTTTGACAAGGGAAAGGTAAAAATCATCATTACCAACCATATTCAAAAACAATCACAATCAAGGAGGTGATTTTGGTTATTCAACTTAATAAATCAACGATGAGAAATTTTATATTACATCAGTTAGGCAGATACCTCAATATGTCTCAATTTACATAAAATGCTGCTAATGGCTAGATCATTAAGCCATAAATTGAATTGAAGGCTATGGCCCACAATGAAAAGTGTGCCACACATGAGTAGGTGAGGGTTTTGTGGTGCAAGACATAAAAAGCAACAGTAATTATCAATATTTTAGTTCGAACAGAAAAATGATCAACATATATATCTTACCTATAAAACATGAATCTCAAAACTTCTTCCATGCCAAGGATCATAAACAAGAAACGATGAATGAAAGCATTCAACCACGTTAAATCTAAACAAGAAAAAAGATGTACATTTGGCTTTAGGTAAATATTCCAAAGAATATGGTTATAATTATAGTTCTAAAACAAAACTACCATTCCTCGTTCATCTTAACCCTCCTTTAAAATGATTAATAAGGTCAGAATAATGGCACTAGACAAAGATATACCATATGCTATGAAGAGGAATAACATTATAATATCAAGATCAACACACACTTAAGTTAACCACAACATTATAATGATCACTAACCTCATCACACAGATATGAAACAGGAAACTATAAAATGCAAGCAAGCAACGTATTCATTCATCCCTCTTTGAAAACTGTTACCCACTCCTCCCTAGGAAACATGAATTGACCTGACTAGACAGTAGTTGAAGCCTCACAACAAAGGCTTAATTACAATTTTCCATTAATATTTCAAACTGCTCATCATCCAGACATGAAGGAGATCTCACTAGAAGCACTCAAAAGGTGACACAAGAGTCCAAGACCAAGCAACTCCCTAGCAACTCTCCGTACTACAGATTTGCCCCAAAAGCTTCATAAATTTTCAAAATATTTGTTCTTGCTTGTTCACTTGAGAAGAAAACTACAAATATTGTTTTCTCAACCTGTTTGGTGGCAATGGAAAGGCGGCTGTGGTAGCAGAATCGAGGAATGTCAATGCCAGCGACCTCGCATGCTTGGAAGGCAGTGAAGCCCTTGGGAATTTTGACAGGATATCCATCCATAAAACCTTTGATCACATCATCAGGGTTGGGGAAGTGGACACGTGCGCCGTCCATTGAGGTTCTCAGTGGAAAATTTGGGGTGGGTTTGGGTGCTAGCTGTAACAGCAACAGCAGATTCTGGTGACTAACGGTGAGACAACAGAGCAGAGGAAGAGACGATTCGCAGGGATTCTCGAGCCCCTCAACGCCAATTACCCTAACCCCATTTTCTATACTCTCAGATTCTGATATTTCTATTTGCTATTTTTGGTACTTAACTTTATTCAAATTATGAGCAAGTGCAAACCACCGCGGTTTGTATTCTCTGACATTTTAATAAAAAATGTTGCAAAAATTGTTATAAATTTGTGATGTATTCTTAAAACATCGTAAAAATTTTGAATTTTTTATCATGTTTTTAAACATCACAAAAAGTTTTCACAATTCGTGACATTTTATCAATAAAACATCATAAATTGTATGTATTTCTTGTAGTGATTGTTGTTTGACTGTTGGTTCATTGTGCTCAGAGGATGAATCAGAGTTTGATTCTACAAAAAACGTAGCCAAAATTTGTCTTTTTCTCTCCTCTAGAGTCTGTTGAATGAGTGTTTATGAAATTTGGGACTTAGAGGTAATAGAAATAGGTTCATAAGGAGTGTTTAACGATCCCACTATCGGTGACCGGGAAGAAGACTCAAAATCAAGAGTTTGTTCATATTGGAGAGTTTAGTCATGGTTAGAAGTGGATGCCAAGGTTTTCTTCTATCCCTTTGATTTTATTCGTGCCATTGTAATTAAACTTAGTAGATTTGAGAGGAAGCAGATAGTTAGGGTGCAGATAGGCAAGAAACACTTCTAATAATAACAAAGACAGGTAGAAGATAGAAGTCTTTTTAATGTACACTAAATGATTCTTGAGCATTTATTTTGTGTGAGCATGAGCAGTCATATACGAAAATAAAGGAAGTGTGATCATCTATGTATCTTCTGTCAGTCACGTACAAAAATTTGTCAGAGTGACACGTGCATTTTAAAAACTAAAATGACACTATTAAAGAACTGGTTTTTTAAGACACGTGTATTCTACCCTATTAAACTAATAGGATCCTTCTAAACTAAGATGGTCCTTCCATAAAAGAATCGATTAGAAGAAGCTTGCTAATATCTGCAAGGAGAAGTAACACAAAATCTTTATATAGAATTAATATCAAATAGCTACACATATCAAGCTCTTTCCTTAACACACAAAACATATCTTTAGACAGTGGCTTAGTGAAGATATCAACTACTTGATTTTCAGTTTTAACATGAAAAAGACCAATGGTTCCTTCTAAAACATGATCTTTAAGAAAATGATCTTTGTTTTCTATCTGCTTAGTCCTAGAATGATGCACAGGATTTTTAGAGAGATTTGTTGCACTTGTATTGTCATATAGTATAGGAATATAATCAAAGTTTAGCAAAAAGTCTAAGCGTTAATTTTTCATCCATAATATTTGAGTGTAACAGTTGGCAACTTTTATATATTCCTTTTCAGTTGTCAAAAGCACTGTGCATTTGTTTCTTGCAAAGACCAAGAAACTGTACATCCTCTAAGAAATTGGCAATAACCAGTTGTGCTTTTTCTATCATCTTTATCACCTGCATTATCTGCATCGTAAAAGCCAACTATGTTAAAAGAATCAATTTTTGGACATCATAATCCAAAGTCCATAGTTCCATAAAGATAGAGAAAGATTCTCTTGACTATTTGAAGATAACTCTCTTTTAGATTTGATTGGAATTGTACACAAAAACACACACTAAGCATAATATCTGGTTATGAGCTTCTGAGACATAGTAATGATCTAATCATTCCTTTATACTTTGTCTCATCTTAATCCTTGCCTTCTTTATCCTTATCAAGTTTAGTTCCAGAATACAAAGGAGTACCCATTGGTTTGGCATTTTCAAAATGATATTTCTTAGTGGTTTCTTTGTATATTTGTCTTGATTAATGAAGATTCCCTTTTTTATTTGCCTAATTTGCAACCTAAGAAAGAAACATAGTTCTCCCATCATACCCATTTCAAACTCCCCCTGCATTTTGATTAGTAGCACCAAATATTATGTCATCAATATATATTTGCACTATAAGTAAATCCTTCTCCTTTTTCTTAACAAATATGGTTTTATCTACCTTTACTCTTTCAAAGTTATTCTCAAGTAGGAAATTACTTAATCTCTCATACCATGCTTGAGGAGCTCGCTTTAGACTTTACAGAGCTTAAGTCAACTTCATCATGTAATCAGGATAGTTTTCATCTTCAAAACCTGGAGGTTGCTTAAAAAACACTTCTTCAATAATATATCTACTTAAGAAGGCACTTTTAACATTCATTTGGAATAATTTAAATTTTCTATAGGATACAACTGCAAGTAAAATTCTAATAGATTCGAATCTAGCAACAAGAACATAAGTTTCATCAAAATCAATACCTTCCTATTGATTGTAACATTAAGATACAAATCTAGCTTTATTTCTTACCACTTTACCTTTTTCTTCAAATTTGTTTCGAAATACCTAACAAGTTCAAATGATTTACTTGTTTTGTGGACGAGGTACTGAATTCTAGACTTTGTTTTTTTCAAACCTATTTAGTTCATCTTTTATAGTTGAAACCTAATTTTCATTAGTAAGAACCTCTTCGAGAGTCTTTGTTTGTAACTATATGATGAGGGAAACATAATTGTTTTTAAAGGAAGACATGGTTCTTAAACTTTCAAAAGGGTCTCCCAAAATGTACTGATGTGTATCTTAACCTCTCCATTCTTTTAGTGTTCTTCATTGCATAGGCTCCTATTAAGATGAAGGAGCTTGCTTCATCCTAGCTTTAGAAGGACCTTCTTGATCTTGTAATTCTGAAGATACTATAGGTGTTGTTTGAGTTTGTGATATATTTTTAGGAACCGAAAGATGTTCTTCATCATCTGAATCAACTACTATTACCCAGGGTAGTGCTTCGTGAAATACCATATGTATTGATTCTTCTATCCTTTTTGTTCTTTTATTATAAACTCTAAATCATTTGTTGGCAACACTGTAACCCAAAAAAATAACTTTATCTGATCTTGCATTAAAACTTTCGAAGTTGTCCTTTTTATTATTTAATACGAAATACTTGCAGCCAAACGCTCGAAAGTAAGCAATATTCTATTTTCTTTCCTTCCACAACTCATAAGGGGTATTTGTGAGAATAGGTCTTATAAGGCACCCGTTAAGTATGTAACAATCAGTAGATACAACTTCTGCCTAGTAACCATAAGGTAGACCACTTTCACACAACATTGTCTTGGCCATATCAACAAGAGTCATGTTCTTTCTATCAATAACTCCACTTTGTTGAGAAGTCCTTGGACATGAAAACTTACGAGTTATACCATTTTCATTATAGAAATCTTTAAATTTTCTGTTATCGAATTCTCCTCGATGATCCCTCCAAATAGATGTAATGCAGTACCCTTTTTCAATCTAAATTTTTTTGCAAAACTTCTCAAAACTTCAAAAATAACATCCTTATTTGATAGAAAATAAACCCATATAAATCTTGAATAGTCATCTACTATAACAAAGCTATAGCTTTTACCACCAAAGTTTTGAGTTCTAGTAGGACCAAATAAATCCATATGTACAAGTTCAAGTGGTTGGCTTAAAAAATAATATTTTTAGTGGGAAAGCTACTTCTAATTTGTTTTCCTTTTAAACAAGCTTCGCAAACTTGATTACTCTTAAACTTCTAGTACAGTAGTCCTCTTACTAAGTCATTTTTGGATAATTTTGATAGAATGCTCATGCTAGTATGTTCGAATCTTCTATACCAGATAAATGAATCCTTTTTTAGCGAAACAAAATAGTTAACATTTTGTGAAGACGTGTGTTCCAATTGAGCACAATATATATTCTGATTTCTAAGACCAACAAAAATAATGTTGTCATTAAGATTATCAATAATTTCACAATGGGATGCATAGAAAATGACTTTATAACCTTTATCATATAATTGAATTACACTTAACAAGTTATGTTACAAACCATCATCATAAAGAACATGAACAATAGAAGCAGAATTAGAGTCACCAATTTTACCAATTCTAGTGACTTTTTCCTTGTTTTTGTTGGCAAAGACAACATTAGCTCCATCTTTCCTTTCAATATAGTTGAAATGTAATATTTCACCTGTCATATGTCTCGAACAACCACTATCAAATATGTACCATCCCGTCCCCATATTAAGGGTTAAAACCCCAATTTCAATAATGTACAGAGTAGCAATGTGAGAGTTTATAGTATAGGAGTTTAGATGGTGGAGTAGAAAGTTATGATCCTTGTGAGTGGAGATGTTCAGGAGTATAGATAGTATCGTCCGTAAAGATGTATCATCTATGATGATGTCACATCATTTGTAATGACGCCATTTCATCTGTAAAGATGCATCGTCTATAAAGATATATCGTCTGTGACGATGTCAAAACATCTGTGATGATGTCATATCTTCTTAAGGGTTGCATCGTCTTAAGTTGACTTTGCATCGTCTTAAGTTGACCCCGCTTTGTCTTAAGAGTTGCATCGTCTTAAGTTGACTTTGCATTATCTTAAGTTGATCCCCCTTTATCTTAAGAGTTGCATTGCCTTAAGTTGACTTTGCTTCGTCTTAAGTTGACTCAGGTTTTGTCTGTCTTTTGCTTCGTCTATATTGTGTTTAGTCTGTCTTTTTGTTTCGTCTACTTTTTGTTTAGTCTTATATGGACAGAATCTTGATGGATTCTTTCAGTCATAACTTTGTCGTTTGACCCCCAAATGACCTGATTTTTGAAATGTTGGATTCAGAACACATTTATCTATCTCTCTCCATAGAAATTATATCTTTTGGTTTTGACTCAAAATAGATTAATCTAATCAAAGTAAGGGTATCGGTTGGAAGAGCATGAACTAGATATTTTACTGAACATGTTCTTGTATTTTGATGATATTTGGACCTATAAGATTCTAAATGAGATGATTTTGATTTGGAGTAAACTAGAGATATAAGACATAGGGGCACATGTTCTAGAAGAAACTATTCCAAAATGACTTCAATGTTGGGGTTAAAAAGAACATGTAAAGTTAACCCGAAATGATGTGTTATGGGAAAAGTCCAAAAGTGAGTAAAGAGTTATGATTTGTGATTAAAGTGGTTTTATTAACTCGTAAACTTAAGTATAAATTATACTTAAGTGAGTTTTAATAAAGGGAAGGGGATAAGTGAATAAGAAATGGACGGGTGTCCTAGCTAAAGTTAAGATTTTTATTGCCTTAAAAGGCTAGCTGCTGTCCTTATCCTTATCCTTCTTGAAACTTCTTTCTTTAGAGTTCCTCCATCCCAGAGCTTTTCATCAAATATTCACTGAAGTTAAATCTTGCTTTCTCTATTTGTCACCACTTCCACTCTGATATTTCTTTCTTCTATTCCAAGAAAAATCGAACCTCCCTATCAACTTTCAAGTTAATGTACGTAGGTGCATGAGTGATTCGAGTTATGTGATGGTTGAAGAATTTGGACCTTCAAACAAGTCAAATGTCCATATTTAGGCGTTCCTATAATTTGGAAGCACATGTTAATTTGGAGAGTACTGTAAGCAGACCGAGGTGGTCTCACTTTATTGTTTGCTTTGTTTGAATTTTGTATTAATTGAATATTGGACGATGTTATGGATGTAATTGATTATGTTGGTTTCCGGACAAGAGGTCCGATAATTGTGATGTTTGATTTCGATATTGAAGTGCTACTTGAATATGAATTATATGAACTATGTGTACTTAATGTGATTGTTAAATTTGTTTTGAATGTGATTTGGATTTGAATATATGTGAAGTGTGATTTCAACTTAAAGTTAAATGCTGGACTAAGGTTCGATGATATGGGAAAGTGATTAAATGGGATTATGAAATGTGAGTAATGCATTCCATCTCATGAATGCATAAAATATAATGTTAGTTGTGACTGGAGTAGCCACCGAAAGTGAAAATGAGCTTAAAGCTCAGAAAGTAAAAATAAGTCTCGAGCTCAAAAGTGATTCAGAGCTTCAGGCTCAACGTTTAATGAGCCTTATATGGGACATTTATCAATGAGCCCTATATGGAACAATTTAGGCACTTGATCACAACAAAGTAACAAATGAAAAGTGAGTCTCATGTACATTGCATATGCATAATATGAATGATTAAGTGTATTGAATGTGAAATGTGCAATAATGTGATTTATGTGTTATGTGACTGGGTGAGATATTGATGATAGACATTCATTGAGTTCGCAAAACTCATCAAAAATTTGCAATTATTTTTCAGAATCAGAATAATATCCCGTTAGGCCAACGAGAGTATACCTACAGCATACAAGTGAAGGACAGAAGTCAGGATCAGTTCGCGTCTACATTGCATTTCTTTAATTTGTATTGAATTGTTTATTCCGCAACTTTTTGTATAAATTTGCATTTCGAAATGGCTAAAGTGTTTTGTATTTGTGAAAGGGCCCCAAATGGCTATTGAAATTTCTGATGATTGTATTATGTGATTGAAAATGTTTGTGAATGAAAGTGGGCCCTATGTGATGATTGATTTCCGCATACTATGTTTGTGGTTTCAAAAATAAAAGGAAATTTTATACTAATTTCTTAGTGATTGAGTGCTCTAGCATGCCACCCTCATGGGACACGAGCTTGGACATCATCCATCGATGTCGGATTCGGGTCTTAGGAGAGTGAGGTGCTACAAAATAACCATTGATTTTCTCTTGTCTCTGTTTTGAAGCATATCTGCATAATGTATTATCTTATTTTAGGTACCCAAATTTTTCTGGGTCCTTTCAGGTTAGTAGTTTGACCTTTTGGTCTCCAAATATACATTTGAGATAATTTCTTCATTTTTTCAAAATTTACAAGAATGACTAATATAATCATGTCTAACATTGTAATTGCATAAAA
>JANSVA010000217.1:31351422-31374773 GCA_025504915.1 Erythroxylum reticulatum | reverse complement strand
AATTTATCATAATTAATATGTACTTGTTCCCAAAAGAACTTAGAAAAGGAACCATGAAATAAACACCCATATATATTAAATAGTTCACATATCAAAATATTAGTGACATACATTTCATGTCTTTTTGGATATATTACCTATTCATTGACATTCATCACACTGTCAGATATACCTATAGGCATCTTTAGTGATTTTTTTCTAAAGTTAAAATTATATTGAGAAAAAATTGAGTGAAATGTTACAAGTCCATATAAAGGAGACTAAATAAATATAAACACTTAATCAATTCTATGATCAAATTATAAAAGGAAGTTGAAAGCTAAGTTATGATACATTGCAGTTGTATTACATGAAGGGGAAGCGCATGTTTGGTCTTATTTCTAACTCTCTGCATTTGATCAGAGAAAGCCTTAATGCTTCCTCCTTAGTGGTTTGCTTCTTATGGAAAATTATGGCATTCCTCTATGTCGAAATGGTGAACTTACTTATTCCCATATGGTTGATGATTTGCAATTTCCTCCTCTTACCTAGGTTTTTAGGTTCTTATAACTGGTTTAGGGTTTCTTAAAAGTGGAAGAGCTTATGATCTATAAATACGACATCTTACATTCGGTCCTAGATCCAACTAATGTAAATACATGTGAAGAACAAATGAGAAGTGGTTTTATCCTAGGATGTTGGTTTCTTAAAACCAATTTAGGGTGTCTTAAAAGTGGAAGAGCTTATTATCTATAGCTAGGACATCCTACATTCTGTTCCAGATCTAATCTTACATTTAAAGAAATGATGAGAAATAGTTATATGATGGAGGCTATAAAGGACACAAGTTTCCTAGATGTTAAGGAACTTCAGTGTGTTTTAGTTGTAAAACCATTCTTTATACATAACCATAACTTACAGTAGACTCTAGGTTATTGATTTTATTCCATACTAGTTTATCCCATCTAACCCTTCTTTCCTATCTCCTTAGAAATTATCTATAGGAGGTGTTAGAGAAGTTTCCAAATGAGTGTGCTTTCTAGGTGCTACAGGTTGTAATTGAGCTTAAAGCTAGTGATCTCCTGCAAATAATTAGTCCATTTATCCCTTACTATCTATTCATGAACTTTAATATTCATTTGGAATATGCCTGTATAATGTTCGTCTAAGGTGGATAAGTACAATGGTCGCCCATTCTTTAACTAGTTATTGTAGTACATAGAAGTTCTCTTTCCATTGCCTATAGTGCATTTTATCAAGCTAGAGATAGTATCCTTCATCTTATAGAGTTCAGTCATAAATTTATAACAGTTGGTTCTTATTTTTATCTCCAACAGACTTCTTCCCAATAGCATATATATGTTTACTTATCAAATAAATAATGATCCATATCATTGTACTAGTCTACACATCCTTTTGTCTATTTGTACTTGATTTCTAATTTTGATTATATGTATACCAAGCCCCCTTCATTGTAAGGAAGACAAACATCTAGCCATTTAACTTTAGCCAATGTATTCCTTTTGCATTCTTCCACTCTATAAGAACTTCCTCATCATTTTTTCTACAGACTTTATTTCTCCTTTTGAAAGCAACGTATGGGCAGACCAATAGGTTTATAGAGTGCATAAAATATAGTTTATCAGTATTAACCTTCCTCTATAAGATAAGTCTTTATTGCGTCAATGATTTAACTTCTTTTATATCTTATCAATTAAGGCCTGACTTTCCATGAACCTTAACTTCCTATTGGAGATAAGAATGCTAAGATACTTGATTGGGGTTGTAGCACCACACTCCCATAGGGCATATTCTCGATCTAAGAGAATACACTCTATAAGGGTGGTGTGCTAGGACAGTCAGTCAAGCATAACCATTAAAAACATTTCACGCAGTACACGCATATTTCGCAAAACCAATAATCAATTTCAGCCCATTTTATTTATAAACATTTTCAAGCACGAGTGTTACGACCGTTATACATATCATCATAATTTTAGTAGTCATTTGGGCCCATTACAGATGCAAAACACTTTTAGTCATAATGTCATTACATTACAAAATTATTCGCATACATATTGTACAATACTTGTGAATATACATTTTAATACAAAATAATGAAATACATATGTAGATGCGAATTGATCCCAAACTATCTCTTACTTGAATGCAGTAGCTAGACTCCAATTTATGTAACTGGAGATCTTCTCCAAGCCTGAAAAATGTTACAAATATTAGGTTGAGTTTTGCAAATTCAGTGAGTGGAGCATCCTCGATGGCTCACTCAATCACATAACACATCAATTCATATACTCACAAAATTCACATTACTTCATCAATTCAACATGTTGAGTCACATACATTTCATATTCACTTAAATCATATTTCACATTAAAAAATCATTCAAACTATTTATTTCAACCATTTAAATCATACATATCATATGTATATGTAATGCTCATGAGACTCACCATCAATTGTTATTGATGTGACCAAGTGCCTTTAATAGTCTTGTATCCATTGTAGATACTAGGCTCATTAATAGCTATCCCTTATCTGTTAGGGATACAGGGATCATTTTTCATAGTGAGCCAGAGGCTCTTACTAAATTCTAAGCTTTAAGCTCTTTCACTTTCTGAGTTTTAAGCTTTTTTCCGTGGCTACTCCGGTCACAACAGTCTTCATTCACATATATTCTATCAGTCACTTGATTTTAGTTTCACATTTATCATCAGAACTTGGTCCAACATTTAACAATAATGTTGAGTATCACTTATTCATTCAAATTCACATTCAAGGAGCACTTCCAATGATTTTTATATGCATCAAACGCCTTAGACATTATTGTTTGGAGTTAACACATAACATCAATCATATCAATAGTAATTCTATACAAAAATTTAAAATAAAACAAATAATGAAAGTGAGACCATCTAGGTCGACTCACAATATGCTCCAAATTAGCATTAGCTTTTATGATCCTGAAACATCTAGATGTAGATGTTCTATCCTGTATATCAGCATCATGCAATACATATATTGTACACATAATATTAATTGCACAATCTTATGAATACTCAATCACATACACATGTATATATGTTATGTATAATGCATGCTCAATAACAATTCCGGGTATATTACTTAAATTCACATCTTATGTTCATTCTCATTTCATAAATCATATACGTCTAATTAAACTTAGGTTTACACTTCATTTGTACATGATCACTCTAAGTTCACCATTCAATCCTTATCATTTGTATGTGTCTAGCTTATTCTTAGGCTTACACCTTAAGAACACTTGGTTATTCTAATATCATAAATCGATTTCTCTTCTTTTCTTTTCTAACATTATATGCTCTCATAATACCTAATTCTTATTCACATTTACTTAATACATATTACTCAACTCCTTTGAATTATAACTACAATCATATGAGCATCCTCATTCCCATTATCCTTATGCCTTTGGTACTTTGATATCAATAATTCATTCACTAAGCTATAACCTCAATTATCACTTCATACATATCACACATTTAGTCACTTAATCCAAACATTATTCTATGTTCAATTCAAGCTCTATTTAAGCCTAAATTAAGTTCAAATGGCCAGTGAATGTCCGTTGGGCAGACTTCATGTCCACTGGTAGACATTCTCAGATTTTCCAGTTTTCCTTCTCCTCCCATGTCTGTTTGAAGGGACATTATATCCACTAGGCGGACATTCACGAGACACTTACAAAAATGTGAAATTTTGACCCCTTTAGATAGCAAAATCTCTCCTCGGGGTCTTCATAAAGGTTGTAGAACTCAAAGTCATCTTCAAAAGCATATTTAAATGACCACAATCTAACATCCATAGCAAAAGTTATGCCTCTTGCCCCAAAATCTATCCGATTGCATCCATATTTTCCAAATTTCTAACTCATTACTTACTACATTCAACACCTTATGCTTGGTCTATCATTTCTAGTTTAATTACCCATCATTTCCCCATCATTCTTAACTCCATTTCAGCTTAATATCATCTTTAAACAAATTATAGTTCAGGTTGATCATCAGCACTAAAAACAAAACATATACATATATACATTCATCATCAACTTTCTGCCCATGTTCATCTTCATTTCCACTTTTATTTCACTTTTAACTATCACCCTAATTCTTCCCATTTCAAGAAACAACATTACTCTTTTTCTTTAGCTTTAGACTCGTTTTATTTCATCTCCAAAACACCTAAAGAGATCCACATTAATACACCAAGAAAAACAGAACATAAAACCCATTATCTATCAAATTTTTCTACATTTTTTCCTATACCATTTTTAATGATCATTCTAACTCAAATCATCTCAACAACAACTTATGAAATATTGATCATGATATATATATATATATATATATATAAGCAAGACATGAATCTAACCCCATTTCTTATTCACATTTTAGCATATAACCATCCTCATTTTATGATTATTTAACTCTTAACTATCATCAAAACATGCTTCATTCAACAAATAAAGAAGAGTAATGCTTTATACTTACTTAATTACTTCAAGATCTTCAAATAGCACTTAACCCTAGTTTCTCCCATGCATCCCACAATCATCATCTTGCCAAAGTAGAATAGGTGAGTTTTTTATATCAAGAAGACAAGATAGCAAGAACTTTAAAGTAGCTAATGATGGAAGAAAGCAAAGTTCAACTTTAATGCTTGGAGAAGAGAGTGTTGTGAGAAGGAGAGGAAGATGAAGAAAATGAAGAAGATAAAGATGAGAAAAGCTAACGAAGAGAGAAGTAAATAGCAAGTGAAAGACCAAAATGAGAGTAGGTCTTTCACTTAATAAAAATCATGGGTTAAGATAAATGTCACTTGCCACATGTCACTTTCTCATGATCCTCTTTTGGTCTTTTGATTATCTAGTCCATTTGTGTCCCAATTCTAATCCAATTGACTCCCAATTTTAAATGACATAAGTCATTAAATCCTAATGTCATTCATTAAAATTTCTACTACCATCTGACACTTATTTCTACCACTATTCATCAATTGTCTCACCACTTGCATTTTTCCTAGTCCAAAAACCCTTAATTCTAGAAAATTCTCAAATTTTACCAAAAATTATAAATCACTACTTATACACACCAACTCAATTTTTAAGACACATAATCCATAATCCGCATTATAATCACATTAAAATACCTAGAAAAATGTCAAATGAGTGCATGAACAAATCATTGTAATGTGCAAAATTCAAGTTCATGTGTGTATATGCTAACATTATGTATGAGTATGAAATGCATTTTTCTAATCTCTTTTTGCTATTTATCAATTACAGAAATCTAAGGTTCTAACCCTTAATATGAAAACGAGATATTACAAGGGGAGTTGTTGATGTGAATCCAGTGATGCTTGAGAGCCAATTAGCTTCCTTAATTGCACTAGGTATCAATATTAGCTGAATCTTCTCAAAGTTAAACTTTAGAACTAAAATGTCTTTTAATTTATTGAGGGTGTTGATTATAGTATAAGTAGATTAATCACTGATTTCACAAAAGATGGGGAGATCATTAGAAAATTTTTGTTATGATAAGCAAAGTTGTTATTATTCTTGATAGTTTACTTAAGTAGTACGGAAAGTGCTTCCCTGCACAAGATGAAGATGTAAAGGGATAGTGGTACTCCTTGTCTCAGCCCTTTCCTACCTTGGAATAATTTTTTTTGTTTCGCCATACACCAAAATGATGAACAAGTTGGTAATGAAGCATTCCTCTATCCATTTGGTGAACTTGATAGGAAAATCAAAAGCTTTCAGTAGGTGTGAGATGAAGTTTCTATCTGGTGTTATCAAAGACCTTAATAAAGTCAACTTTGAGAGAACAATCTTTTTGCCCTTTCTTTCTTGTATATTTCCTGAAAAGCTCCTGTTCCATTGAAATTTTTCTCTTATGCTCACATTATTATCAGCTAGAGTGCCTACTTAAATCTTGTTGTAAGAACTTTAGTGATGATTTTATATATGAAATTACATCATGAAATTTTTTATAGTCCTTGAGAAAGCTAGGATTGTTTGATTTAGGAACTAAACAAATATATTTTTTGTTAATTTCTTTAAACAAATTTTCATTTTAAAAACTTCTTTCACTACTTCAATAATTATGTATTTGATGGAGCTCCAAGTTTTATGAAAAAGGTTTCCATTAAACCCATCTAGTCATGATGCCTTTATGGGTTAAGCTTTGAATACTTTTTACTCTAATTGTTGAGTGGTGAATGGTTTGTATAAGTATCCTTTTATCTCATCAAAGAATGAGTTTTGGCTGAAGGTGCTAAGGATAGGAATTGAAGAGGTTGTGGGCTGTTTAGTTCCTAAGAAATTCTTAAAGTAATGATATGTTTCTTCTTTTAGCTCTGCTTGAGATCTAATGGCTTCTCTGTTTGACCAGGTCAATTTAGAAATGTATTTTTCATTCCTCCTATCTTTGATGGTATTATGGAAGAATTTTGTACTTTATCGCCTTCTAGGTTCCATTTCTATCTTTCCATTTGCTTGAGTTAGGAATTATTAACAGACAGTGCCATCGTGTAATCATGCATTACTATTCTCTCATTCTTCTTGACTTGATCATTAAAAGGGTCCATGTATAAAGAGTTTTGACTTTGAATTAGGTGGGATTTGAGCTTTTAACTATGTCACTTATATGTTACAACCTCTTTCCATTTAATCTGTTTATTTCATTTTTGAAGAGTTCTAATTTTTAACGAATTAGTATTGCTTGCTACCACTAATCCCCTTTAGTATATAGTTGCAGATGGCTTCACAAAATCCTTCTTCTTTTGTGATAAAGTTATTATCTAAACGGACAATTTGTATTCATTCCCCTTCCTATATGTTGAATGATTATTGCTGAGCGATCAAAAATCTTTGTGGCATCAAAAATCCCATTGCTTGATCCAATATTTATTGACAATGTTAGATGCTACACCAAATTAAAAATTCCATCTCCATATATTTAACCTCAATCTATTGTACACAATCACTAAGATCATTATTGTAAAATTGTGATCCAACATTCCCTTCATCTTTAGTCCTAAATAAGACACGATACAATATCCTAAGAAAAGTCAAGGACCTATTAAGTAGGAGTGGATAAAAATTATTCTATTTAATAATACTTTCCTTCAAAAATTAAAATTTGCACCATACACCATTATAACCTTATAATATAATTGTTTATGAGTTTCCTTAACTTTAAGGTGAAACATTTTATCGTTGGAATCATTTAGTTTTACAATAGCTCTCTCAGTATCATAGCCAGCTCTTATCCTTTCATAATGATGATGAACACGATTGCATATGAAGGACCATTTACTACTAAAAGCTTAAAGCATAGACATCTTTGTTTCCTTTATTTTACTCTCTAGTAAACCAAAAAGGATAGAATATGTTTCCTTGAAAAAATCATTAATCGAACTAATTTTATTATGGATATTCATTCCTATTACATTCTAAATTGCTACGAACAGAGTTAGTAGTTTTGGTACCTTTTAGCTTGTTTTTCCTAGCTAACTTCCTTCTCCTACTATTTTGCACTTCTACAAACACAATTACATTTCTTCGTGAAGACAAGCTTATTACCCCATTGGTGTTCTTTTTGTTTGGTATAAAAGTGGGAGGGAGTTAATCATTGCATTCGCTCTCCTTCTCTTATACTACTATGTCAATTTTATTTGCACCTTTCTCCTTATTGTTAATCGTCTCCACAAAGTGGATTTCTTATTAGTTATCCTTACCATTGTTCATTAGCTCTTTGTAATCTTCCTTCATAAACTTCCTCTTTATAGGAATCCACCTCTTCCCTTATTATTTTATTAAAGGTCTTCATGTGTATGGTAATTGCACGTTGTCCTTCACTATCTCTCCCTCTTCACTTAGTCTTAATATAGGCACCATCTTTGGCAATTGCCTTTTCAAGTTGATGTTGATGTATATTCTCACAAATCCAATCTTTTTCCTCATAGCTATGTTCTCATCCATGAAGAGAGGCTTGCCAATGTAGCTAGCTAAGGAATGTAAGCTCTTTATGAACTAGTATTCGAAAGGGATACTATAGAAATTAACCTATAAGGGAACATTCTCATATCTGATTCTATGTAAGTTTAATCATTGCCTTTAAAGTTGTAAGAATAGCTTGGGGCTTTCTTCCAACATTGATTTGGCTTCGTACATTCTCTAAAATTTAAATAGTTCATTATTATCCTTAGAAATAAGTACTTCTTGCATTTATTTGTTTCTCTAAGATCTCATCGCAAAACTATGGATAGTTTAGAAAAAGGGCATGTGCTTGCAGAAGAAGCCTACTATAGTTATGTTCCACATTTTTGCTCCATCCTATAAGATGTCAATATTTAGTGTAACAATATT
This sequence comes from Erythroxylum reticulatum, assembly GCA_025504915.1. NCBI lineage: Eukaryota > Viridiplantae > Streptophyta > Magnoliopsida > Malpighiales > Erythroxylaceae > Erythroxylum > Erythroxylum reticulatum. Next base: position 31,366,363 of record JANSVA010000217.1, on the reverse strand, counting down.
GTAATGTTCTGTTGAAGTCCCTGGTGGAGTATAATGTAAGGTTGACTCTGAAACTTCATCTATAGCCATCTTCTATGTTCTTAGAAGTGGATTATTTTTTGGCTACTAGTTAGGGGTTAAGATGAAGGTTATAGACTATGAGGGAAAGGCAGAGCTAGCTATAGTGGCATTGGTAGTAAGTGAGGGTATGTTTGTCAAACCAGGTTACTTCTCCAATTTCAAGGTCTATTTTGGATTTGGGGGTAAAATTTAGCTTTTCAAAAAAGTTTTTTGAAAGTTAGTTACTTCGTATAGAAAATATGTTAGGCAGGAAGGTTGCAATAGCCAAATAGTCCTTGGTTGGGTAACAAAAGTGGAGATTTTGTGTGATTGAATCTGAGATGAGGTGGGTGAGAAGGCTAATAAACCAAGAAATGAGGAAGAAGAAAGGGAATAAAAAGACCAAGAAGGGATAGTGTTGGTGTTATGGGTAAAGGAGTATATACTTGTTAGCTAAAACCTCCACATTGGTGGAAGCTTTAACCAGAGAGAAAACGTCCCTTTTTTGGCCATCAAAAATTTGATTGCAAGAATTTGGCCCCAATTTAATTCACTTCAAAGTGACCCTAACTTCCCTAGAATGATGGTGTCTTAAGATTAACTCCATCCTTAGGTATGCATCTTTTTGTCATTTGTTTGTATAAATCTTGATAAAAGGCCTCACATACATAGTCCTTCAAATTAGAAAATAATATCTTTTTTTACTGATGAGAGAAACTCTAAGGAAGAGTTTGAGCAGCTAGATAGTTAGAAAAATCAATAAACAATTGAAAAAAGCTATTTGCTTTCTCAAAATGAAATTTTATCTTAAGGAAGTCTTCCCTTATATATTCTTTGATTTGCTCCTCTATACTTAGATTCTTAAAATGAGATAAATCATCTATAGTTAGGTTTTAGCTCCCTTTTTTATCATTGATCTTCAAATCAATCTTCTCTAATAGTAAAACCTACCTAATAAATCTAAGTTTATCTTCTTTTTTAAACAAGGCACCTTAATGTTGAGTAAATTTTATAAACAATGACCTTTGAAAAAATAATATAAAAGCATGCTACAACACACTAATTAGTGGTGAAGTCACTGAGTTAATTAAAGGACCAAGGGGAATTAGATAAGGTGACCCTCTATCTCCTTACTTATTCAACATTTGTGTTGAAGTTCTATTAAGAATCATCATACAACCTTGTGCTATAATTTGCAAATATGGTGTTTATAAATGACATTACGTTATTTTATGGTATTGATCCCTTCTCCTTAGAATGCCTCACTAATTACATTGAGCTTTCCTATAAGCTATCTAGTGTCAATATCAGTAGGGACAAAAGTTTCATCATGGTATCAAAGGATTGTTCCTATTATGTTCAGTTATTTGTAAATCTAGGTAACCTTAACCTAAGAGAGCCTCCATTTACTTACCTTTCTATCACAATAACTACTACTAAAGTCTCCCACAATGATTGCCATGTCCTTATTAATAGAATAGGTATAGAGTGGGCACTAAATAAATAAGTCTCTATCTCCTGCGGGTAGAGCTCAATTAGCATCCTCAGTTCTAAGCATCCTATACATTGATCTGCTCACTCCATACTAACTAGGAGGATTTATAAAGACATTAACAAGTTTCTAAGGAAATTTTTTTGAATGGACATGCATACAAGAAGGCCTATGCAAAAGCTAGCTGGTGATTAATCCATTCACCAAAAAAGGAAGATGGTTTAGGATTACATTCCATTATAATAATTACCAAAACTATGCTAGCTAAAAGAATTTAGAGGCTCCTGTAGGACAAGCATTCCCTATAAGTGAAGTGGGTGTATAAGCACTACATTAAAAGGAAATATTTTTGGAACTTCAAATGTATAGCAGAAATTTCCTATATTATGAATTTAATTCTCAAACAAAGAACTTGGAAGCAAATATAAATTAAGAGTCATATTGGAAATGGAAACTCTACCTGGCTATGGTATGATGATTTATGTGCTTGTAAGCCACTCCACTTAGATCCTTGTTTTGAAAATATTAGGAATATGTTACTTAAGAATGCAAAAGTAAGCTTTTTTATCTATGAAGGCTCTTAGTAACATCCAAACATAGGTAGTAATTATCCTTTAATGATTTTTTTCCTAACTGGATGTCTAATGATGCTTTTAAGGATAAACTAACATAGATAAATCACCCATTGAGATCCTTTATAAATGATTCTTGCAAGAGTTTTCTCAGAGCTCACGCTCTACTAATTACTTAACACCACTTGGTATTGTATAACTTTATCTCCCAAAGGCTCTCTTTTATTGTTTCTTTCCTTCCAAATGTAGTAGATTGTTGCTTTAAGACAACTTCTAAATAGCTTGATATCTACTTTTTTTTTTAGTTTTAGTTTGGTGGGCCAGTGAACTATCTCATTCCATCCATTTAAGTGCAACTTACTCCATGGTGTGCAAGCATTTTGTTTTAGATCCATTGTGGGAAGTTACAACTAAAAAAGAGGTGATTGAGGCTTTCATTGGTACTCCTACTTAGTTCACAATTAATGTTAGAAATATTGAATTTAAAAGAATCTTTGGTTGTTATTCTACCCATAATTGCTAACCATAGGGTGAATAAATGTGCAAGTAAGATGTTCATATCCCAAACCAATTAAGCCAAGGCTTAATTGTGGGATTTTAGTCTTTTAGTAGTTTCCTACTACAAGATTAGAGACTAAAGCACATTGATTTATTTGTTGTCCATAGAATGGTATCAGGCACTGAGGAGTTTAATGCAAATGTAGGCATGCTATTAGGGATGTCTCTAATTCCTTTATAAGAGTGAAATGGATAGGTCCAAGAGTTTTCTTTGATCAACTCAAGAACCTTTGTCGTTTATAGGAGTGACTTCAAGGAATTGTAGGAATGAAGTTTTTATAAAGGGCATATTCTATGCCATTAATTGAACTAGAAAAGGTTTCTTGATTATTACCAATTTTTTGTCTAATTAAAGTTTTTATCCACTTCCTTATTTGTAAGTTTTGCTATAATGTCTAGGACATCTTATGATTGATGGAAATAGTCTAAATACTCTCCTCCTTATGTATTAGGCCAAAGATTTAAGCATAAGGTCAAATATAAAGTTGTATGGAAGAAAATTTTGGCAAAAGAGTAAATTGAATCAATTAAGAAATCAAATTCTGAAGAAAATAAAAAAGGGAAGTATATATTCAATTCAAGAAATTTTTCAAGGAAATTTAGGTAAAATATACCATAAACAAGAAATGTTGAAGCTTTTCCATATATAATAATCATTGTAAGCTTACTAATCCTATCTTGATCATTTCAATAAATTAAGGGCTCAATCATTATTTGATCATTTACATCTATGACATAATGAAAAGGTCCCTTCATAATCAAAAGGATATTTATTTTGAACTTTAAAGAAACTTATCCTTGAAGAAATTTTAGAGAAGTTTTGAAATGGTTTTGAATCAAGTTTGTACTAAACTGGTATGTTTTATCTTTGAAAAGATTTGGGAGTTTTAACTCTCAAATTGTTCTCCAAATGGGTTTAATCAGCTGAAGGGTTTGGTCACTTTACCAGATATAAGAACAAAAAGTTTTAAAATGGATCCATTTTCCATTAGTTAGCAAAAGAGCCAACTAATGAAGTCTAGCAAAAAGTTATGATTGGCTACTCGATGGTTGGAACAATTCAACATACAATTGTGGATTTTGTTTGACAAGGGTGTTCGTTAGTTGATACCCTTTCCAAAAGGTTCAACTAGTCAATTTAGCCAATCTTATCCGTAAACTAGTTATTTTAATAACTATTTTGTCTGCCTAACAACTATTTAAGTTAATTAGAAATATAAATAGATCATAATTGAGCTACAAGAAGAACATTTCACATGCTTGATAGTTGTTAAAAGCCTTGAGAGACTAAGATTATATGTGTGCATTGTATAACACATATTAGGCCACAGTTTATTCATGTGACTAAGAAAGAGTGATTTTGAGCTCTATATGGTTATGGAATTATTGCATTTAGAAAATTGACAAGATAAACATTATAATGTTTCCTCTTAAACTTGAAAAAAAAAAAGATAAAGAATTCCAATTTGCTCATGACAAAATAAAATGATTATAAAAGTTTCTCTTTACTAGTACCAAAGTAAGATCATTGTAAGTATTTCTATTTATTATGACAACTTGTACATAGATTTCTTTTTTTTTTTTCACTTATTGTTGAAGGTAGAGAACAACGAATTCTTAAAGGAGTTTTAGAAATAAACATAAGTTAAAGATTATTTTGATGAACATCTATGAATTAGTTTTATGTCTCTTTCCTTACTCTCTTTTACTATAAACAATTTATTTCTAAGAATTATAAATATGTCAAAAAGAAAACATACATAATTTGCTCCAAGTATCATCCAATATTAACGTTATATATTTATACACGTACCTCCAAAGAGTTATAAAATGGATGATTAATTAAAATGATATGTACAAATTCAGATATCCTTATCTTGGAATTTTGTATATACTATTTATCTAGAGAATACTATTTATTAATGATTATATTGAATATATATATATACATAATAATAATAATATTTCAAATTTTAAATAAAATGATTAAAATAACAAGTAAGATTAAGTGAAAATTTTAGTTATGTAATTAACTAATTAATATTTTAAAAGTTATTTTATTATTTATTATTTATGACAACCAAACACACATGTAGAAAACCTTTTTGAAACAACTTATCAAAGTATACTATTTCACAAAAACTACCAATGTGATATAAACACCTTCAAAACGTGGGGGGCGGTTTGATCACATAGGGTAATGGTAATAAGAATGAGAATGAATATAATGAAGAATAAGAATAAATATAATCATTATAATTATTTAGGAGGCGGTTTGTTTATATAAGGTTATGGTAATAAGAATGAGAATGAATATAGTGAAGAATGAGAATGAATATAATCATTATAATTATGATAGTTGATTAAGACGAATGAATGATTACTTACTATTAATAATAGTTGGTTTGTTTAAAATCTTGAGAAATATATTCTAATTAATTATATTTAATATTAATATATTCTAGTTAATTATATTGTTTTACTAAAAAGAAAAAATAAAAATTAGTTAATTTTTATTTTAATGTATTCAATTTTAACATATTCTAATTAATGATATTTAATTAATTATATTGTTTTGCTCGGAAAGAAAAAATAAAAATTAGTAAAATTTTTATTTTAAATTTTAATCAATTATATTTAATTTTAATATATTCTAATTAATTATATTTAGAATATAATTAATTTTATTATTTTACTGAAAAAGGAATGAATAACTTTTATTCCTCATATATTTGAAAGGTAAGGAGTAATTCTTAAAACTCGGGCATCAATATACAATTATGATAATGTATAATTAACTAATATTTTTTAATTCCATATCTTCCAAACCTATGAACTTGTACATAAAACTTTGTAAGTTGGTAATGCTACCTTTCTCTCCATCATTAACATCAACTCCAATGATTAAGTATGGTATTATTGTTGCAAGTTAAAATTTCATTATCATTTTACATATGCGAAAATTAATAAATAACTCAATCTATATATAGGCAGTTGAAAAGTAGAAAATTAAAATATGACAGTTTTTGAAAAAATGGGATAAACTTGGAAAAGCAACAAACCAATTTCGAGAAAATAATTTTAAAAAATATGTTTCTCATTCACAGATCCTCAGTCACCGACTGCTACTTATAGTTGTCGCTCCTTTTCGGGTATAGGATGACTGCTTACCTTTACCTGTCTTCTCTTTCGTCATTTTAGCTTCACATCTCCCTCTAATGCTCTTTGATTGCGTACATTGAGCGAGTGCCCAGATCGATCACTGCAGGGCCCAAATGGAGATCTTCTACTTTCTTGTCTTTGGGGGCTTGGCGGCAGTCGTCGCCTTGCTCGAATTCACCAAAACTAGCAGAGATCGCGTCAATACTTCATCGGCTTTCAACGCTCTCAAAAACAATTACCTTGTTGTCTACTCTCTCATGATGGGTGCGCTTCAGATCTGCCTGTTTTGTTATTTTCTCTTCTGGGTTTTGGTTATTTCTCATTATATTCGTGGCTATGTGATTCTCTATTTCCATTTCCAACATGGCTTTTGTTTCAGTTTGCGATCTTTAAGATTGTTCCTTGACGATTTTGTCATTCTCTCTTCTGGGTTTTGGTTTTTTCTCATTAAATTCGTGGCAATGTGTTTCTTTATTTCCATTTGCAACATGGTTTTGTTTCAGTTTGCGATGTTTAAGATTGTTCCTTGACGATTTATGGTCTCATTTTGCTTGGATCTGTGATTTTTGTCCTGTTTTCTTTGCTTCCTATTGCTGTCACTCGCTTTGTTTGGTCGTTAGATACCAACTGTAATGGAAATTAAGTCCTATAACTTGATTACACAAATTGGCACGCGGATCCATTAACTGATAATGAATCTTAAGAGTAAACGTGCTTTTCTGCTTCTACCAATGGGACTCACTGATCTTAATTGTGGAAACAGCTGGGGATTGGTTGCAGGGTCCTTACGTGTACTATTTGTACAGTCAATATGGATATGGTAAACGAGAGATTGGTCAACTCTTCATTGCTGGATTTGGATCCTCTATGTTGTTTGGAACTATTGTTGGGTCTCTCGCTGATAAACAGTAAAATTCTACCTTTTTGTTATTATTTTTGGCTCATGTATTACATATTTCTGTTGGAATTTAGGACTGACTTAAGTGTGCTACAATTAGGGGCCGGAAGAGAGCATGTATTACTTATTGCATAACTTATATACTGAGCTGCATCACCAAACATTCTCCTCAGTATAAAGTTTTGATGTTGGGCCGTGTACTGGGAGGCATTGCCACTTCTCTGCTCTTTTCAGCCTTCGAATCCTGGCTCGTGGCAGAGCACTTTAAGGTGGGTTATTTACTGAAATGCTGTAAACTGATGTTCGAAGTAGGATTTGATGCTCCCTTTTCTTCTTTGAATGTTTTTCAGTAGAATGTTTATCTTTACACATGTGCAAGACATCACTTGATATGCACACTTAACAGGTAAAGGATATGACTTCCTGAATCCTAGTTTTGCAATTCATATTGACTGTGATATTGTGATAAATACTTTGGACATACATCCAATCAAACTTGTTTTCCATCTCAGTTAATTTGTTTGCCTGATCTAAATAACTACAATCATACCTAAATCTTTTAAATTTAATTGAGGTAATCTGTGTATTTCACTTAAAAAAGGCTTTTGTAATATTCCTTGCGTCATCTTATTGCCATCTACTTTTGCAGAGGGGCTTTGATCCTCAATGGTTGTCGGTAACATTTTCTAAGGCAATATTTCTTGGAAATGGTTTAGTTGCCATTATATCTGGTTTGTTAGGTAATGTACTAGTAGATACCTTGGCACTTGGACCTGTTGCTCCATTTGATGCTGCCGCATGCTTTCTTGCAATTGGCATGGCAATCATAATGTCCACATGGGGTGAAAATTATGGAGACCCTTCAGAGAACAAGGACTTACTCACACAATTCAAGGGTGCTGCTGTTGCGATTGCTTCAGGTGAATTCCTTATCTTGCATTTTATTCTAGCTATGAACCCGGCAACGAGATTCTTATGTGAAGAAACTGTTATCTTTTGTGAGTTATCTATTCTAGTTACCATGCTGTCAATATGATTTACTGATGTAAAGAAAAGAAGAAAAGATAAATAAAATTGCTTTTCTTTTCATTCTGTCTTCTATCTGCTGGCATTATATGGGTCATTTTATCCTTTTAGTAAATTGTTCCTTAAATTCCAATGTGTAGTGTTGTGAATAGAGTCACTATCATCTTGGTGTTTGTTGTCTATATTCTCTATGTTATTCATTTCACTGATTTGGTTATCTTTAATTGATGTCATGTTCCATGTGGAAACAGATGAAAAGATTGCTTTACTGGGAGCCATACAGTCTCTGTTTGAAGGATCGATGTATACCTTTGTTTTCCTCTGGACTCCTGCTCTTAGCCCCAATAGGGAGAAAATACCTCATGGTTTTATTTTTGCAACATTCATGTTGGCTTCAATGTTGGGAAGCTCAATTGCCTCTCGACTTATGGCTCGAGCATCCCTGAGAGTTGAGAGCTATATGCAGATTGTGTTTCTAGTTTCTGCAGCTTCCCTCCTGCTTCCTGTTATAACAAGTGTATGTAGTAAAACCTGAATTCTTTGATTCATCCTTTTGTTTTACGTAAAGGACGGTGATTAAAAATATAAACTGGTCTTTTTCAACAGTTTTTCATGGCATCTACTGGATTGGAAGGTGGTAGCATATCCTTTTCTGGATGTATTCAGCTTGGTGGCTTCTGTGCCTTCGAGAGCTGTGTTGGTATATTCTGGCCATCTATCATGAAGATGAGGTCCCAATACATTCCTGAGGAAGCTAGAAGCACCATCATGAATTTCTTCCGTGTTCCTCTCAACATTTTTGTGTGTGTTGTTTTGTACAACGTAAGTTTCTAAAATAAATAACATTCTCCTCATCACTCTCAGATTAATATCCATGATTTTGAGTAGTGTTTCAATATAATAGGTTTGTACAAAACTTTTATGGTGCTCTTCTCTCCATGGATATATTATCTTAGTTCCTATTCAAATTGCTGAACTGGACCTTTCTTTTTGAAGGTTGATGCATTTCCCATGGTTGTCATGTTTGGGATGTGCTCTATTTTCCTATTTGTGGCTTTTCTGCTGCAGAGAAGGCTCATGATTATAGCCGAGACACAAAGATCAAGTAAGTTATTGTTTATTGGTTGAACTTGTGAGTTTTTACAGACTCATGTCAATATGGTTATGGCATATATGACATTTTTTAAGATTGGAGAGTCTGTATGTACAGCTTTTTCTCGGATTGTTTCTGAAGCTTGTGCTTATGTACAGCTTTTTCTCGGATTGTTTCTGAAGCTTGTGCTTGCGGATATGTTTTTGAGTTGTATATGTTTTCAACTCTTTCCATTGCTTATTTTAATTTTATTTGCTATTGCAGAATCACAAGACTGGATGGCAATGAAAGAGAGGGAGGTAGAAGCAGAGCCATTGACTGTCTGATTTGGCAGGGTGAAAAGCCTCTATATATATTTTGGGATTGGCGACAACACAATTCTCCTTATTACTTCTTTGCAAAGCGGTCTCTTGTGGAATCAATAAGAAAGTGAGGTCAATTCATGGTACTTGGATGTAGTGGGGCTTGAAGGCGCTGGTGGTTATAGAGGCAGTGGACAGTTAAAATTGACTTCTTGTTACGCAGAATGATGGAAGTCACTATTATTGGTTTTCTTTATCTGGAAGCTACATACAGTAAACTGGTGTGCAGCCGGTGCTGGGTGTATCTATTCCTTAGTAGTGAACTCTAGGAGATATCTGGTCACTTTTAGTAGTCAATATAAAGGATATTTGGTATATGTTATCTGGGAAAGATGGTTTATTCGCGCAATTTTAAAAAATCTCACAATGTACAATTGGCAGCATTCCTTCAAGTACATTAACTACTACAGATTCTATTATCAATGTTTTATTTTCTTCATGACCATTGAATGGAAAATTAGTGTATTATATTGCAGCTGTGGGAGCAGGAGCCTCGAGGTATAAGTTGAAACTGGAAAGTAAATTTGCATAATCATAACAGCTAGCAGTTATTACTGTGGACTCATGATCACTATCTACATGATGATTTTATAAGGTGGTGAGTATGGTCTAGGAAATGAAAGGCAAACAATAGGGAATAGAAAGAAACGAGTAGGGCTATCTAAACGGGAAAAGACAAGACATGGGAAGCTTGGAGAGTAATAACAAAGCAACGATGGAAAACGTAAAGTTGTTTAAGAATTTAATTTGACTTGATTAGCCTAAGCTACTGTTGTACAAGAAAGAAACAAGCTTGATTTTTTTGCGTCAATCTTCTATGCCAAAGATAGCCTTATAACCTTGTTACAGTTAATTTTAACTATATTTATGTTAGTCTTATATAAATATATGAATAAAACATGATAAAAATTGGTTAAATCGTCTATTTCCTTGCCTGCACCTTCTCCAATGCATCATGATTTACATCATCATCGTGCTTCAACCGCTTACTGTATCCATTGCTACTGGGCATGGTAATGACTATTTAAGCCTGAGCCGCTTCAAAGATAATGGATCAAATTTGGTTAGGTCTTTTTTTTAATTTAAAATTAAAAAATAACATTATTTTCAACCGAAGATCAGCTCGATCTGAATTCTAAAAATTAAAAAAATTGAATCCAACTTAAATTCTAATCAAAGTCCCAATCAATGTGCCTTTGTCAAGAATCGTAAAATAAGGGATAATTTTTTGTTGACACAAAGACATATTCAAGAACTATCACCTTTCTAATAATCAAAAGAAGTGTACTTTTAAAGTGGACCTTCAAAAAGCCTACGACTCTATTCAATGAGACTTCCTTATTAATGCTCTGGAAGCTGTAGGCCTTCCTTTGAAGTTCCTCAACTGGGTCAAAGAATACATATCCACTCCTTATTCTATCTTGATCAATGGAACTCTCTCTAGATTTTTTAAGGATAAGTCTGACTTAAGACATGGAGATCCCTTATCTCCTTTTCTCCTTATAATTTGTATGAAAGTTTTCTCTAGGCATTTGAAAGCTTGTACAGAGAACTCCCCATCCTTCAAATATTATTGGAGGTGCCAAAGCCTTAAACTCAACTATCTCCTCTTTGCTAATGACCTTTTGATGTTTTGTCATGTGGATTTGTTATCTGCTCAAACATTGCTAGACTCTTGTATACTTTCTCTATGTTTTATGGCATGGATATAAATACATCCAAGAGTCAATTTTTTCTACTCCCAGATGTGAACTATCTAGCTCACCGAATGAAACTTGTCTCTAGTCTCCAGAAAGGCACTCTTCCTATAAGGTATTTAGGGGATCCTCTCATAACAAGTCGTTTATTTAGGAGGGATTACCTTCCTCTTCTGGACAAAATAGATAATAGGATCAACAATTGGACTCACAAAAGTCTTTCTTATACTGGCAGAATCTAATAAGTTATCTCAGTCCTCTCTTCCTTCCAAGTATATTGGTCTTCCCTTTTCATACTCCCTTCCTTTATACTTAAGGATTTAGAGAAGAAGCTTAGGATTTTTTTATGGGCTAGGAGGGTGGGTTCGAAATCTCATGCCAAGGTTAGGTGGAGTGACATTAGTAAACCGAAAAAGGAGAGAGGCTTAGCAGTGAAACACTTGACCACATGGAACTATGCTCTAACAGGGAAACGGATTTGGAATCTGTTTGAAGATAGGGAGGCTCTAGAGGTTAAGTAGGTGCATACCATCATTCTGAGAAGGAGTAACTTTTAGAGTGCCCAACCAACCTATAATAGCTCATGGAGTTGGCAAAAAATTTTACTTGTGAGGGATAAAATGAGGAACCACTTCAGATTTAGGATTGACAATGGTATATCTACTCTTTTATGGTAGGACCCCTGGCACTCAGGAGGCATCTTGCAAAACTTCTCATCACCGAGGGAGATAAATGGCTTGGAGCTTCCGATGACAACAAGAATTTTAGAAGTTATCAATCATGATGTGTGGAGTTGGCAAGAAGTTTCCATAGAGCTCATCAGAAATCTTGAAGTACCTCGTTATCAACTAAATAGTTCCCACCTTGATTGTCTAGAATGGCTAGCTGGCTCCATAAGATAGTATACAACTACCGCCGCCTATAACCTCTTGCGTCCTCCTTATAGGAAGTTCCATGGTATAAGTTAGTGTGGGCTAAAGGTAGTAGACCTATGTCCATACTCCTAACCACTGTTTATACTCCTAACCACTGTTCATCGTGCCTTTCGGTGAATGAAACCATAAACCACTTGGTTTTTTAGTGTTCATACTCTAAATCAGTTTGGGACCAAAGCCTCTCACATTTCCACTTATATTGCCCTAATCAGCCTACCCTCCCTTCTCTTCTCACTTAGTTTAAAATTGCCTCCAATACCTGCACTTCAAACCTTACAAATTTCCCAATCTTGCTTTTTACTGTTGTTTACCACATTTGGTCTGAAAGGAATGCTGAAGCCTTTAAAGATGAAGGCAAAGATGTGGGGAGTGTGTACCTCGGAGTAATCTCCTAAGTTATGGAACATCAAGCTCAAACACCAAGAGTAGGTAATTAAATGAGTGTCTATTTTACTAACTTTTACTTTGCAAGTTTGATAGCACAGGAAAAGCAATTGGCTCAATCATGTGTATCAACTTTCCGAAAGTAGATAGGAGGCAGTTGGTCCCAACATCTATTCAGATCTCACTGCATCAGAGAGGACAGAATCAGAAAACACATTGCATTTAATCTGCAGCTACGAAATAGGAAGGTAGCATATGGACCTTCATTAGTTCCCTCAAGGCCAGTAGAAGAAATTAGGTGAAGTTGGTTCCAGGCTAATCCATCATTTCAGATATCAATGACTTAGTTGCTTATGGTTTTGTTGACAATAGATTGGATTGTAGTTTCGGCCTTGTTGTTGTTAAAATGGAAAGATTGGGTTGTAGTTTCTGCCTTGTTGTGGTTAAAATGTATCTAGTAAGTTGAGGCACTTATGTGTGATGTGGTGGGAGAGATGAAGAGTTGACTTTCGTTCAGGTTGTGAGTAAGGAAATGATTTAGTTTCTAGGTTTCTTGTTGGTTCCCATTGTGTAACAAAGGACTTTGTCCCTTTTAACTAGATTGCGTAGGTGAGAGCTCAAAGAGTCTTGGATATAGTTGTATTCCATTGTTGTACATAACTCTATATTTGTATAAAATCTTCTGAATTACCAAAAAAAATGTGTTCGGTCCAACCTCAGGCTTATTTGCCAAGTCTTAGCTACTACCTCATTCCTCATCCAAATCACTTTCTATTTGTGCGTATTTTACATCAATTTTAAAACCAAAAGCTATATTATTATGATGGGAAAAACACACAAGAAGCTAATTTCGTAACGAAATAACTAAATTGAAATTTTCAAATATTTACCAAGACAAAGCAATCAATTATAGTTTTCACGTAAATAAAAGATAAAATCACACACTACAACAACTAACAATTAATTTTTAATGTAAAAAATTAGTCGAATCTTTCACTATGTCAAAATAATAGGTAATGCAAATTATTTTCCCTACTACCACTAGAGGCAATCCCAAAATAATTCTTTAATAGAATTAATTTTTGGTAACAATAAGATAAAAACTAGAGGATTTCACTTAATTAAGAATACTCGAAACATTTTTGGTAACTAATTTTCAATTGTCGATGCACCATGAAAAAGTGGAGCAAACAAGTCCTCTCACTTAGTAATTTTTTTTATTATTGTCGCAAAACTAATGGGTTACCCACAATTGCACACTAAAGAAGGAGGAGGAGAAATCTTTCTTATAGTATACATATACAAGAAATATAAGGTCCCCCGAAATATTTACATCAAACATAATTTGTAATGTCGTCGTTGTCCTCATCATTATCACACTCACTCTGAAATTTCGCAATAACGCAGGGTTTGAAGATGTTTGATACTATGCAGCCTTACTTTTATATAGTAGAGAGACTGTTTCCGGTAGACCCACATGCAGATGTGACAATAAAAAAGTGATGCAGGTTAAGAGTAAATAAGTTAAACTGACACGTTAAATCATTATATAAATAAAATTACCATAAATACATAAATAAATAATAAATAAATAAATAAATATAGGATATACTGACAATAAATAAGAGCGGCCTTAAAACCTATCCAGAAACTATATACTATGGTTCTAATTAGAAAAAGATATAAACTTTCAAGGGGATTTTCACTAACCTAGAAGAGAGACCTCTGCTTCATAGTTTCTACAATAATCTCCACTAAATACTGAAAACCAATAAAGAGGGAGGAAAATAAAAAACTTTTTAGGTGCAAAAAAGAAAAACCAATTCTACTATTCAGAGAACAAATTTTGGTCATTTATTGTGAAAATGAACCCAAAGAGCACAAAAGTAACTTGTCAAGATGAGACACGTTTCAAGGGAGTAACAGAAACACGCACACACAAAAAATACTTTCATATAATAAGAAAAATAGAGATAAACTCAAAAAACCAATGTAGTGCTCAGAATGCAAGACACAAAAAAGATGAGCAATAAACGGTGACAAAGCTTGAATAACGTAAATTTCAAGAATGAGGGCCAATTTTTTTTTAACCTTAGATCTATCGTTACCAGAATTCTTTTGAAAAACAGATGGCAGCAAAAAGCAAAGCTCGAACCTTGAAACTGTGAAACTCTAATTCAAAAGATAGAGAGCTTGGCATTGAACTTGTACGGCAGGAGCCACATCAAAGATGGATGGCAGATCTGGCTAGCAAAACAGTATAAACAAAGAAAAATGTACATAAATAAAATATACAAATTCCCAATATTCATAAATAAAATCAACTAATGACATAACTTCTCAAGAAAATGTCCATTGAAAGAAAGTTTGCAAAATTCGGTACGACTTATTTCTAATGTATATTTCCTAAGTGGATATCAACACCATCACATGTACACACCCTATTTTTAATTTTATGTGTACATGTGACATGATTCCATTGCGCATAATCCAACAAATCTCTCCCTCACACTCACATGGGAGGGATTGCCACCCCAATAATCAAACCTTAACACTCAGTTTACTTTAAGGAACAAAATAATTATTTTTAAGAATAGAAAACACGATAGATAGAATAGAATAAAATATGTATTACTTTGTTTGATTTATTGTTAAAGAATTTCTATTTGGACTAACTGGAAACTTTTCAAAACATGTCATTGACCCATCAGAGAACTTTATTC
>JANSVA010000217.1:31326300-31339417 GCA_025504915.1 Erythroxylum reticulatum | reverse complement strand
TTAAGATATGTTGTTCTCCATGCTTGAATATGCATGAAACATGGTTTAGATGAATGAAATGTGTCATGGAGAAGTTTCTTTAAGCCAAAATTGAAATGTTCCCTTTTTGGTGAAAATTTGTGAATTTTTTAATAACTTTTGAAATTGATGGTCTAAAAGAATTGTATGGTCTTAATTGTACATGTATAGTGTGAATTGATGATGAAAAATGAAGAAAATGTATACTGGATAAGGCTTAGTCGAAATGATGGGAGCATAAGTGGATTAATGTAATAAGTTGTGTAATTATGATAAATGTAGCTTAAATGAAGGGAATTGGATTGAATAGAGTGGTGAAATGTGTCATTGTTTGGAAGTATTTACTATATAACAAGATAAGAGCATGAATTACTATGACAAAGTCTTGAAAATGTGCCTTGAAAGTTATACACATTAGGTGTTTGATAAAATGCCTAAGTGCACTTGGCTTAGGATTTAAGGATTCGTAATGATATGCATTGAAAGCGGCATTCATGTTTACTTAGAGTAAACTCGAATTATTTCTTAGATTGATGAATAATGGCCTCATATGCTTGGATAAAAATGTGCTTAACTATGTTTTGAAATGAGTACGTATTGGATTAAAGGCATTAAATGCCTTTGAAAATGCAAAGGAAAAGCTAATGTGAACAGTAAGGAAGTAACCATGTGAGAAGCTTAATGGACGAATCTTATAGCTTAAAAAGAGTGATATTGTATTTTATATACTTATATGATGGTGTATAAATATGAAATTCAAGTTTAAATAGTAAATATATTGTATTTTTATGTATAAAGGATTGAGAGCTGTGAATTAAGGAGCTTGTATCGAGGATTTTATAAGGTAAGGGAGCGTACACCTTCTTTTGAGGTGAGTTGGAGAAACCATATTTCTCAGATGCGATTAGAACATCCTAAGACATACATGATGATTTGTATGTGAATTTTGAACCTAGGTAATACATAGTAGAATTGAATCTCAAATAGGTGCTAGTATACTTGTGTATTTAATAACTCTTTGCACTTGAAATGAAACTGATGTTTTTATTACATATTTTAAGAAATGATATTGTTTTCAACAAACCTTCACTTGAAGTGCAAAGGACAATGTTTTATTTTCTAAAACTACATTTTTAAACAACTTTATGATTGGAGTGTAAAAGATGGATTTTATTGCATAAAATAATGTTTAGAGCTATGACAAGGTTTCATTTTATCAGTTGGACTAATAAATAAAGGCATGGTGCCTTACTTGATTTTTGTACTTAATATTTGTATATGATTTTTGTGATTGGTGAGGCAACGATTAGCCAATCGTGTGCTAGGTATAACAGATTAAGTGACCCTCGTATCTTTAATGCTGGTACATAAAAGTTGAGTCCCTGTATTGGCACTTTTCTACGGGACTTATAGGTGATTCCACACCTAGGGATTGGAAACTGATGAGGTTATCACCTAAGATCATGACACTCTTGTCAACTACAGTCCAAACTCACCACGGATGAAATTCAAGCCAATACTGGGAATCAATAGGTGTGCACACTAGTTTAGCCTACTAGTGGCAACACACATGATTGTTCTACTTTTGTGTACTAGAATTGGAACCTATTTTCACCGGATGGGTGATTAATAGGCTAGGCCCATATGGTTCCTAACTAATATACATTGAGTCAGAGGCTAGGCCTATGTGTTTCTATGTGATGTATGTTCACTTCATAGATTATCTACACCGTTTTGGTGTGTATCAAGTTCTATTTACGATATATGTTTTTCCTGCTCACTGAGTACATTGTGTACTCACCTTCTTTGCTTTCCAACCATGCAAGTTAATTTAGTGAGCTTGAAGCTCTGAGTAGATTGTGCGATTTTTTTTGACATTTTTAGGGCATTACTGCATGTAGGTAGTTTCTGTTTTACATTTTAGTTGCATAGTGGCTCATGAACTATTTTATTGTTTTTATTATATTGGTTATATTTATATGCTTTATGACTATATAAATTTAACTCTTAACTGTTTTGTTGTTGTAAAAGACCTTATGTATATACTTTTGATACTATTGTTAAGATTGCTTTGAATGGACTTTAAAGTCCTGAAGTTATGGTAAAATTTTTGATGTGAATATAGAAGCATGTTTAAAATTATTTACAAGTATTTGATTAAGTTTTGGGATTTTTAAAAAGCTGCCATTGTGTTGCCCAATTTTTTTTTAAAAAAGGGAGAAATATTTGGTTTTCCTTGCATAGTCGAATTAAGGATATCGTGCGTCTCTTTAGACTGGGTCGTGACACAAATCATGCCCACCTTTTTATGCTCACAATGATGCCTAAAATACTAGGCCAATTAATGCTCCATATGAATAAACACTAGCTCTCTGATACTTTAGAAAGGAAGAAACATCTACAATCCCCACAACTTAAAGCTATCACCCCACTGACTAAGTATAGAATGAATGTAATAAAGTGCAGGATATCTTAATGTAGATGCCTTAGACTTGCAGGGATTATAATGAACTTCACTTCTAACACTGCTCCTAAAATGTCTAGCATCCATCCCTATGGAAAATCCACTAGAAGATCTAAATAATCATAAATTTCCAAAAATCATAATAGTGAAGAATCTAATAGGAAATTAGGGCGACATCCAATTTCATGAGCAGTGGAATAGTTATCAAAATTTTTCATATTTGATTTATTGAAACCAACTTTATTAAAATATCTTTTCTCTCTTCAACCTGTTCTTTATGTCAGATCTATTAGATCCCTAAATATGTAGGAAATGGATATAAGTTATAACCCTAAATCATATTTAGGATTAGGTAAATAAAGCTACTTTAACTTATCTTTTCTAATTAAACAATTTATATTTATATATCAAGATTGATGTTTAGTCATGCGTCATGACCACAAAAATATGTAGGAATGTCAAAGTTGTTTTAATTAACCTTTTCATGTATGATATTTTTGTATAATTCAATCATTTAATCGCATAGTGTTTCAATTAGACATAGAGTATATAATTATATCTACTTTGTTTGAGTCCAATCATATTAGGTCTCCATGATTATCAACTGTTTCAATTAATGACATTTGTTAAATATTTTCAAAGTGCCATTCCACCCTGGCTAAGGATTTTTTTAACCAATACTAATCAATAATAATAGAACGTTCTCCTTAAACACCTTAGGTTGATGGATTATGTATTAGTCACTTAACTACCTCTATAGAGTTCATACTATATCCAATGACTACTGACTATTCTACCTCGACTAAAATAGGTTATAAATAATATCAAATCATATTAATCCCTATATGAGATAACTTTGGAGATCTTAAGTTAAAGGATCACTTATACAATCATCATAATGAGAATTTTCATAGACATACAATAATGTTCTAAATGGAATTGACATATAAGGTAAGTTTAGCGAATTTGTTCTTTAACAAGTATCCACACATTTGTTTAAATCTCTTTATACTTTAGTCTTTGAGATCGACTACTTCCTTCATAAGGAAAAACATGATGTGTGCTAACCTTTGTTTCCTCTATTAATGTCCAATTTCAATAAAACAATGACTAGGAATAATTTAGGGATAATACGTAAATGTAATATGAATATGATAATTACAATCTCATCATAAATTCACTTGCAATGCATAATTATCCTATGGACTTTACCATATGCATCTAAATATGTATAAGATAAAGAATGTCTTCAAATTATTTTATTACTAAACTGCAACCAAACTATTAGTTGTAGGGTATAAACTAATAATCTCCCACTTTCACTAAGCCAATCATTGAAGTATCTTACACCATACCATATGAGCATGATACTACTTTTTTGATAGTAGTTTAATGAAAAAATTGTACAAGATTCTCTATAATGAGCATTTGCTTAAATCTTACAACTTCCATTTCACATACTTTGATTATTGATAAGACTTTATAATCTTTTGTAAGCCTAAAAGCTCTAATGTTCTATAATACATTACTAGTAAAACAGTGCAAGGAACTATACCAAGTTTGTTAAAGAACTTCTGATCAAAATAATCATTTCTGCTAAATGGCAAACATATTTTTGACTTTATTAGTAACCATTACTGCATTGAAACTTTCTAATCTCAAAATAATATTAGTCAAAGTAATATTTACCTTAATAAGGATTTACTTCTATGTTTAATAGCCTTATAACTTTGAACTCAAATATAAACTAATACATAGAATAATGAATATATTTAATACTTTACAAGTATCAGACATCTCAAATACTAAACACCTTTAATATATTGTCTATATTCTAGGAGTAGAAAAGGTAAACAACCTCTAATTTATCTCTATAGATGTAATTCCTATATTTAAGTTATTACCTTTCCATATCCAATATGAATTGTTTTTGAATAATTATAGTTTCAATAATTGGAAATTTGAATTATTTTTCTCTATATCAATAATATATCTTTACATAGTCCTACTAAAGATGACAACTATACTTCTACTAACATTCTTACAAAAATGAGAAATTCACAATCATCTCTAAAAAGATCTCTTTTAATTTAACATGAAAGTGAATCTTTTAACACCTTTAGCCTTTCAAATATACAAAAAATTTATCAACAATGGCTTTAGTTCCAATTAGATGTATTGTTATTAGATTTGAACTTTTCAAACTTCGCCTTACTTCCACTACTTATCATGAAAACCATTCTCCTATAAGTGTTTATTAAAACAAACAATTTGTTTAATGGGTCTATAAGATTATATCCAACCTTTTAGATATCTCATATTCTTTTATTGTTTGATTTAGTTATAAACTTAATAGATAATATATGCTTTAAATATCACAACCTAAAATCACTAACTTTGACTCTCTCAAAGACTTCACATTTCATATCTAAAATGAAATCTTGTCAATTGATTTAATTGGAACTACTGAAGATAATTTATTATGCTAGGCATAGCTATAGAAGAAATAAATGTTGCAGCATACAATACCTCATATTGTATATTCCTCCTTACATAAATCTATTCTATTAAGGAGTTTAGTTATAGATGTATTCTTTAGAGAATCTCATTCCCGATAGATAAAAAAGATTTTTAAATCTCACCACATCGATCTCATCAAAGTGCTTCATCATTTTGAAGTCTTTTTTTACATATATTTAAATAATTTATACTTTTCATAATTTCAAATCAATATTTCATTTAATACATATAACTATATCATATAAAGTCATTAGTAATAAAATGAAATACAAGTATCAACCTTTTATGTATTGTTCTCACATCCAACACATCATAAGTATAAGATTTAACAATTTAATACCATCATCATCATTTCATGAAAGATTGATTTGGTTATTCTTCAATTAAAAAGTTTCATAAGTTGCATATGATTTATAATAAAAAAACATACATATATTCTTATACATAACTTTATGATTCTCATCTTGTTGCTTTAACCAACATGCATAAAAGGATTGACTCAGTTATCTAACTTTTTATTTATGCAACCTATATTAATATAAGTCTACCTTGGTCTAACATATATAAACTATTTATATAAACCTAGATCAACTACTTTTTCTCAACATTCTATTTTCTTATCATGCTATAAATATTTCAATAATTTTGAATCTAAATTTAGTATCGAATACTTATAAGTATGAACTAGAAATACATATGATATCTCTCATATCTTGTATATGCAAGAAAAGTCATGCAACATTTTTCTTCTAATAATAATTATTATCATACTATATAAAATACCTTTCATTGTAGTCCACATTTATGCTTTTGATAAAGTAAATTAAATGAAACAATTTCATTAAGGTACTATAGCTTTCAACTCTATTACATGTGACCTCTTTCATTTAACTATCATTGTGTTGACATATATCTTACATATTGCTATTAAAGTTTATGAGACATTAGCAACTCAAAATGTCAATACATTTTTTCATCCATAGGATTTTAAGACATCTTTAAAACTATAACATTAATTCCTCAATAGGGATTAATAGCGAAATTGCATAATGGACTTACAACTTTTCTATATGTCTTTCAGAACTGTTCACAAACTTAACCTATGTCTAAGAATTTAAGTTCACCAACTTAGTATCAATTATACTAAACAAGGTAAATTCCACTCAGAACAAAGTATAAATGTAAGAAAAACAAGTAATTAATCATATATCATTACTATCAAATAAGATTAGGACTTTAATTATAAATTTGGTTACTCCCATTATTTTATTCGAAATGATATCCGTCACTACTATTTGGAGAGATTACTCTAATCACTCTAGTGGGCTAAGATCCCATTCAAACTTAGTTGATTGTGACTTTGCTCTATAAACTAGCTAAACTCAAATTAGTTAGATAATAAATTTATCAATCACATCTTATATGACTCATAGATCTATTAGGTGACAACTCTTACCAAAATATAACTTATATGTTATTCCTAGAACTACCTTTAAATCTATGTGATCATGAGTTTCCTCATCCTAATCACACAAATTTCGTTAAGTAGGACCTACTATTATAAGATCAAACATATTAAGATTAAAACACCCTTAAGTTTGCTCAACAAGCCTAATAATAAATAAAACTCTAGTTTTATTCTTATATTAATCAAAAGGAAACAATCATGTTTAAAACATGTACTTCATATTTTTAGCAAGGGATTTAATTTTGTTCATCTCATCAAATACAAAAATTTATGTAATAATATTACATATAAAATACATGCAATTTAATATGCATCTTATATATATATATATATATGCATAAAATTTCAAGTTTTTTCTGATTCTAATTATTGATATTTGTAATCTAAAATAATATTTCCAACTCTTTAGATAACTAAGTTAGATTAACCAATTGATTTACAAATAAATTAAATTCCTATTTCAAATAAAGATTTGATTTAATTTAAAAAGATTTTCAAATCCAACTAGAAACTATATTCAATTATCTTGACTCCTTTAGCAAAATTTTGTTGAAAAGAATTTTTAATAGATTACTCTTCTTATTCATTATAATTTAGAAAAAGTCATTATTCAAAATTTTACAAGTAAAACATTCTAATGCGTTTAGAAATTTTTTTAATCCAATTAGTAATTACCTTTCTTTAAGTAGAAAATTATTTTCTAATATTAAAAGCAAAGATGTTTTCAAAATTAAATAAAAAATTTTATTTAATTAAGAAAGTCATTTATATTATTTATTTAGTCATTGATTCCTTGATTTATTAGAAAATCTTTCCATAATAAATTATAAAACAAAATTTCAAAATTATTAAAGAAAAACTCAAATTTCTTAATTAATTAATAAAAATATTTTCAAAAATTTAATCAAGAAAAATAAAATTTTCTAATAAATCAAGAAACTTATTGTTCATAAATAAAAAAATTTTCTAAATAAATAGAATAATGATCCTCTAAATAAAGAATAAATTTAATTTATTTTCAAAATAAAATTTAAAATAAATTTAATTAAGAAACATTTTTCTTAGTTATTTAAAAAACTTTTTGTAATATTAAAAAGTCTAATTAACCAATTTCAATTTAATAAAAGATCATTAATTTTGTTTTAGAAACAATTTTTCTAAAATTTAAATATGAATCAATTTAATTATTAATTTTAATTATATAAAGAAAAATAATTTATTTAATTTTAAAATTGAATTTTAATTTTTTCCAGTTTAGAATACATTGTGCTATACTTGAAAAATAATTTTATTAGGATTATATTAATCCTATTCCTAGAGAAGTCTTGTTCCTGGTTCAGGTTATCTTAATGTTATAACTAAACAAGACAAGTTTCATTCAAGTGTCCAAACACTATTTATTCTAAGCCTAGGACACTATTATCTTTCTTGCCAAACATCCCCTATTTTCACTCTAGAATTGGTATATCCAAGATTCTATCACTATAACAAATAGGAGTTTTTGCTACATTTGTTTTTGTTGTGATTTGAAATTCGTAACTAAAAGTTACTATTTGGATACAAAATTTCAAAATCATAAGCAATTGAAACAATACCTCTAACTTAAAATATTTCACAAGTTTCTTAAAAATATTAGCTACGTTTAGAATATATTATGTTTTATATTTATAGTAAATAAGATTTGGTAAAAATTTTTAACTGTGAACTTATTTCATGGTAAAAAGTTTTTAGCTACGAAATATTTTTAGTAGCTATTAAGGATTAGCAATGTTTTTTAATTGTGAACTTATTTTAGTAGCCAAAGGTTTTTAACTACAAAATCTTTTTCGTAGCTAGAACACAAATGTGTTCCATATCTTAGAACAATCTACTATGAAAATAAATTTTGTAGAACAAAAATATGTTCATATCGAAAAGAAGAAGAATATAAAAACAATAAAAATGACGTCACTTTCTCCACTAAAGTGACATCACTTTCTCCAAACTAATAACCCAAAGACACTGATCTTCTCTATAGCTTTTCTTTTTCCATCTTTGTGGTCTAACATCTCTAACATCTCCATGTTCTATGTTCACTAAATGCCTCTTCTGTTTTTTGTATTCTAGGCATTGATTCCTATCTTCATGTTGAACTTTAGGGTCCTCATATTTTCTCCACCAATTGACAGCGTCTATTTTGCCTATTCATAAGGTTTTTTTTTCTCCAGCTAATTGCATTTTTAGTTCATGCATGGTTAATGTAAGTTAGGTTTGAATTAATTAGTTAATGTAGAGTTATGGTAGGTGTTAATTGGCTTTTGGTAGGTGTGAATAATTGACTAATGTGCTTTGTTTTCTCACCTATACCAACCTCTCTCTTGGTAACCACCTCCATTTCTCACCATTGTTCCCATCTACTTCAATCTATTCACTTGTTGCAAAGTACACATTTTCTATACTTGCACCATGTTTCACTAAACTATTACTCCTATTAGGAATTGTGGTTAATTCTTAACCTAACTTTATGCTTCCCCCACTGTTTGCAGTTTTAGGTTCCACTATTTCTTTTGAAGGTACTTTTAGACTCTATTATCCTATTATTATATTATTTAGCATATCCTTTATCTTGATTTGTATATTTAGTTTATTACATGTACCAAGTTTGATGACCTTATTTTGAGTCAATGTTAATTGCAATCTCATAACTTTCTTAGTTAAAGAAATTAGGAAATGTAAAATTTCATTATGTTTTGAAGATTTTAATTAGTTCGTATAAAATAATTGACATAAATTAATAATTTTTTTATGTATATGGTTCTTGTAGTTACAATCATGTAAAAGAGAATTTTTTCTCAATGTAGAATAAGGGTACAGACTTTTAATGGTGGAATAAGATCAATCATGTATTGGAGATCTTTGAATGAAGACTCCCCTCTATAGTCAATAAGATGGCCCAAAAATAGATCATGTTTGACTTGGTTTGAATCATTAGGCTCTAAAATGTACCTTAATTATGCTATGAATAAGTTGCCTTTAAAATTGTAAAATCATAGACCATTTTCTTTTATCATTTAGCTTATAGTGTGGAATTGGAATATCAATCATGTGCACAAATTATAGGTTCCATGATCATTAATTGACCATGAACTATCTTTTAGTAGCTGGATTTTTTGTGAGAAATGTTGAAACCATAATATGGTAAGGGAACCATGCATTAGACCTTAGTGTAGTGATAAAAGGCTCTTATAAGAAATGATAATAAAATTAGATAAAGGACTTATTTTAATGTCTTTAATCTCTTTTTATAGTGGACCATCTAGAAATATTTATGGAATAAGGAACTAGAAAGAGCTTCAATTGTTTCCTAGGATCTATAATATTGAAAAAATGAAGCTTACTTAAAACTTGCATAATTAAACGGGAACTTGTCTATTTTGTTGCTCAACTATGATACAAAATGTATGGATTTCTATAGAATAACATTCTGTCAAGTTGTATAAATGTCCAGAAATGCATAAACTTCTTATGTTTGTGCAAATGTATTTCTTGTTCTATAAAGATGAATGTATTTGTGAGTTTTGAATATATCCCTACAAGTTAATTTTAAAATGCTATCTTTGGATAATTTGAGTAGATCCTCCAAACTTTGGTCTACTAATAATGAATAGAAAGGTGAGGATAGACAATGACTAAGGAGTGTGTTTGTTAAATGGCTAGGGACTAAATTATACATCATACTACATATGTTTTTCATTGAATAAAGTTTCTCATCATAAGCTTCTTATTGTAATATTATGTTATCATATATATCTTATTATAGGGTCTTTCATAGTCGTCCAACCAATTGCATTCTTTACTAATCATCATAAGCTGCTTATTATAATATTATGTTATCATATATCTTATTATAGGGTCTTTCATAGTCGTCCAACCAATTGCATTCTTTACTAAAATTAAAACTTGGTATTCCATTTTGATATACCATTATTTTATTTATAACTTAAATTGCATTTAGTAAATTAGTAACTTAGTTATAATTATATAACTTCATGGACAAAACCTGGATGACTCATCAGAAATGATCTAGTCAATACTCAGAAGGAGTGAAGACTTTTATGAAATTTGTAAAAGATAAAATAGGTTTAGAATGTCAATCAAAGTCAAGATGTGGTATATAATCACTTGTTAATTCAAGGAACAAATAAATTCTATCGTCGATGGATTTATTATTGAGAACATAATAAAGCAAGTAATGTTAGTAATGTTAGAAGTGTGATTCAAGTGATGATGGTGATGACAATAATGATATAGAAGCAAAATTTTTGTCAATTTCTTAAATCCATTAAGTTTTCTGATGGGTATGCCTCTAATATAGCCCATTGTGTCAATGCTAATGAGGGAAAATATTACATGTTAAAAACCCATCATTGTCATGTACTTTTGTAACGATTACTTCATGTTGGAATATGTGGGTGTTTACTGAAGGATGTGTCCATAACTTTGGCACAATTGGGTGATTTTTTAAAGTAGTTATATTGTAAGACATAGAAACTAAAATAACTTGAAAAAAAATGAAAAAATATATAACTTTGATTCTATGTAAGCTTGAACTAGTTTTCTCGCTATCATTATTTGATGTTATAGTGCCTTTGGTAATTCATTTGCCACATAAGGGAAAACTTTATAAACTAGTTCAATTTTGATGGATGTTCCCATTTAAAAGGTAATTTGTATTTCTGCATTTTTTTGTCTTTAAGTGTTGTTTAGTAATAAATGCTAATGTTTTACACTTTTGTATATTTTTAGGCTCTCTTTATCACTACATGTGCATTTGAGCTCAACCTAAAAGCTCAATTACAAAGGCTTATGTATTGAATGAATGCATGACATTTTGTTCTATATAGTTATGTGGAGACATGATTTAAAAGAGAACTTCAATTTTGATCAAGATGGTGGTTTGTCAATTTTCTCCCAAAAAGTAAAGCCATTTAGAATAGGAAAATATGTGGAGTTAACTTAAGACAAACTTGAAATTGGCCATTGCTATAATTAAACAATTGTGAGAAAGTCAATTTATATTTGAAGTATTTATATTATTTCTCATTCTTTATTTCATATTAAAATTTAGCATTCAACCTCTACTTTTCTTACACCAATTTACTTTTTAAAATAGAAAGCACAAAGATGAGATTAGAAGCAGAAGTGTTGTTAATGTTGAGAATTTATATAGACTATAAGTAATGTTCCAAATTGAATTCTCATAGGTTTCAATTCAGTGAACTTGTTATCTAAAAGTTACTTACATGTTTGCTTAAGTATCTCCATACTTTAATCTTAAGATTGAATACTTTTTTTATAACGAGAAACATAACTTGTGCTAGTTTATTTACGCTTTATTAATGTCTAATATTAATAAAACAATGTTTAGAAACAATTTAAGGATAATACATAAATGTAATATGAACCTCACAATTATAATCTCATCATAAATTTTTTAATAAATAATTATTCCATGGAGCTTACCATTTACATCTAAATATATATAATATAAAGAATTCCTTTAAATTAATTTTCACTAAATTACAACCAACCAATTGACTATATAGCGTAAAACAATAGGCCCATCCTCATCGAAAACTTTATGTAACTGATTTGCATCTTTTCCCCCAACTTGTTAAAATAAATGAAGTTTGACCAATTTGAACTGAAGTGGACATTTTCTAGAAAGAAAATAGAGTAGAAATCTAGTGTGAGTTTCCTATAGGTGGGTTCCACTATCTCAAATAATTAAGACTATACTCCCATATTTATAAAATTTTGAACTTGTTAAACTAAACCCACTCACTCTAATGCTTCTATGCATACACTTGTCCCAAATATCTTTTCCTTCAATATTTGAAATTGGGCTTTATAAGCTCCAGCATTAAACTAAAGCATCTTATAACATACAACTAAAGGTAGAGCAATGGTAATTTATTGATTGACTATATATTTACTTCTTAATGCTTAGTGATTAATGTTATGTTGTGTTTAAGATACTTATTTTGGTTTATATTTTGTTTTAGGTACAAGTTTGAGGAATAAGAACCAAAATGAGCTAAAAACATATCCTTAGAGTTGTTCTATTAATGTTCACTCTTATTTGCCCTTTTAGAATAAGAAGGACATGGATTAGGGTGAATATGGGACAAAGAATGAAAGATATCAAGTTATTGCAACTTACATCGTTATGTATAGGACCATGTAACTCAATGGAAGCATGTAGGAGCACAAAGATGTAGTTTTTGCCACTCCTATAACCTACACAATCATATGTGTTCTTACACAGCCATGTAAGTGAACTATACAACTACGTAAATGAGCTATATGGTCATGTAATGTGTAAGTTTACTATTTTTGGAATTTTCACACACACGGCCACCTATACGTTGATGTAGCTAACAATGTATTTGGATAAAACCCTAATTTTATTATAAAAGGGCATTTAAGAGGCCAAATGAAGCATAAAGACTTTAGAGATATGAAAGGGTGCATATTTCTTACCCCCTTAGAGAGCGTTGAGGAGCTAACCTTCATATTTCCAACTTAAAGTGTAACATCCCCTCACCAATTGAAAAGGGTATTTTGGTCATTTTGAATGGGTTAGAATCATTGAAAGTGTTTCAGAT
>JANSVA010000217.1:31296327-31310927 GCA_025504915.1 Erythroxylum reticulatum | reverse complement strand
GGTTGACAAGGAGGTTCGGTTTTTCTTGGAATAGAAGAAAGAAATATCAAAGTGGAAGTGGGGACAAATAGAGAAAATCAAGATTTAACTTTGGTGAATATTTGATGAAAAGCTCTGGGTTGGAGGAGCTCTAGAGAAAGAAGTTTCGAGGAAAGATAAAGACAAGGACAACAACTTGTCTTTTAAGGCAATAAAAATCTTAAATTTAGCTAGGACATCTATTCAATTCTTATCCACTTATCCACTTCTCTTTATTAAAACTCATTTAAGTATAATTTACACTTAAGTTTATAACTTAATAAAACCATTATAATCACAAATCATAACCCTTTACTCACATTTAGATTTTTCCCATAACACATCATTTCGGGTCAACTTTACATGTTCTTTTTGACCCCTACACTGAAGTCATTTTGCAACACTTTCTTCTAAAAACATATTCCCTTTTGTCTTTCTCAATTGACACCAAAATCATTCAATTTAGTTTTGTCCTCAATCATATTAAACCTTTTTCTTTTGAGGTAACTAACATAACTTTCGTTATAGGTATCGGATCAAGATCTTTGTTAGATGATTTGAAAGAGGACTTATAGATTTATAACTTTCATAAAGATCTTGAAAGCAAGTTCTATCGTCTAGAGAGTCAAATTTGGACCAGATAATACAAAATAAACAATACACATAAGCTATTTTACAATTGACATAACTCTCTCTAGAGATATTGAATTGAGATCATCTTAGGACGGTTTCAAAGAGGACTGTAATATCTACTTCTTTCATGAGACATTGGAGACAAATTCTATCTCCTGAAGGGTCAAAGATGGACCAGATGATAGCATCAGATGAACAGTGTAAAGAAGAAGAAGTTTCGGTCACATAAGTAGAAAGCAGACGAAGCAATAAGCAGACGAAGCAATAAACAGATGAAGTAGAAAGCAGATGAAGCAATAAGCAGACGAAGCTAAAAAGAAGACGAGTGAAAAGCATACGAACAAATAAGCAGACGAAACAAAAGTGAACTTAAGACGAAGCGAAATCAACTTAAGACGATGCAACTCTTAAGACGATATGATGTCATCAAAGACAATGTACGTCATCAAAAACGATACGCCTTTACAAACGATGCATCTCTATAGACGATATATCCTTATAGACAAAATGGCATCATCACAGATGATGTAACGTCATCACAGACGATACGTCTTTACAAATGATGCATCTCTTAAGACGAATGACGTCATCACAGATGATATGACGACATCACAGACGATGCATCTCTTAAAACGAATGACATCATCACAGACCATACGTCTTTATAGACGATACATCTATGCTCCTGAACATCTCCCCCTTATAAAGACCATAACTTTCTACTCCACTATCTAAAGCTCCCATACTAAATATTCTCAGTAAACTTCTCCAACGTATTTTCCTTCACTAAATCCAACAATTAAATTTTATTTCTAGTCTTTCTACTCCATTTCATTCTGCTCATTCACTATAACCACAATCCTCAATCTATCCCATTACTATTCAATATATCCAAAATGTCAATAAGTACATGTACAATTATTTTCATGTGTGTAAAAATTCAAATTCACATGCATGTATGTTGACATTCTGCTAAGCATGAAATGCAAATTTTTCTAGCTCTCATATTGATATTCTATCCATTATTAAAATCAGGGTTCTAACCCTTTATATGGGGATAGGATGTTACAAATTTAGACAAAGGTGTCTTCTTTGAAGTTGTAGCTTATCATTTTAGCCTTCCAATGGTATAAAGTATGCAATTTTTAATAATCAGAGTTTAGAGATATGATCATTATAAGTTGAGATACTTTAGAAAGTATAGTTAGTGATTTTAGAACCTTGGTTGATGTGAAGAAGACCCTGTTAAAACCCATCATCTGATTCAGTTTGATTGAATCCCTCAGTCTGAGTCAAAGCTGATCAAAACTTAGTTTTGACTGAAACCATCGTCTGATTTCTTCCCAGACTGAACCTTCGTCTGGTTCATTTTATACTGAAACCATCGTCTGATTCCTTCTTAGACTGAACCTTCTTCTGGATCTTTTTAGACTGAACCTTTGTCTGATTCCTTCTCTGACTGAACCATCCGTCTGATTCTTTGACTGAACCATCCGTCTGATTCTTTAACTGAACCTTCGTCTGATTTCTTCTTTGACTAAACCATCTATCTGATTCTTTGACTGAACCATCCGTCTTATTCTGATTGAACCATCCATCTGACTCTTTGACTGAGCCATGCGTCTGATTCTTTGACTAAACTATTCGTCAGATTCTTTAACCAAGCTTCCGACTGATGCATCTTTGACCAAGCCTTCGTCTGATGCATCTTTGACCAAACCTTAGTCTGATGCTCCTTTGACCAAGCCTTTGTCTAATACTTCTTTGACCAAGCCTCCGTCTGATGCTTCTTTGACCAAGCCTCCGTCTGATGCATCTTTGACCAAACCTTTTGTCCAAGCCTTTGTCTGATGCATCTTTGACTAAACCTTTTGACCAAGCCTTCGTTTGATGCATCATTGATCAAGCCTTCGTCTGATCCATCTTGACCAATGACCAAGCCTTCGTCTGATTCATCTTTGACCCTTTAGATAGTAGAATCTGTCTTCAAGGTCTCATAAAAGTTGTGGATCTAGAAGTCCTCTTCGAAATCATCCAAAAACAACCTTAATCCGATGTCATTACTGAACGTTATGTCAATTGTCCCAAAATAGGTTCAATATGATTGAGGACAAAATCATGTTTGATTCTTTCGGCTATAACTTTGTCATCTGACCTTCAAATGACCTGATTTTTGAACCAATGGATTACTAACAAATTTTTCTATCTCTTCATAAAAATTTATAGCTTTTTGTATTGATTTGAAAAATATAGATTGAATCAAATTAAGGGTATCATTTGGAAGAGTATGAATTGGATATGTTACTGAACATACTTCGGTATTTTAATCATATCTTGATCGGTAGAGCTTCGAATGAGATGATTATTTTTCAAAATAAACTAGAGACATAGGTCTACAAATCGTCTAAATAAATTGAATTTTAGTTCAATCTCTAATACTTTCAAGTCCTAGATGGAAGTTGAGTATAGTGTATTGATTCAGTTTAATAATAGCCCTTTTGGGGTATAACTTTCAGATTTCTGAACCAAATTGAATGATTTTGATGTAATTAGAAACTTAAGACAATTGGGAACAAATGTTCAGAAGAAGTCAAATTGTAATTCCAGTTTAAGGTTTCCCAAAATCTGTTCTAAAATATGAAAAATGAGTTTGTTTTTTATGTTTGACTGGTGTGGGCACACCATCCTTGTAGGATGATGGCTAATGAGGGAATAACCCTATAGGATAATATGATCACATTTTATGACTCTGAATGTTGGGTTCCAGAATTGGTACCCAATAGTTATGGTATCAAATCAAGAGTTGGTTTTCGAAAATCGGTGCCCAACAGTAGGTTAAGCTACTGAAGGAGGTAACTTTTAAAGTTTTTTTTTTCAGTATTTGGTTGTTAGCTTAGGAAGAGAGCTCGTCAAGGTTGGTGAGAGGCTAACTCTTAAGTTCTGACCTTAAGGAAGAAAGGATTATGTTAAAGGTGAATGAAAATATAATAGAAGAGGAAAATTTTAGGGAGTCTAAATAAGGTGATTATTAAAAGGTGTAAGAAAAAAGGTGGGAACTTAAACCTAGGGCTAGAAGGGATGGAATCAGATCCAGAATAATATCTAAAGAGTAATGAGCATTATGGGAACACAACCAAAGGAAGGATAAGAAAAATCTATAGAATGGGCACAAGAGGAAGGAATGACGACATAAAGAGACTTGAGGTTGTGTTACTGGTGTATGGAGGAGGAAGAAGTAACTGGACTGAAGCCATGTGTTGTATACATAACTACGTAGCAGATGGATTTTTAGGTCAAGCAAGGAGTAAGCTAAGGAGGGAAGGCCAAACATATATTAAATATGCTTATATACAATTCAAAATTAAATTTAATATTATTCTAATTGGAATAAGGTAATCACACAACTACTACAAGTAAGAAGAGAAAGGAAGAGATGTTATAAATTAAATTTTACAGTGATTCAATTAATTTTAATCCCTCTTCTTAAGCTTTAATTAATGCTTTCTTTTTCTTTATCCTCTCTCTAAACTTGTTTCATTCCAAGTTTCCTCTTTTAACCAAATTTTTATTTCCTTGTTTAATTTTTAAAATTTTTATTGTCATCTTTGGTATTTTTCTAGGCAGGACATCTCCTGCCTAGCCTTCTGCCTTAGCTGAAATAGCTTATAGCCTTAGCTCATCCTCCTAGAATATCCCTCCAACCATCCCTATAGTGTCATATGTAGCTTCCATTAATTCTTTGACCCAATTATAGCCTATTAAATTTGTCGCTACTGCTCCTCCTTCCAAATCTAACCTTTTAGACCCCAATATCTCTTATAAAACCATAAAGATTGCCTTTGCACCTGAAACCAACAAAAAGACTTAGTTTCATATGATTGTGTAATATCCTACTACCATAGAGTATATACTCGAATATTCAGAGGACATTTAAGTACATATCCTATGACAATGGTATGTTAAAGCAAACATAATCTCTTAAATGACATCATAAAGAGCATACAACACTAACGCTTCATTTCATTCATTCACAAAAGTTTACATTATAGTCATTAAAACAAGTATTTACACTACCATACATGAGAAAGTTTACAATCCCTTTTACAAAAGTTTTATATGTCAAAGAGACTGCAAATACAATCTATAACTCCTCTAATATCAACTGACAGACCTTTAAGCTATAACTTAATCCAAAATGTTTCTCTACACAATTTTAAGAACTAGGTCTTCTGTTTCATATCTTAAAGTAAATGACTACGATATCGTAAGAGCAAAACAAGGCGATGCAACGAAACAAAGAGAAGAGTGAGAGAGAGGGAGAAAGCAATACAAAATTTTTTGTTAAACTAACAAGAATGGTGTGTAACAGAAAAAAAAGGGATAACAACTTGAAAGGAATAGTTGGTAGTCGGGCCTCTTAGCGTGTAGAGAGATACGTGACTTTAAGTAATCCTAAACAAACCCCCACTGTGTACGATCAGCCTCTGTCAACGACTAGTTGAATTTCGTTGTTCAATGCTGATAAGAGAACAATAAAGCTAGTTCAACCTGTTATGTGAGGGTGGTGTTGTGGTCTTGCTGTGTCGAAGACACTGAAGCTTGGTGGACTTTAGATGCGAGGACCAAGATGAAATGAAGTAGAAGCTTCCTCCCTAATCAATGCAATTGGCGGCAAAGTTAGAGACAAGAGCGAGAGCATGAAGAGCAAGATTAATTGACAGTTGGTTAACTATGTCAAATTTTTCATGTACTTAAGATTCAAATTGAAAGTTTTGAAAATGTTAAAGTTCAAATTGAATAATTTAAAACATTGGAATTCAAAGTTATATTCTAATATAGATATTAAAGTTTAACATTCACTTTTAGTTCCAAAATTGAAATTATATAGAATGCTTGAAATAGATACTTTATAACTTTTACCTTTTTAGAACTTTATAAAAACACCACATAATTCAAATATTGTTCTTTATATAACTAAAGAAAAATTGTATTATAAATACGATTTACAAATTTAATAATTTAATATAATTATTTTTATTGTACTTTTAATCATAAGACATATAAAGTTATATATTGATTTCAACAAATTGAATTTTGTCTCACAACAATTAGGATTTTTTTCCCTTTAAAATACTACTATAAATCAAACTATTCTTTAGATTGTTAAAATTAATGTTTTAAAAACCGAACCAAATATTAAATTGGTAAGACAAGAGGTTTAAGATTTAGAAGATTCAACCGATATTAGACTGTTATAAAATATAGGGTAAAGATTTAAAAAAAATTAAAGAATTTGAAATTCAATTAGAAGAAATTATTCTCACCAATAAAAAATTTTTAAGTTTAATTGAAAAAATAATTGTTAAATGAAAGTTAGTTGATATATTTTAGTTTATAAGAATTTATTAATTAATAAAAATTGACCAATCAATTAATAAATTTATCAATTTTTAACAATAATAATTACTATAATAAATCGAAGTAAAATTAATTGAGGTTTTTTTATTTATTAGTTAAAATGTGAATGGTAACCATCAATATTGACTCAGCCAAACTTACACACACATATATATTACCCACCTTCCTTATTTTCTTAGCGTGAATGAATATTGTAAAATCCATAATATGTATAATTGTGTATTGTGTAGGATCATATTTGACATCAAGAATAAAAACATAATGTAACAATTCCCATTTTCGAATTACTTTTTTGTTACCGAAGAATCATAAATTTGATTCACAAAAACAGCCTCTTTGTAAAATAAAATAAAAGGAAAAAAAACTACATTCAATTAATGACCATTTTCTGACCGTCACAAAGGGGAGGAGAAGTTTATACACCGGGGGCAGCCCTTTTTTTGTTACATATATATAGTAAGGAAGCACGCGACCCAGGACATCAATATCTTGTTTTCCAAATTCGCTAAACGTAGATTTATATATGGCAAATGTTGTATCCTTGACAAGAATTTTGTTTTTTTTTATATAAAAAAAAAACTAATTCTGAAAAAGGATTCTCCAAGAGGATTAAACCCTGTAAGTCGAAAAAAAGTTTCAAAGATGTTTTAATTTTACATGAGCGGTCTACTTCTACTACTGTTACTTTTCTGGAGTATTACCAGTCCAGTAACTTTTGACAGCAAGCAAAATTTTTTCAGGATTAAATGGTCCACTTTCATGGTCCATAATCTGGCTCTTCCACTTCATCCTGTTAGTTATACCTTGAATCTTCACTAGCACTTCTACTGTGTCCCTGAATATAACTGTTCCTTCTGGCCTCAGGATTCTATCCATCTCCAGCAGAATGTGCGTAATGTCACATCTTAGTTACACCAAAAATACAGGCAGAAATTCAGATCCCGTACCACATATAACCATAGCAGAATCAAAATGATAATTAATTGTCAAAGATTTGAACTTTTTACCTGTCCTGATATATGCTGAACAACCCACCAGCATGGATGAGATCATATGTTCTTGGATACGTTGAGAAAGCCTCACACCAGTCCTGATATGTTCCAATGAATCCTCGTTCATAGATCACACCCAATGTGTCCTGGTCTGAATTTGCAGGTACTACATTCATAACCCACACGGGATATTTTAACAATGCTGCAGCAAATCCTCCAAAGTAGGCATTCATGTCCATCACATTACGAAACCGTCCTTGAGTCAACGGACTAATTATGTGCTTATAGTGTGTCAGTCTGTCCTTCCAAAGGTCATTATCTTCCTTAAATTTCTCAGGAGTGATTCCTGGTATCGACCCACTGCGTATTCGGGGAGGGATTGCAAATGCTCGCTCTGGCCAGTTCTCCAATCCACCACCACCAACTTCATCTGAGCTGCTTGCCTCTGGAAGTGGAGTTATGCAAGCTTCCATCTCTTTGTACCTTTATTTTACAGGATAGATAATGCAAAAAGAGATTTAAACAAAGCTTGTTGCATGTCAAATTAGGATGAGATATTTAAACAAAGCTTGTTGCATCTCAAATTAGGAAAAGACATGAAGATGAAAATTGAAACTGTACCATCCTGCATCACGATTGTCCGACTTGCAAATATGTGGTGTTTTATAGATACTCCTGCTTTTAACGCACTCAATGTGGTTGATGGGTTTTTGCCAAACAGAAAGATCTTCCTTTTCAATCACTTTCTTCCAACACAAACGCTTGGCAACATCCTCAATGGCATCTTGCTCTTGCTTCAAGTTTTCTTGTGTTCTCTCCCAACCTCTCCAGTACTTCTTCCAGTTAACAGGAGGGCCAGACAGAATCCAATAACCACCAGGCCTCAAGATCCTGTCCACTTCAATTAGGTACAGACCCTCTGCCAAAGTTTGAAAATTAAGGATATGATTAGACAGAGACGTTGGCATTCTCTCGTAGTGTCTTAATGAATGACATAGAACTCTTTTTACTTCTGTAAAGATTTATCCTATACATTGATCTAATGGTAGTCAGTTGGAGACCTTACCATACTGGTGCCAAGGTATCAAGCAACGGGAACAGTGAGCCATATCAAAAGCCCTTGCAGGATAAGGAAGCCTTTGTGAAGCCATGATGCCTATCATGGCAGGCACTCCCCTTTCAAGTGCGAATTGGACCTGTGCTTCATGTGTATCACGGGGTGCAAAAGACATTGTCAAGATATTCCTTTTCAAAAGGTATGCACCCCAACTTGCAACCTTACATAGGGAAAAAATATATATATATACATGTTAGGAATGAATACAAATCGGAAACCAAACAGTTGGGGGTTTCTTCATCAACTTACACCACATCCTGTGTCGATAGCAGTTCTGATCTTCCCACTAGTGAGAGGAATGAGCTCATTAATGTCATCAATATAAGCATCAGCTCCACGAGGGAACATGGTGCCTCCACCAGGGAATCTGAATCGGTCACCCTCAACTTGGATCCAATTCTGCACAGCTTTCTCAATGCTGAGCTCTTTGTGAGGGATGTTGTCGTACCATGCATAGTCACGGCTCTGAGGCCATTTGAATGGGGTCTTATACTTGGGAGGAGCAGGGATGAGGCAGAACATAAGTTCTTCCTTGCTTGGGCAATGCCTCTCTCTGTATTTTAACATAGTCCTGTCGAACTTCCTACCCCTTGGGGGGTGTTGACAGGGAGTGTACTCACTGAAGGACATGTCGCAAGGCGGGAAATCATCGGCTGAATCAGTATTATTCATCTCAATTTGATGATGGCTATCAAAGTCCAATGATGGATTTGGTGGGGGGTTGGAATTGGGAACATCGCACCCCACCTTAGAGTAGGCCTCTGAATCTGATTGCCTGGTTGGGACAGCTGTATTCTGCCATGCGCCCAATACATAGAACAATATGCAAAGCCCACTAACCCCCAGTATATATGTTAGACGTCTTCTCTTTGATTCCAGCTGATGATGATGTTTGGGAGATCCGCTATAATCCTTCGCCATTTCGAGTTGCTACCAAAAACAACACCTTTACTACATAAGAATTCGTAGATTCATTAATACAATGAGATGAAGTGAGGGAGAAGACAAGAGTACCTGACAAATATGGAGTAAGTGGCTATAGTAAGAGAGAACCAGAGAAATGTGATAAAGGGAAAGTTGAAAGTGGCATTATGAGTAAGTACAAGAGGATGGGATTTGAATATCAACTTACTGCACAACTGAGAAGTGAAGCAGCACGTACAACTTAGAAGAAGAAGAGGAGGAGGAACAGGAAAAAAGAGAAACAGAATCCCAGAAAAAAAAAGGGAAGAGCAAGAGTACGCGAGTGGATATGGTTTTAAGTCCAAGAAGAGAGGAAAGGGGGGGGCAATAGGATTGAAAAGGAGGGATTTGAACAGGTCTTACTGTTTTTTTAGGGTGAGGAAGAAGACAAATTTGGAATGATGGTAGTTTGTTTTACGAGCGTTCACAGGAGACTGACCAGCCTCTTTTCCCTCTTCTCCATTTCCTTTACTCTGTTCCTTTTTTATTACTATTGTTATTCTCAGCGTTCAATCCGGGTCTGTGTTTTTCCTTTTACACTTTTAGGCTGTCAACAACAAGCGTTTGACACGGAAAGACGACAAGACAACAACCTAACTTAGAAATCTTACGAAAAAGATGTTAATGGAATCCCATGTCAGGAGCCATAGCTTTCCTTTTAATCTTACATCGTTTCTATATAAATTGCTCTAATTTTATAGAAAACTCCACTTTTCTTTTTGAGATAGAGCCATAGCTTTCCTTTTAATCTTACATCGTTTCTATATAAATTGCTCTAATTTTATAGAAAACTCCACTTTTCTTTTCCATCTCAAAATAATTTATAATCTTACTTATGTCCGAAGAAAGAGCCACAGAGAAGATAGATTTTTGGGTGAGAACGACGGCGCATCAGATCCATTAATCGTGTATGCAAAAGAATTAATTTAGAGTCTCGAGTGGGCATGATTTTCCCGACTTGTTTTACATCTACACCATTCCCTTTGGATTTTGGGCAAAAAGTGACCATTCGTAACGCATCCCAATGCTGAATTTTCAAATAAAATTAACCAAAATAACAACGCCATCATGCTTTAAGGACATGGGCTGGGGAAATTGTGTTTGAAAACAAAAGATCCATGTGTTTGTTACCAATGGGCCCTCAACAACAAGTAAATGTTCTTGATTTCTAGAACTAGGCCTAGATAGATACTAAATTAACTTTTCCGACCAATCATAGCATGTACCTCCAGCTAATTTCTTCCCATGATTCTGGAATTTCCAGCCATACACACTCTCAAATTGCAGATTTTGTAAATCACTTTATGCTCTTGTCCAACTTCTCAAATTTCAGCGCAATTGCATCACGGTTGTCGTTCTCACACACTTCAATGAGAGATTGTAGTGCCTTGGATACTACTTCTTTTTTCTTGTCAATATAATCTCCCGGTGTATCACCAACCTCAAGAGAGCTGCAAAGGACCTTGAACCACTCCTCAAGAAATTGGGCTTTCTGTGAGAAAACACAAAGCAAAAGAAAAAGGCATTCTTTATATTTCATCATCAATGGACAATATGCCATAAACCACCTTCGACAGTTCAATTCACCATTAACCAACAAAAGCACACCTCGGTGTTACCACAATTCACACGTACCATACAATAGTTAACACAAATCTCGCAGTGAGGTGCCAGTAAAAACCAGCAAATTAATTGACAGAGAGAACAAAAGGAAATTCTTTGGTTTCCTTAGCTCTCCATTTTCCTCCTCAGCCTGTAACCCTAACATGCTATACCATGTCGATTTTGAGAAAATAGTGTCTCAAAATGATGATTAAGGTACATCAAACACACAAATACGGAAAGCTTACTTTCAGAAGAAATTCTCTCAAGGGTTGGTCATCGGCATCTGAAGCAAGGCTAAGCACATGCAGCATGGTTGAGGTTACCTGTATGACAGGAACATGATGAAAAAAAGTCAAAACTGACGTACAAAACTTCAGACAGTTATCCAGCTGTATAAATCAGTTTCTTATAAAATTCCCATAATCCAAAATAAACTCGAACATTGAAAACTTATACTGAAGCCACCCACATTTTGGAAGAGTTATCCAGTATGCTTAAAATAAGTCAAGAGTCTGACCTGCTTCTCTAGTGCAAATTGATACTTGAAACATGATGGAGAGAAAATCTTATCAGAACCTTGACTCTCCAGTACATGCAGGACACCTTGGACAACATCCCGGAAAGATTTCCCATAGGCTGCAACAAATGAATTGAAAAAGCTAAAAAAACAAACTTATCATCGAAATCCAAGATCTTAAAAATCACGTGCAGACACAGAACACAGTCATCTTCAAATAGTGCCAGCATGTAGGAACTGTAATTGCAGTGAGGAGCTCACCAACTGAACAGCAGACAATATCAAACTTCAGTTAAACTAAATGTTCAATCTGTGACAGTTTTCATGGCACATGTAAAAGGAAGCATGTCTACTACTCACCAAGTACTGAGGCTGGCACGGCCAAAGCAGAAGCAGCTTGTATTTTGATTTTAAAGTTAGAAGAATCGCGCAACAGCAGCAACAGAACACTGAAAACAGATGGAGCCCTGCCAGAATGCAGGTGAGTGAATTTCATTTGGTAATTTAGAATAAGACAGTAATTCACAAAAAGAGTAACATAATTAGCAGAAGGGGATAAATGTTACTAAAGCAGCATAGTTATGCTAAACAAGCAAGCCATTTTTGCAATATAAGACAAAACATGATTGACAGCATTGATTCACGTAAACAAAAAGACCAATGGGACAAAATAAAGGTCTTTCCTGATACAAGTTGGATGAGACAGCTACTAGCAAAATGTAAAGGGTGGCAAGGGATAAAAGGTCTTGCTGAAACATTTACTCCTCTGCAATTCTAATATAAAGTACAAGTACAAACAATTGGATACTGACTTAGCACTTCATTCTTAAATGTCATCTTACCAATCCATATCTCGCAAGGATAAAGTTTCATTTAAAAAGAGGTTGCTCAGTGCATAACAGACATTCCATTGGACCTGTTAAATGCACAGGAATGCTTAGCGGATAGCTTGAGAACAGATAGATAAAGTATGACTATTTTACTATTTCATTGCACTTGCCAAATGCTTCTTTTTTCTACTACAAGCATCATAACAAATATTTTTTACCTTAACATTTCCGGTTGTAACACAAGAAAGAAATGCCTGAATAATTCTCTCGGCAAGATCTGGACCTTGGGCTGAATTTTGAGGGTAAGACTTCGCTAAATATCCCTGTCCGCATTGCAGATTGCTGCTTGCTGGCAACATCTTGAACTTGTTCATTGATAAGCCTAAATAGCCTGCGGGCTGATCATGCATACCTGAAGAACTGTTAAAGTCGAAAATTCGAGAAAGATTTCCAAGAGCCCTCACAGCATTTGATTTAACCTGATACCCGATGAAAAGATATTTAACCATACAAATAATAAGAGTCATGTAAGGACTTTAATCTAACAGTTATCTATCAACAACAGTAAATTGAGAACCAGGTAGCAGCTATAGGTTAGCCCACGAAACAAAGGATTAA
Organism: Erythroxylum reticulatum; assembly: GCA_025504915.1. Classification (NCBI taxonomy): domain Eukaryota; kingdom Viridiplantae; phylum Streptophyta; class Magnoliopsida; order Malpighiales; family Erythroxylaceae; genus Erythroxylum; species Erythroxylum reticulatum. The sequence goes on along the minus strand of JANSVA010000217.1, from coordinate 31,298,216 downwards.
CATATACATTAAAAGCCATCAAAGAGTGTGCAATGTCAGTTTAATGTTTAAAGAACAGTTTATCATTGACTGTAAATATTTGGACGTTAATCAAAGATATATACATAAAAAGGAGCACATATCAATATTCTTATACAAATTTTTAATCAGTTGTCAGAAACCGTAATTATAGGAATTTTGGCATAACTGATAGAGATGATGGACCAATTAATTTACCTTGTCTCCATCTTTGGTTAGATGCAAAGTGCACTCAGTTAAGACAATCAGTACTTCCTTGTTTGCTGTTGAGTCAACATCATAAAAAAAATGATTAATAGGACATCAATTGAAGATTTGTTTAGTCAATTTAGCATAGTACTATGTTATGCTAAAGTGCACCTGCAGACATTGTCACAGGAAAGTCGTGCACAAAGAGACGCAAAGAATCACATATGTTTGCCATGGCCCAAGAGGCTGTTATTCGCACCTGAAATTAAAGGAATCCAGTTAGTTCGTATCAGTTGCATGAAAAATTGTAAAACCAAATGATAAATGATATTACCGAGACCAAGGGATCATGAGAATTGATCACAACAGCACGGATAAACTCGTCAAGGATCTCTGCACTAAAATTATTGAATTCCACAAGTTTTAGATGCATGATTAGCATTTAGTCAGGTAGAACATGTCAATGAGAATTCCAAACATATTAACAAGCCAGAAAAAATAACCTCTGAAAAATTTGCCGAAAACAAGATATCACGCCTATAGCTCGACAGGCAGCTGATCTAACAGAAGGAACCTCGTCATGAAAAGCAGTATTAACCTACAAAGATTTTGCAGTTGTAATAACAAAACTGAATAGGGAAAACAAGAACATAATTACGTTCCACTAAAATATAAGCCAAGTAAACTTGAAGTATAAGCTGTGTTGAAACTTACCAAAGAAGAAACAACAAAATCCTGTTTCTCCTTGGTGAGAGAGAAGAATACAGAAGAAGTAATACCCGCGAAGCAAGTAATCGATGCCGTCCTCACCTTCCAGGAAAAAGAAAAAATCAAATAAAAATTAAATGTTTAAGTTATGTATATTGGAAAGAGAAACTACATATGTAATGGTTAATATCATTTAAATGTTATATTTGTCTTGAATTTAGGCAAAGAAACCAAGCGAAGCTTCCATCAATCTGTGATAAAACTGAATCAGTGGTCAACTTAATTAATTCATAGCAAAGATATTTATTTTTATGATTGAAGTTGTTATAGCAGAATTAGGATTGGATATAAAAATCAATTTGATGATGATTGAACATGGCTTTACAGCTGCTCCTACTCCAACAATTTCCAATTTTCTAACTCAACCATGTACCAAATAAAAAGAATTTTCCAAAAGAAAACATAGTTCCGGGAACAAAAACTCTTACATTTGTGATATGGTTAACAGTTGATTAACTGTATTCAACAGATGGAAAAATCTCATAATGGGAAAGCAGTTTGCAAAAAGAAATTTCTACAATCTGAAATAAGGTGATAGAACACTAGCAATCTTTACTTACATGTATTCTAATATAGTATCCAAACACCCAGTACACCCAGTGCTTAGTGAGTAAATAACAGTGTATCCCTTAGGCTCTAGATCAAAGAAATAGAAAGAAAAGAAGTATAGTAGTAATGTAGGCTCACAGGACTCCTCCTAAACCTTCTCCTCCAAAGAACTCCTAGAACAGAGAGCACCTTCTCCCCTCTTTTGGTTAGCTTTCGAAAGGCTAACCACTCTCCCAAACTTCTCTCTATTTTTCCTTGTCCTTTCTTACCTCATGTTCTGCAGAAATGCCCCCTCCTCTCTCCTGCCCAGTGGGCCCTACTGCTGCCAAGTTAGTTAGGATTGTCCCCCTTTTTTCCCCTGCAGC
>JANSVA010000217.1:31268330-31279932 GCA_025504915.1 Erythroxylum reticulatum | reverse complement strand
CGATACCCTAACATCCCAAGGAATGTCGACAAGTACTTTGATCGAGGTCGAAATCATCCAATCGTTAAGGACATCAACTTAACGATCCGAGACTCAACTTCTCAACTAAAGACTTTCGAAACCTAAACTGAAATCCTAAGGCTTATGAACTTTTTGAAAACAGAAATAACACTTTTGAAAATGCAAAACCTTGACTTTGATACCACCTGTAACAGCCCAGATCACCCGCTTACAGATATTGTCCGTTTTGGGCCTTGGCCTAGCCAAGCCTTCATGATTTTGCTTTTCCAGAGGCCTTCTCAGGAGGCCACTCATCCTGGAACTACTCTGGCCCAAGCACATTTAACCTCAGAGTTCTGATAGGATCCGGTGCATTAGGCCATAGAAAACGCATCTATAAGGGAGAGGTATCCATACCCTTATAAGGCGTATTTCGTTCCCCTCTCCAACCGATGCGGGATCTCACACTACTAATCATAAGCTCAGCTTAGTCACATGGGATTATCAGTGTCACCGTAAAGAAAATGGAGGTTTAGGGGTTAGGAAGCTTCGAGTGATAAATAAAGCGTTCCTTATGAAATCTTGATGGCAGTTAATTCATTTCACCGACAAGATATGGGTTAAGGCTTTAAGGGTGAAATATGGAATTCATGATACTGTGTCATCGTTGATAAAGAGGTTAGGCTCACCTTTTTGGAAAGCGGTCAGATCTTTATGGGGTTAACTCTCTGCTGGCCTCGTTTGGACGATCGATAATGGCAACATTGCTTGATTTTGGACTGATAAATGGTCCATCAATAAGCATCCTCTAGCGGATTGAATGATTAATGACATTCCAGAGAGTAATTTGATTCAACCAATGAATGCTTTTGTGCAACCAGATGGGAGCTGGCATTGGAGTTGGTTTGAAGCATAGCTTCCTCCTGGGATCCCAATGAATATAACTTTGGATTCGGTTTTGTTATTCAGGAACGAAAAGCATGGGTTCTATTAGCGATATTCAGCTAATGGTATGTTTTTAGTTAAGTCAGCGTATGCTATATTTAATGGAGGACAAAGAGCCTGCAAGAATAATGAATGGACGTGAATTTGGAAGTGGAAAGGGCCAGAGCGGATCAAACTATTGCCTTGGTTAGTAGCCAAGGGTAGTTTGCTTACAAGATGGGAGTTAGCTCGTAGGCATGTGATCTAGGATATGTATTGCCAACGTTGTGAGGAGGGCAAAGAGACATTAATTTATGTTTTACAAAATTGTCAATGGGCCAGATTGGTGTAGAATCAATTAGTGCCAGTGGATTTTTGGTTTGAATTTTCCTCTTTACCTCTTTAAGCTTGGCTACAAGATAACTTGAGTAATAAATGGGGCATTAAGGAGAATGATGATTGGGATATATGTTTTGGAGTTGCAGTTTGGCAGATATGGAATTGGTGGAACGTAAACCTTTTCCAACAATAGGAATCCTTCTCATCTACGTAAGTCCAAGACATTAGAAATAGAGTTTATGAAATCAATCTCGTTTGTACGAAATGCTCCATTTAGATGTTTAATGTGTAGCACGATAGAGAGCAGTCGTGGTAGCTTCCCTTGCATGGTTGGTTGAAGTTAAATGTGGATGGATTTGTTAACCTAACTACTGGGTTATCGATAATGGGTGGACCGCTTAGGGGCTTTGCTATGAATATAGGCAGGGGCTCAATCCTCACAACCAAGCTTACAGGTATTTTTCAAGGCCTGTGGTTTGTATCGTGTCATGACATACAAAATGTATTGGTGGAGACTGATTGTGAGTTGGTCATTAATCAAATACTTAATGGGATAGACATTCACATTAATGGCCATCTAATACACAGTATTAAAAAGCTCATCTGTCGTGATTGGCGTGTAACCATCCAATATGTGCCAAGGGAGGCGAACAGGTGTATGGATTTTATTACTAAATATGCTTACTGTCTTAGGCATGCCTCTCATGTTTGCTCCATCCCTCCGTTGGGGTTGGGAGAATTATTGTTGTATGATATTAGGTTTCATCCTATGGTGGAGTAGTAAATAGGTCAATTGCCTTTGTTTTAAAAAAAACTTTTGGAGCTCACTTTGAGAATCCCTAGTAAAGGGAAGATAATAGAATGGCCATCTGATAGTAAGAGAATGGTAATGAAGGGACATCATAGAATGCTATCCCAAGACCAATTTCTAGTCAAAGAGGATAAGGGTTAAAAGAGGAGGAAAAGACAAATCCTGAGGAGCTAGAAGCTCTTTAAGGCCAATAGGACATTTAAAGGGAATGGGAGAGATTGCAAGAGAGGAGAGAGATTCTTGGTTAAGCTTAGATGGCCTTTAAATAAGTAGGCTGTTGACAAGTTTTAAATAAAAAAAACTTTCATACTACAAGTATATAGATATTAACTCGTAGTATAAAATGTATCATTTTAATAACGATTAATCAGACACTTAACAACTTGAATGCGCTTTCTCTAAAGAACTAAAAGATTGATTGAATTAAAAATAAATTAACTAAAATTCAAATGACTAATCAAATGGAACACTTGAATATATAAAGCTAGCAATAAGAATAAAGTTAATCAAGGCTAGAAACTTAGGAATTATTCTGTCCATGTTTTTTCTTCCCTTTTGTTGATTCAATTATGCTTAATCCTAATATCCTAAGGTTTTGATTACCCTTTCTTGAGATCTAATCAAGTAATCCTAATTGAATCGATAATAATATAATTGCAACCTCTCGATTCACAAAACTACTCCTAACTATTTAATTGGATTTGAAGCAATCCTAAAGATAATTAATTCATAATTAAAATCTCTCTTCAATTGTTTAGTCATCTAATATTTGCATGTTTATTAAGCTACCAACTCTCATTATGCACCTTAACACATATAAATTGATTCAAATCGTCCAATTTATTACCAAGTATAAGCGTAACAAATATCACAAAGCATTGATATATCTATTGAATTCAACAAGAATAAGGTTTAGCAAAACAGATCAAAAACACTCCCTAATTTGGATTCAGAACCATAATCATGTTCAACGTCTTAATAATCCAAATCAACATCTAAGAAAATGAAATATATGAAGAGAAAAGAGAGAAAAACGATGTTGTATCTTGGTATAGAAATCTAGAAAATCCGAAGCTGCTGTTAATATCTTCTCTTTGATATTCTTTAAATCTAACATGCAGCTTCCTTTTTGGTGTTTTTATTTTTCCTTAAATACTTCTTGAGGATTTATGGTTTTCCCACTTAATTTGGTTCTAAAAATAGCCCCAAAACGTCAAGAATACAAAAATTTCGTGTGTTGAAAAATAGTCTGTCAAGATTGTGCATAGTGTCACAATCGTGACTTCTGCTTATCCATCTTCTCTGTCACGATTGTGGCTTCTTCCCTTTTCCAAATTGTTCCTCTTTTGTTTAATTTCTTGTTTCCACTCACTAAAAAACAAATAAAACACCTCTTGAAACATAAAATTAAAATCAAATTCTTACTCTATATGAATCAAACAATTAAAGCATATAACAAAAACACAATTCAAATCCTAAGCACATAATTATCTTCTAAGAAAACACTTCAAAACACACTCATGCTTAGAAAACATACTATAATATACATCTATTAGAGGGAATTGAGAAGAGAGGTTTAAAAGGTCAGTAAGAGAAAGAGAGATAATAGGGGATAGGAGGAGGAAGGGTAAAATGGCAAAGGAAGAAAAGAGCTAGAGGATAGAGAGTACGAACCAAATTCAGAAAAACTAGGTGACATTATGCTTAAAAAAGAAAAAAGATAGACAAAGATAAGATAAAGATTTTTTAAAAACTATTTCAAAAATAGTAAAAAGAAGGAAATACAAGAGAAAAAAACCAAAGAAGACTAAAAAAATCCACCAACATCCTAGAAGAGAGAGTTTTAAGTTATAAATAAAGGATTTACCGACTATAAAAAGGCAAAACGACTGGAAGAGGCAATAAGGAACTCTAAGGAAACTAAGAAATAAAACAAGAGAGAGCTAAAAAAAAAAAACTAGAAAGATAAAAAGGAAAGCTTGGAAGAGGAGACTAGGAGTCTCTTGGCAGAAGGATAGAGATAAAACTAACTTAACGGAGAAGAAAATGAAAAAAAGAGAAAAGCTGAGGAAGAGCCATAGAGTTTATAGAGATTTATTAGAACTATTTATTTATTTTAAAAAATGAGCTAATAATCATTTAATTGCTCTTAAAAATTTGCCAAAAAGTTTTAAGCTTATAATTATTCATCACGTAATTAACTATCTTAAAAACAAGAGAAGCTAAAATGTGTCAAAAAATGCAACAATGAACTAATAAAAAAAAGAATAGAAATAAGGAGATGCATAAAAGGGAGATCACTTAACATTTTGTAGGCAAATGAAAATACAAACGAATGCCAAAAGTGAGAATGTTACATATTTTTATACAACAATTATACAACTGTAAATGCAATTGTGGGTAATATAAAATATCCCTGCTCTTTAGGGATATGAAAAACATATGAATTAACTACTATCTCTCTCTCCTTTTGGATTCCTCTTTCTTCTTCTCTCTTTGGGATTCTTATTTCTTCTTATCTCCTTTGTTTTTGATATTTTCATAACAAATAGTATCAGAAATTTACAATTCTTGCCCTAAAAATTCTATAAATATGAAGAAGATGAGTGGAATCAAAGGTTTGAGAAGTTTGAAGAAAGTATCCAAAAAATTAAGGAATCTCATATTCGAAGTAAGAAATAGATGTAGAAAATTAAAACAATGTTGACGAAGAAAAGCATCAAAGCAACATGAATTTTAACATTACTGTGGTGACTACAGAAGAGAACAATAAGGAATCACTCTCTACTTTCATATCACCAACATGAGTTTTTAAGGAGAATCACAATCAAAATGTTATTTGGTACTTGAAGAAGGGTGATGCAAAAAAGTTTATTTTTGTCAATGTTTTCCTTTTCATCCACTCCGTAAACCTCCTTGATAATATCGCAATTCAAACTTATGGATAAGGTTCTCTAAAATAGGATGAATTGTCACGTATTTTTATAAAGCTTTAACTGTGAGTAATATAAAATACCTCCATAACCATTCCTCATGATATGAAAAATATATGAATTAGCTCTGCTTTGTCTCCTAGATTCTTCTTTCCTCTTCTCTCACCTCTTTTCTTTGTATTTTCATAACAGAGAGCTCTTGCAAACAAATGGAAATGATAGAACTTCTGGTGAGAAGAGAGAACGCTTGTAAGAACTAAAACATCTCGCAATATTTCAAGTAGACATTCATGGCCAAGTTTTCTGAATGTGGAGAAATGAATTAACAAAAACAAAAAAATTCATGTATCTTCCTGTCCATGTTTACATGTTACAAGTGCAGGGATTACAAAGTATGCTAAGAACAAAGAAAATAACATCTCAAAACAGTGAACAAACAAAAGCAGCAATCAAATATGTTTAGGGCCAGAACTCTTGGTTAAGCATTCACATGAACCACGTGATCCAGATTCGGTTAGAAGTAAATATGCCATTGCTTAATGAGCCCTATAAGAAAGAAAACAAAAATCCTCCTTAATGCACAGTACATCTTTGACGCCAAGTAGCATTTTCAACAAACTCCAATAGCCTCTGTTTCCCACTCTGCTTCTTCATTATACTCCAGCATGTACTTGCTGAAATGCTTAACCTTAAACTTCCACTCTCCTTTCACAGGATCATACGATACAAATTCAGCACCTTGGTCCTTAGCCTTCCTCTGGAGCATCTCCTTATATTTCTCAATTTTGGGGCCTTCCATATATTGACGCCCTGTCTTTTTGTCAAAACACTTGATGTTGAGAAGAATAACCTCAGCAGGCTTATTGAGACCCTGTCCAACCGGTGGTTTTTTGCTGTCATCCATGTAAACAATCACTTCCCGATTGTTAAACTGAACAAGAGATTCAAGATCAAGACACCGGACATCTGTCTCACCCAAAAACTTAATGTGGCCAAACCCATGTCGTCCAACAACAAAATCCTTGACATGACAACAATAGCCAGGCTCAGCCCTTTCTTTGGCTGCGAGTTCCTGGATTCGAGGTTCTGAGTAGTAGTCTGAGCGCCTGAGCTTTGGCATTAGAGCCTCAATGTCAGCTCCATGTTCATACACTATTGCAGCCTCCCCTGCTCTGTGACCACTAATTGCTACATATGAGTCCTCTCTTTGAATACCATTGTCCTCTTGGACTCCATTAGGTTTTTGGTTGAGTCTAGCATGATGACCTCGCCCCTTGGCCATACCATCTTCAATAAAATTCTCTGCAAAAGACGGCAGATACAAGGATAAACAGGCAAAAAATTGCCCCAAATTCCGCATCTTCAATAGAAACCAACATTAGACAAGGACCATTTCTTCACTTAATTCAGATTTGGGCCTGAGATGCGCTCTAAGCATAAAATTCTTGTTTTTGTCAAAGACTAGCAGGAATCACATAACAAACATGCAAAGTATTTTACACACTCAGGTAACTCTTCACCTTGGGTAGAAAAACCAGAAAACTGAACCATCTTCATAAGCTTTTACCACACAAGATCACTGAACAAGGGTGTACCAGTGTCCAAGAGTGGGTAAATCAAAGTTCTGAATAAATTACCAAATTTTTTTTTTTTTTGAATAAGTATGAAACCAGCACTGACAACTCAGGACAGTTAAGTGTTAAAGACTTCAATGGTCAATAAATAGATCCTAAAATCTAATGTGGCAAATCCATCAGAAACCTGGTTGTTTGGAAATCTTAACAACTATTATCAATTAATACAAGCAGAGCATGAGAAAGGAGCTTTAGCAAAGGGTGATGGAAAGAGTGCAACAAATATAAGTTAATTGCAGGACAGACAACTGAGGAAACAAAGTCCTTACTCTTTTCCCCACCAGCACTAGAACCACCCAATGGATAAGCATCCACTGGTTTTGTGGAATTACCTGCAAACATAAATCAAATTAAGAAATATACTACGAACTATAAATTGATTTCTTGAATGAACAAGAGTATTAAATTCAAAATATAAAGTCTGCATGACAAAAAACCTTATGAAAGAAATAAAATGACAGCGCAGATCACTCAGTATATATTGTGCACATTGAGATGGCCAACATTATAAAGGAAACCAGGTCACTTAAACACAAACATGGCAGAAACAAACCAGGCATGACAACAGCAAAAGCTTGCAACTTCTAAAGTTTTAAAAAATCACCGTTCTCGAGCAATTGAGAAGATGCATCCTTTCTTAAAGACATTTTATCTGCACTTGCCCTCAAAGGTAACTGGTCTGTAGGATGGATGACCAACGCTCTTGGATTTTCCCTAGGAATGAAGAGAGCATCCGCCTTTGGTGTACTGGGTGTTTCTTCCTCACTAAAAAATGGAACCTGAAAGCAGTACAACATTAAAAAGAAATTAAATTACAGAATTTCTATTACTTAAGTGTCTTAACACTTAGGTAATAAGCTACTCTGAGGGATTAAATCCTCACCTTTGGACTGTCGAGTTTGGGATTATATTTCCTTGCAGGTAACCGAGTTCTTCTTTGCAACAGGTGCCGAGAAGTCAACAAAGATGATATTCTAACAGGAACAGGTTTGTCAACAATCTGACAAACAACAATTATTTCAGTCTCAACTAAATCTGAAAAAATTAGATATTGACAAGCATAAATACTTAAAACAATAGCTACATACCAGGCATTCATAAATGGTCAAAAAAAAAAGATAAAAAATAGTACTCACAGGCATGCTTGCGATCCCATATTGAACTGAAGGGGAAGTTCCACCTCGACCAATAGACATTTGTGGCATCACAGGGAGTGTCCCAAATGGATTTGTGACAGGCATGGATTGTAAAGCAACAGAGTTCTGAGTTGCAGACCTTTTAAGCATAATCATAGTGAGTGTTATGGTGTATTTAGCCCTCAACATTTCACTTTAATGCGTAAAAAATGGACAACTTATACTACATTTCATGCAATTTAATATACATAATATGCAGAGGGAATATATTTGGCTAATCAGACTTCAGAATCCAATACATACGATTGTCCGAAATTGCTCTGACCAAAGATTCCAGATACACCAGCAAAGCCACTTGTACCAGCTGGAAAAGACAGTGAAATAAAGTCAGTACTCTTTACTAGGAACATAAGAATCATTAAGTGAAGATATGTGTCAATAAAGAAAACTAAAAACTAAGTACCTGATAATGTCTGACCATTATTGCTAAAGCCAAAAGCACCAGTAGATTGAGATGGTTGAGGTAGTTGAAAAGCAGAAGACTGAAAATTACAGAAAGATCATTAGTAATCAAATCTATCTAACACCAATATAAAAAAAGTAATAAAGGCCACACATGCATGGGAAACTAATTCCAACCATGCCAAGAACTAGAAATGGGATATGATATGCAAAATCTCTCCATTTTCAAGTTTTCAGTCGACTTCTGCACTTTATATTGATGGGAAACCTTTTCCTAGAATAAAGTCAATGTATGCAATGCACAAGACTCCCCGGTTTGCGGGAGTCTAGGGAGGGTCATAATGTACACAACATTCTCTTTGTATTTTTACAAAGAGGCTGTTTCTGTAACTTGAAGTGAAATAGGCAAGATTCTACTATCCTACAGAAACAGTAAGCCTTTTCCTAATATCTAAAATCCAGCAAACTAATAGGATGGAAAAGAATATCCAAAAAACGGTGAGTAGTTATATAGATTCAAAAGCAACTTACAGTTGTTGGTCCAAACCCTGCAGGGTTACTTGAAGGAATCAAGGAAGGAGTGCTTGAGAAAAGGCCTCCAAATCCAGTAGAAGGACTGTTGAATAAATTTGGTGGATTAAAGGATGGGGTAGTGTTCTGTCCGAATGCGGAACCTGTCTGCCCAAGTGCAGGTGTAGTGGATGCAAACGAGAGAGAAGGCTGAGGGTTACTAAACATGTTAGGAAATGGTGAGGCAGTTCCTTGAGCAGCAGTAGAATTAAAAAGAGTAGAAGTTGAACCAAAAGTAGATGTGCTTGATGTGCCAAACATGGATGGAGATGTACTGCCAGCAAATGCAGTAGTAGATGCTGAAGAAAATGAGGCTGATGGAAATGGGCTGGATGAAGATCCAAATGGTGAAGTGCTGAATGCAGATGTGGTCGAAACTCCAAAACCAGGAGGTTTTGAAGCAAATGGGTTGGGATTTGTTGATATACTACTGAATTGACTGGAAGATGATTGACCAAACGATGTTGAAGGGGCAAAGGGATTTGATGATACTGTGGACATGCCAAAGCCGATACTACCAGCAGCTTGACCAGGAGGAGTTGGTCCACCTGCAATTAGATTATTAAAATCAGCATTGACTATCATCATTCTTGCAGCATCAAATTATACATTCATATGACATATGTGTGTATAGATATATATATATATATATAGAGAGAGAGAGAGAGAGATGAATTATTTATGAGCAGCTACCTTTATCTCCCAACTGATAATCTTCCCATCTGAGTTCTTCATGGCTCTTATCCTTATAGACAGGCATGGCTGAAATTGACTCTAACTTCCCAGGCTGCCCACCACTGCTTTCAGTCTCAGTCGTCGGTGTGTAAGGTGCTACTCTGCTTCCTCCACGTTGAGCTCCAAATGTTGACTGCCCAAAACCACTGCTTCCAAAATTTGGAGTAGCAGCCGAAGGTCCTGCATATCAGTTCACAAGAAAATTTATGAAGTAAATAATAATCCATTTGGAAGCCCTCTTTCTTTTCTCATGACAATACTCAAATCCTAAAAGAAGCTTCATTCAAAGTCATGTAAAAATTACATGGACATTTAAGATAGCTCACCAAATGGAGAACCCTGGCCACCAAAAGGTGTTGGACTGCTTACAAAGGAGCTGCTCCCAAATGCAGAACTTGATTGGCCAAAACCTGGACCTGAGGCAAAGCTGAATGATGGAGTACTAGAAGCCCCAAAGGCAGGGGTACTGGAAGCTCCAAAGGCAGGAGTGCTGGAAGCTCCAAATGCAGGAGCGCTGGAAGCTCCAAAGGCAGGGGTACTGGATGACCCAAAAATAGAGGCACTTGAAGCTCCAAATGCTCCACCTGATCCAAATACTGACGTACCTGTACCTCCAAATGCTGGGCTTGCTCCAGAACCAAATGCTGGGGTACTTGTGCCACCAAAAGTGGAAGTGCTGGTTGAACCAAAAGCTGGAGTTGTAGCAGCACCAAAGGTTGGAGTGCTAGTAGCACCAAAACCTGGAGCATTCGTCGCACCAAAAGCTGCATTGCTGCTAGCACCAAATGGAGTACTGCTTGAACCAAAAGTTGTGGTGGTTGTTGACCCAAAACCAGGAGTACTACTGGCTCCAAATGTAGGCTGACTAGATGCACCAAAAGGTGAGGTCGAACCAAATAAATTGCTACCAAATGCAGGCTGTGATTGCTGAGTAGTTGTTCCAAAAGGAGTACTTTGACTAGTGGACCCAAAGCCTCCAAAAACAGGTTTTTGGCCAAAAAGAGAAGATCCTGTAGAAAGAAAAAATAACCAACTGTTAAAATAAATCATCACTCTAAATTCCATTAAGCATCTAATCAGACCAAGTCACTGACATATAAAGAAATGAATCCAGACCAAAGTTTCAGTGCTACACAGGAAGCAGAAAAGAATCACACAGAAAAATCCATAAGAAATTACACATAAAACCCTGATGAAGCAGACATAACCTATGAATCAGCTCAACATAAACGAGCATAGGCTTGAGCTGGTTGCAATGCTAAGTTTGGTATACCAAAAGAAAATAAAGAATAAAAATTATACTGTAGAAGATATGGGCATTAAACAATCAAAATATACAGACACATAACAAACCTGAGTATGCTATAAGTTTGTTTGCACAAGCTACCTAAATCACATGCTAACAAGACAAACAAATTCACAGTTATTTACTACAGAATCAGTTAAATGTACAAAATGGAGCAACAAAAAGTACAGAGTGCTACTAAACTAACAGCTATGCTTACCACCAAAAGTAGGTGTTGAGGACACTCCAAAAGCAGGTGCTGAGCTACCGAAAGCTGGTGATGATGAAGCACCAAAAGCAGTTGTAGAAGAGAAGGGTGATGAAGCCTGTGAAGCACCAAACACACCAGTCGAGGTGCTCCCAAATATGGAACCCCCAGTTTGCAAGCTAAAAGGAGTTGAACTACCAAATGGTTTAGGAGCAAAAGGATTATTTGCTGTATTACTTGTTTGACCGAAAGGTGATTGGGACCCAAATGGGCTAGCAGATGACTGCCCAAAAGCTGTTTAAAATAATTTCAAAGGTTTAGCAGATACTTGACATAGAGTTATAAGAACAAAGAAAACAACGATCATTAAATGAAAGCAATGGAATCATTGTACCACGAAACATTAAGATCAAAGTTCATTCTACTTAACAACAATAGAAGTAGTTCATTCACATAGATGCAACAGTGACAAAGAAAGGTGAAAAAACACATCACAACAACACCGATCAATAAATGAAAGTAAGAAAATAAGAAAAGCAGCTTCACAGCTTTCTAAATACTTGTA
>JANSVA010000217.1:31231655-31243350 GCA_025504915.1 Erythroxylum reticulatum | reverse complement strand
TTGTTATCCGACCTCTAAACGAAGTGACCCTTGAGACAATAGATTCCTCACACATTGTGCTATCTCTCCACAAAAAAACTTGGTAGCATTTCGAATTGATTGGAAAAAGGTTTAGATTGAAGGAAAGTGAAGGAACCTATTGGAATAGTATGAACTAGTGTTATTTTACTAAATATGCTTCGGCATTTTAAATATATATGGATCTGTAGGGTTCAAACTGAGATGATTTTCAATATGGAGTAAACTAGAGATGTAGGTTTACAAATTATATGAAGAAGTCTAATTCTGATTCAGCCTCTAAGATGTCCAATATCTGGATGGAAGTTGAGCATAGAATATTTGCTTCAGTATAAGAATGATTCAGAAAATAGGGCCTGACGCTTACGATATCATAGAATGAAGATGAACCGAGGATGACTAATAAGGGTTAATTGGAATAACCATACATGGAAACAAGCACAAGCACACATTTTATGACTCTGAATGTTGGGCTCTAGAAGTAGGGTCCAACAGTTGTGGTATCAGAGCAAGAGTTGGGTTCCGAAATCCGTGCCCAACAACAATGACTAGAATCATTTAGGAATAATACATAAATGCAATATGAATCTCATTATAATTTCATTTGCAATATACAATTATCCCATGGACTTTATCATATACATCTAAATATGTACAAGATAAAGAATGTCATTAAATAATTTGTCACTAAACTACAACCAAATCGATTGATTGTAGGGCATAAACCGACAAATATGCCTTTCATGGCAATCCATAGAGTGAATGCTGCTTGAGTTTTTTTTTTTTTTGAAAAAAAGAAAAGGAATGAATTAATAAATAATGGAAATTACATCCGCAAAAGAAGGTTCATAGGATAAACCCTCAATAATATAGATAACACATTAAATATACCTACAAAATTCTATTTTGAAAGTAGTACACAGATCAAACATTTAAAGAAAGGAGTAAAGCGGAACAACAATCAGTTGCAAGGTTATTCCTCGGTAAAATAATTTATTGAATCCCATTGATAATCTCATTGATAAGTGCATCTGCGGTTTTGCAATTGGATTTAAACCTTCTTGCATTCCTTTCTTTCCAAATTCTTTGCACATATACTCTTATGGCTAGTAAGTAGAAAATTTTGTCAATATTAGGAAAAGCTTGAGTAGGTAGGGAAAGAACGATGATGGAGTTAGAATTATTAAATCCAATCCATAAGGATTTTAGTTTCACCTATTCCCAAATGCATTTTGAAACTAAACATATGAATAATAGATGATCTCTAGTTTCATCATGTGTACAATATAGAGCACATCTTTTACTTATGTCAAGATAAGAAAGTCTATATACAGTATCAAGCCAATTTCTGATAATAACCATAGGAGAAATGATACCTTGGGGAGAAGAACTTTATGCCAAATGATTCTACTCTAGTCAACTTTTAGATTCCTCACTTTGAGCATATCCATAGTAGTGTTGTTTGTTATTTCGAAAGTTGGAAGATCCTTCTAATAAAATGTACCCTCTTTAGATGAATTTGGATAATATTGTGGTTGTAGTAGACTAAGTTAAGTAGGAACCCTTTAAAAGTTACCATCATTGAATATACTAAGCTTAGTATGTAGAGGGAAGAGAGGGATCATTGATGAGGCTAGATGGTGGATAAGAGGGCCTTGGCCTAACCAATTGTCAAACCATAAAGTGGTAAGTAACCTATTGCTAACTTACTTTACACTTGATATCATCTCGGACTAAGTTCCTTAAATGCAATAACTGATTCAAGAAGTAAAAGTTTGAAGATAAGTAGATCAGGTGGCTTTGGTCCATGACAGCTTGGTGAGACTTTTAAAAAGTAATGTCTTACTAGAGGAATTCAAATACTTACTATCATAGAAGTGTCTCCAAATGCATTTTTCAGATTCTGCATTGCAGTCAGTTCCACAGATTTCATTAGCTAGTGAATTGGCTAGTGTTGAGTTCTGAATTTTTTCTTACATTGTAATATTGTAGCAACCGAAACTAGTAATGGATTTGAATTCTTTAGGGAGTTAGCAATATTGGAATTAATAAATGGTCTCACAAAAATTTATATATCATACAAAAAATTAACGAACTTCCTTTTACTTACCAATTTATTGAAGTTAGTCTTGTACTTGTCCGTCATCCTTATAACGACTTTATGAGTAGTAAAGGGAAAATGTGAATAATATATTACCTAGATACTCTTGTTCTTGATAAAGTACCTATGTATCCATTTACACAATAGAGGTTGATTGTCCTTCAATAGTCTCCAAAGTGTTTTTGTGAGCAAGACTGAGTTCATAGTTTTAGTGTAACAAATTATAAACCATCTGGATCCTTAGGTGTGTAGATATCTTTCCATTTCACCATAGTTTTGTGGATTTTCTCTTTATTGCTGGTCCATAAGAATTTACTAAACATACTATTAATTTCTTTCAAGATTGAACTTGGAAAAGCTAAGTAGGTAACTGAATAATTATAGATGGAGTTGAGAATTGAGTTAATGAGTTGCGTTCTCCCTTCTCGTGAAAGATGTTTGGAGCTCCATGTATAATTGAGTTAATGAGTTCTATCAAGCAGTTTAGTGTAATCCTTTTCTTTTAATGTTTTTAGAGAGATGGAGATGCCTAAGTATTTCATTGTGAATTCTTGTGAATGAAAACTAGTTAAGTTTGAAATAAATTGTTAAAGATCCGAAGCACTCATAGATAGAACTATACTACTTTTGAAACAATTTACTTGTAGTCCTAAGACTTTGTGAAACATACTTGGAGCTTTAATTAAGGTGCAAATATATATGGCATCAACTTTTGAGAGTATAATCAAATCATTTGCAAAACATAGATTGGTTAGTTTAAATTTACCACACTTTGACTAATATTTAAATTCCTTTGTCCTTGCCACTACATTCTCAATGATCTTATGGAGAGTTTGCATCACTAGGGAAAAGTTATATGGAGATAAAGGATCTCCTTGACTGATCCCTTTGCTAATTTAGAAAAACGTAGTAGGCTGTCCATTTACCAAGATGATATATGAAGAAGTCATCAAGCATTGTTCAATCCATATGAAAATTCCTAGAAATTCTATAGCCTGTAAAATATTTAGAATGAAACTCCAATCATCATTGCCATATGCTATCTTGAGATCAACTTTAATACCACAATTGGGTTAGCTTTTCCTCTTGAAGTAATTGGTAATGAGTTCTTGAAGTACCAAAATATTATCACCAATTATCTACCAGGTATATACACTCCTTGAGTGTGGCTAATGTGCTTATGAAGAATTCTTTTAAACCTTTGAGCTATGAGCTTGGAAATGTTTTCTTACAAGGAATTGTAATAAGTAAATGGTTTGAAATTAGCAAAGCTATTCAACTCACCATTCTTTGGAACAAAAGTGATAAAAGTCTTATTGATCTCTTTAAGAAATGTATCTTTACTAAAGAATTCCATCACAACTTCTGAAATCATGTTGCCAGTGAGAGACAAAGTTTCCTTGAAAAACTTGACATTAAAGCCATCAGGCTCAGAGGCTTTATGAGGATGGATAGATGTGATTGTTGTTAGGAAACTGGGTTGAGATATAATCCCAACGGTAATGGAATAATCATGAAACATTTTTTCGTGAATTTTGATATTCAAGAACTAAGATGTATTTAATTCTATGAAATGATCGACACAAATTATAATAAGCGGAAATTTAATTCGTACCTTATTCCGAAGCTTAATCTTTGTCTTGTTGTATCCCTTGAACTATTTCTAAAACTGAGTTGTCTCAACCACCGTAGTCGCACAAGTGTTCGAACTCTAATGGTACCCATAAAACAGATTGAGAGAACTCTGTAACTCTTATAAAGAGGTTAAGCCAGAAGTGCTAGCTCCATAGAGCTTAAGCCTATTTATAATAAGCTTTAGACATTTTAGCAATTTAATTGAAATTAAATTTTTAATTTTAATTAAACTTTAATTAGAATTACAAATAATTCTAATTGAATACCAATTATACCTAAATAAGATTCAATATCTCATATTGATCCTTATTACTAAATATCTCATATTTAATCATAAAGTTTCTCAAACTTTACATTCAAATCCAACATGATTAAACTAACTTTCCTCTCTTCAGTCCATTATATATGTGAGACCTATTAGGTTCCCAAATATGTTGGCAATGATTATAAAATATAATTTTAATTCATAATTAAAATTAGATAAATTAAAACTCCTTTTAATTTAACTTTAATTCTCTAATTAAACAATTTATAATCATAGATCAAAACTAGCGTCTAATAACACATCATGACTACCCAAATATTTAGGAATGTCAAAGTAGTTTTAATTAACCTTTTCGTGCATAATTTTTCCATATAATTCAATCCTATCATCATATAATGTTCCGATTAGACATAGAGCATGAAATTAATGTATGCTCTATTTTGAGTCTAATTATATTAGTTCTCCGCCAGTAGCTTTTGATTCAATTAATGACATTTGTAAATTATTTCTAAAACATCATTTCACCTTAGCCAAGGATTTCTTGAATTAGTACTAATCGAGAACAACGTAACATTATCCCTAATTACTTTAGGGTGATGAATCCTATCTTAATCACTCAACTATCTCCATATAGTTCATGCTACATCCAATGACTGCCGATTAAATGGCGTATGATCAATTAAATCATAAGTAGTATCAAAACATAGCAATCTTTATACAAGATAACTTTGATGACCTTAAGTCAAAGGATCACTTATATAATCATCACAATTAGAATTCCATAGATATACAAGTAATATTCTAAATGGATTTCTCATATCAATTCTGTTAAGTGAACTTGTTCTCTGGCAAACACCTACACGTTTGTTTAAGTATCTCTACACTTTAGCATATGAGATCGACTACTTCCTTCATAAGGAAAAATAAAATGTGTGCTAGTCTTTTTACGTTCTATTAATGTCCAATCTTAATAGAACAATAACTAGGAACATTTAGGAATAATACATAAATGCAACATGAATCTCATAATTATAATCTTATTATAATTTCATTTACATTGTAAAATTATCCCATAGACTTTATCATATACATCTAAACATGTACAATATAAAGAATGCAAATAAATAATTTGGGACTAAACTAACAACCAAAGCGAATGGCTGTAGGGTATAAAACAACAATCTCCCACCTGTACTAAGCCAATCGTTTAAGTATCTTATACCATATCATCATATGATGATTATTCTACTACTAAGACAGTGGCTTAATGAGAGAACTCTACAAGATTCTCTATAGTGAGCCTTGATTAAATCTTACAACTTCCATCTTAATTATCATCATAATTAAGAAAATTTGCCTAAGCACATTCTTGAATCTTTGATGAGACATTAGCTCCTTATGTATGCCCAATGGCTCTAATGTCCTACAGTACATTACTATCTTGAAAAATGCAGAGAAACTATATCAAGTTCATTAAAGAACTTGTTGATCCAATTAATCATTTCCATTAAACGAAAATTGTATTATGGCTTAATTAGCAACCAATTGCTACATTCAAACATTTTCAATCCTAAATGATATTGTTCTAAGTAAGCAAATTTTAATTAGGACTTACTTCTAAAGTTATATCCTTATTATCTTAATCTCAAATATCAACTCGCACATAGAGTAATGAATATCTTTAATACTTCACAAGTATCTGATATCTTAAATACTAAACATCTTTAATACATTATCTATGTACTTAGACTTAGAATAAGTTATCAACATCTAATCTATCTCTATAGATCAAATTCCTATAAGTAAGTTGTTACCTTTTCATATCCAACAAAATTTGTTATTGGAAAATTATATGTTCGACAATTAAAAGTTATAACTTTTGTTCTCTGTAAGTAATATGTCTCCATATAGTCCCACTGAAGAGGATAACTATACTCCCACTTACCTTCACGAAGCTATGATAAATCCATAATCATCTCCAAAATAAACTCTTTGAATTCATTGTGAGAGTGAATCTTTCAATGTCTCGTAGCCTTTTAACTATACATTAAATGTCTCATTAAAGGCATTAGTTCCAATTAGATGTAATGTTATGAGATTTGAACCTTTCAAATTCCTTCTTACACCCATAACTTATTTTAAGAACCATTCTCTTATAAGTATACATTAAATCAATCAATTTTTTCAATATATCTGTAAGATTATATCAAACTTTTGGATATCTTATAACACTTTATTACTCAATTTAGTTCTAAACTAAATGGATAATATGTGCTTCAGCTAAGCATCACATCCTTAAATCATTAGCTTTAACTATTTCAAAGACTTAGCGCTTCATATCTAATATGAAATCTTGCTAATTGATTTAACTAGAATTGTACAAGGTAAGTCATTTTACTAGGCATTGCTATAAAAGAAATACTATTGCATTATATAATATCTCATATTGTATTTTACTCCTTACATAAATCCATACTCTTACGAATTTAGTTTTGAAGATATTCAATAGAGAATCTCATTCCCTATAGATAACCGATAATCTCAAACTTACCACAACAATCTTATTAAAGTGCTTTAGCATTCTCAATGCTTTATTTCTACTTAGATTTAAATAACTTGAACTTTTCAAATTTTTAAATCATTATTTCATTTAATATAAATGCTATATCACATAAATTCATTACTAATAAAATGAAACATTAGTATTATCCTTTTTATGCATTATTATTCTATCCAATACATTACATGTATAAGATTTAACAATTCAATACCATCATCATCCTTTCACCAAAAGTCGATTTGGTTATTCTTCAACTTTACAAGTTTTCATATGATTCGTAATCAAAAGGATACATATATCCTTATATGTAACTTTATGATTCTCATTTTGTTGATTTAACCAATATGACATAAAAGGATTGTCTCGATTATCCAAATTTTTATTCTCACCATTTATGTTAATCATAAGTCTCCTTTGATCCAATACATATACAAACTATTTGCATAAACTTGGATAAACTACTATGACTTAACAATCTATTTCTAACCATGCATTAAACATTACAATAATGTTGAATCTAAATTTACTATCAAATTCTCATAAGCATGAATTAGAAATACATATGATCTCTATCATATCACATATAGGCAAGAAAAATTATGCAATCATTTTCTTTTAATCATAACTATTATCATACTGTTGCTAAGCCTTTAATTGTAGTCCATAATTATGTTTTTGGAAGGCTAAATTAAGTTAAATAATTCCAAAATGATACTCTACCTTTCAGTGCTACTCTATACAGCCCCTTGCATTTTGCTATCATAGTGTTGACATACATCTTACATGTCAGCGTCAAAGTTTATGAGACATTAGTCAACTAAAAATGTCAATATATTTTTTCATATATATAATTTTGGGATATCTCTACAACTTTGTCACTATATCCTCAATGGGGATTATAGCAAAATTGCATAATGAACATATAATTTTCTATCTAACTTTTGAGACTTTTCTCAAACATATCTTATGTCCAAGAACTTGGGTTCACTAACTTAGCATCAAATATACTAAACAAGGTAGGTTTCACTCATAACAAAATAATTGTAAGAAAACAAGTAATCAATTATATGCCATGACTATCAAATAAAATTAGGACTTTAATCATGCATTTGATTACTCCCACTATTTTATTTGAAATAATATCCCTCACTACTATTTGGAAAGATTAATCTTTCTAGTGGGATAGGATCTCATTCAAATATAGTTGATCTTGAGTTTGTTCAATAAACCAACTAGACCTAAATTTTCAATCACATCTCATGTAACTCCTAGATTCATTACGTGACAACTCTTTCCAAAATATATCTTATATATTGTTTCTATCCTTGCCTCTAAATTTATATGATCATGAGTTTGCTCATTCAAATCACACAAATTTAGTTAAGTAGAACCCATTATCATAAGACTAAACATGTTCGGGTTAAAGCGGCCTTAAGTTTGCTCAATAAATCTACAATAAATAGAACTTTGGTTTATTCCTATAACAATAGAAGGCAATAATCACTTTCTCAACTTATACTTAATATTTTAATGAGGGATTTAATTTTGTTCGTCTCATCAAACATAAAATTGCGCGTAAAATCTTAAAACATACCATCATGCATTAAAGTATGCATCTTATGCACTTATAATCAAATTACGTGCATAAAATATCAAGTTTCGTTTGATTCTAGATATTATTCTTCATAATCTAAAATAACATTTTCAACTCCTTGGAAAACTTAAATTAGATTAAAACCATTTATTCCTGAATAAAATAAATTCCTATTCCAAATAGAAATTTAATTTGATTTGAAAACAAATTTTCAAATCCAATTGAAAACTATTTCCAATTGTCTTGACTCCTTTGATAGAATTTAATTGAAAACAATTTTTAATAAATTGTACTTCTTACTTATTATAATTTTAAAAAACTTCTTTTTCAAAATTATATAACTAACACATTCGAATATAATTAGAAAACTTTTTCTAATCTAATTAAAAATTACTATTTCTAATCTCATTAGAAATTGTTTTCTTTAATTAGAAAACTATTTTCTAATATTAAAAAGAAAATATTTTCAAAATTAAATAAAACACTTTTAAATTTAATTAAGAAAGCTATTATATATTATTTATTTAGAGATTTATTTCTTGACTAATTAGAGAACCTTTCTTTAACAAGTTAGAAAACTATTTTAAAATATTAAAGGAAACACATTTTTCTTAATTAATAAATCAAAACACTTTTCAAATTTTAATCAAGAAAAATTCTTTATCTAAAAATCAGGAAACTTATTATTCATAAATAAAGGAACAAATTCTAAATAAATTAAGTAATAATTCTCTAAACCAATAAAATTATAAATTTAATTTATCTCTATCAGATCAAAATAAATAAATTTAATTAAGAAACAACTTTCTTAATTATTTAAGAAAACACTTTTCTTAATTTTAAGGAGTCTAATTAATTAATTTTAATCTAATTGAAACTAATTAATTATAATTTTAGAAGTCACTTTTCCAAAATTAATTAGGAATCAATATAATTATTAATCTTAATCAAATTAAGAAAAATAATTACCTTTGGAACTGATTTTTGAAATTTAAAACAATTTTAAAATTATGTTTAGAATTTAATTAAATGAAGAATATATTGTTTCTTATTAAAATTATTCCTTTTTAGGTTTAAGTCATACTTAAACTACTAACCAAACAAACTCATGCCTAAACCTACTGCCAAACACCATCAGCTTCAAACTAAAGAAAACCTAGCCTTCATAGCATGTTGCAGCCACCGATTAGCTTCTTCACTAGCATCATTGCCGATACTAGCACTTACAGCCGCCACCTCCATTACCTCAAAACGCATCTCACTAGCGAGAGCTTCTCCAACTCCTTACGGCTCCCTCATCTTGCCATCAAGTGTCTTGCTCATTATGAACCATTTGATTGTAATGTTTCCATTTGGACCGAGAGGATCATAGGCTTCTATAGATGTGAAAACAAAACAAGAACGGAAGAAGAGAAGCAAAATGGTGAAAGAAGCAAGCTTGGTAACGTCAAATAGACTTGTGTTGTGAATGTGATTTGGGTTGTTTTCTTAGTTTAGCTGAAGATCCAGACGAGAAAAAGAAAGAATAAGGTAATGGAAGTAATGGCCTCTCTCTCTCTTCACTTCTTTTAAGCTGAAGATAAGATCATTACAATGTGTATCAACTGCTCCTATCCTTTTTCTCTTTCCTTTGCACACCAAAAGACTTAGATGTCGTTGATTGTGTCTGATCATCTTTCAATTTTCTAGGGGACTTCTTCTACTAGGATCTTTCTTTGTGGGAGGCTACAGTAGTGAATATGGTTATTAGAAAAATGAGGGTTGCTTGTGAGTGAAGCTCTACTATAAGAGTTCTTTCGATCTTTAGGATTCTAATTTGAACTTTTCAGATTTATGGGTTTATAATATAAACTCTTCATATTTTTGAATTCCAAAATTATAAGATCAATCGTAAGCAACTAATTTAATCAAATTATGGAAATAAAGTCCGCTCTAATACGACTGTTAGAAAACTAGGTTAAGATCTGATCCCAACCGTAGCAGAATAATTAAAAAAAATTTTGTGACTTTTTATTTCCCAAAAACAAGATCTTTTTAATTCTATAAATTGATCAAGATAACTTATAATAAGCAGAAATTTAATTCGTAACTTATAATGAAGCTTAATTTTTTTCTTGTCCTATCCCTCAAACTGTTCCCAAAATTGATCTGTCTTAACCATTGTAGCCACACAATTGTACAGCCTCTAATGGTATTCACAAGACAGGTTAAGAGAACTTTGTAACTCGTACAGAGAGGGTTAAGCAAGAAGTGCTAGCTCCATAGAACTTAAGCCTATTTATAATAAGCTTTGGATGTTTTAGTAATTTAATTGAAATTAAATTCTAATTTCAATTAAACTTTAATTAGAATTACAAATAATTATAATTAAATACCAATTATGCCCATATAAGATTCAACATCTCATATTGTTTCTTATTTATTAAATATCTCATATTTAATCATAAAGTTTCTCAAACTTTATAATCAAGTCCAACATGATTAAATTAACTTTGCTTTATTCAAACTATCCTATATGTGAGACCCATTAGGTTTCCAAATATATTGGCAATGATTATAAAATCTAATTTTAATTCATAATTAAATTAGATAAATTAAAACTCCTTTTAATTTATCTTTAACTCTCTAATTAAACAATTTATAATCATAAATTAAGATTGACGTATAGATGACTATCCAAATACATAGGAATGTCAAAGTGGATTTAACTAACCTTTTCATGCATAATTTTTTCGTATAAGTCAATCATACAGTGTTCTGACTAGACATAAAGCATGATATTAATGTCTATTCTATTTTGAGTCTATTCATATTAGTTCTCTGCCATTAGCTATCGATTCAATTAATGACATTTGTAAACTATTTATAAAACATCATTTCACCTTGGCCAAGAATTTCTTGAATTAATACTAATCTAGAACAACGAAGCATTCTCCCTAATTACTTTAGGGTGATGAATCCTATCTTTACCACTCAATTATCTCCATATAGTTCATGCTACATCCAATGACTACCGATTAAATGACTTATAATTAAATAGTGATCGAAGGATCACTTATACAATCATTACATTGAGAATTCTTTAGACATATAAGTAATGCTTTAAATGGATTTCTCTTATTGAGTTTGTTAAGTGAATTTGTTCTCTAGCAAGCACCCACACGTTTGTTTAAGTATTTCTGAAGTAAATCACGCGTTAATATAGACTTTACGTTCAATGGACTAAATGCAAAAGAAGGTGGGTTGAATTGTGTATTCTTTTGCGTGAATACAATCCCCTTTCAAATTTCTTTAAAAAATAACTTTTCAAAAACTATTAAGTAAAAAATCACAATGTATTGCAATTAACTTCTTTATACTTATATAAAACAATAGAAATTGAAAATTGAGAGTTAGAGAGTAAAGGTTGACCCAGTAATTTTATCCTAGTTCACCCCAAACCGTGGGCTACGTCCAGTCCTCAGAATCCTTTCTGAGATTTTACTATTCTTCTCACAAGTACAAGTATTCTTTTTCACAGAG
>JANSVA010000217.1:31216934-31231555 GCA_025504915.1 Erythroxylum reticulatum | reverse complement strand
AATTATTAGACATGAAGTCATTTTGACTTAATAATTTCTATACTTTAGCCTATGAGATTGACTACTTCTTTCATAAGGAAAAACAAAACATATTCTAGTCTTTTTACGTTCTATTAATATCCAATCTTAATAGAACAATGACTAGAAACATTTAGGAATAATACATAAATGCAATATGAATCTCAAAATTATGATCTCATTATAATTTCATTTGCAATGTACAATTATCCCATAGACTTTATCATATACATCTAAACATATACAACATAAAGAATGCCTTTAAATAATTTGTCATTAAGCTACAACCAAAGTGATTGGCTGTAAGGCATAAAACAACAATTGTATCTTTGATTTTCAATAGTGAAATAGATTTGGTTAATTAAGTTACATAGTTTAATGAAATAAAGTCTTTTAGAATTTTCTTAAGAAATTACTTAGAAGAGTGTGCAGCTATAGATTTGCTCATAAGCTCACTGAAGTACTCATAAGCTCTTTGCATAAGCTACGTCTGAGAATCAAGAACAATGATATTGCAATTGAGTGAGATAATTTTGTTTCTAGCCTTTCTTAAAATTGTGGCTTTGTGAAATACAAAAGTGTTTCTATCTCCACGTTTCATCCATT
Source organism: Erythroxylum reticulatum (assembly GCA_025504915.1). Taxonomy (NCBI): domain Eukaryota; kingdom Viridiplantae; phylum Streptophyta; class Magnoliopsida; order Malpighiales; family Erythroxylaceae; genus Erythroxylum; species Erythroxylum reticulatum. The sequence continues at coordinate 31,230,931 of JANSVA010000217.1, read as the reverse complement.
CCACTCTTACTCCTTGTTTGGATAGGGAATAATCAAATAACAATACGTGAGAGTAGTTGTGTAATGCTTCCCTTTCCCTTGCTTCAATTCTCTAATTCCCAAGTTTGGTGTATTGAAGTTGTTGTATAACTTCCAACTCCCCTCTCGCTGTGTTGACAAGGTTGTGTGTGTTACTAATATTAGCACTATAAAGTATCTTCATTTCCTACTTGATTAGTTGTAACTTCTTTGAAAAGATAAAATGCTTTGATCCTTGAATGTCAGACTTCAATGCAATCCAGAAGCCTTCCTCAAAGCTATTTAGTTTCATTAGCAACCACATCAAGAAATCATCCAATTTATATCATTGTGGAGATTTATTAGAAATTTTGATGGAATGAAAGAAAATCTCTCAATTTTTCTTGATGGAAGAAAAGATATCTTCATTATTAAATGATGAAGTAATAATTTAATAAGTGACCATATCTTTCTCATTTACCAATTGTCATATGCATATGAAAAGAGCCACAAAATTGGAGGAAATGGATATCATAGATTTGATATATTGGAAAAATAGTTGTAAGCTTAAAAAACTGAAGCTCAGTTTTTATTTTAACAACTAACCTTACCTTTGTTATACAATATGCTCCTTTACCTTTAATTAGGGTGAATTTAAGCATCAAAATGCATTAAGTTGTAAAATTTTATATGTTAAAAATGCATTATAACATTATAAGAAAGTTAATTAATTAATTACTTATCATACCATTTTGGGTATATGATAGCTTTTGGATTTGAAAGTGAAAAGACCTTTCACATATTGTGTATTGATATGCATGAAAAATGCACATTTTTTCGTTAGTGTTTACCATGTTTTTATAAATAAATTACCTAAAATGAATTGATTGTTATCATTTTTAAGTAATCATTAGATATGTTTCCTTGGTATGAGTATCGTCAAGAATTGAAGAGTATTACAAGAAAAATCAAGAAGAAATCTCAAATTTTGATTGAAAAATGCCTAGGAGATCACTATGTTCCATGTTGTGTAAAGAGAGACTATATGGTAAAGAAAATGCTTTGAAGTGTATCAATGCATAAGATACGGTCTTATAGAAAAGGTATAAGATATTCATGACCTAGGATCAGGGCATGTTGGAGCCCATCTCGCTTCGTAGAAACATTTGAAAGAAAAATGCAATTCTGTTTTGCAAATTAGTCATTAATTTCTCATACGAAGTCCAATTAAGGTTATTTAATATGCGATAAAAATGTTAGAGTGAGATGTATATAAGTTTCATATTTTGAGTTGTTTGAGGAATATAGACACTCTGGAGGTTATTTACTCTACCTAGGTTTTAAGTTTTCATAATAAAACATTCTTTTTTATTTTAATTAGTTAGTTAATGGTATGATATTTTACTTAATTCTTATTTCTTATTTGTGGGATTGATAATCTATTTGCCATTATAATATTGGCAAATAGTATGTGCACTTACCTTCGATTGCAAAAGATATTTTGTGTGATAAAAATTTAATAGTATAAAAATTATTATAATAAAATTTTTTACCCCCTTCTCTTATAAGCTTGGATATAGTATAACATTTTAAATTTGTATATTATATTTTTCTACCTTTTTATGATTTGCTTGTCCTATTTGCTTATTTTTCTTATGTTAATCATTATCTTAAAGATAGGAATCGTAATAATAATTAGTTTTGGTTTGACAATTAGATCAATCAAAGCCCTTTAATCATGAGAGAAGATATCTTTTCCTCACAACTAGAATTCTAAGCCAAGCTTGAGTCAAGAAGGCCATAATTTAGAACTCTTTGTTGGTAACTGACAATGTAGCTGAAATTTTGTTGAATTACTTTCCCTATTAATTGCCTAACCCTTCTTTGACTGATAAACATATTTGGTCCATAAAAAAAATGGATAATTCTATAACTCCTCCTGTTTTAAAGTTATCAAACCTCGCACTTCACACATTCCATGGTACAACATTGTTTGGAAAGGTTCTTTGATTCTTAAAGCATCTTTTATCGCATAGCTAGTAACTAGAAGAAGACTGACAAAATTAAAGGGCCAATGATCCGCTTTGTGCCTAGAAGCTAAAACTACTGATCATCTTTACTTCTAGTTCTGCTACATAGCCACAATTTAAGGCAGAATGCAACGCACAATGAATCTTTTTGCCCAGTTGTTGATTGGGATAACATATTTATGTGGGCTAAAAAGCAATACCAAAATTATGGAAAGCCCAAAAATGTCAAGCCAGAATTGCTTTGTGTATGCCATATAGATGGAAAGAAATCAAAGATTGTTCAATAATCATAAAACTAAAAATCATGCCTTAGCTCACAGGATATACTATTGGATTAGAGAAATCATTAGGGCTCACCAAGCTACTAAAAATATGAGCCACTCTCTTAGAAGAAGATGGAACCTTTAGTATCTTAGCTTCTTATTTCTAGTAGTCCTTATGGATAATAGCTGTAAAGATAGACGCAATCTGACTAAACTTGTTTGGCATAACGACGTAATGTCTCCTTTTGATGCCTTTTATAGCTTGTAAATGAATTATTTTAATTTTAAAAAATAGGTTTTACAACCATTCTCAATAATCATTTTTTATCCCTTAACCCATGGTATCTTTTATTATGAGAATTTGGTTTATAGATTAAGATTTTGAAGGTTTAGTTTTAATACTTCTAATCCACAAATTTTTTATTATATAAGAATAAATCCATTTTACCTAGATGGATTGAGAGCCACTAAACAACATTCACAACCTTTATGATAACGCCACCTTATTAGTTATCTTGGTCAATTAATACCTAAGTCTCCTTCTTTAATAAATGAGCAAACCTTAAACTGATTCACTCTAGATCCCAAGTGATTTGCAAAGGTTCAAGTCTAAAGAAATTTCTTTTGTATCTCTTATGCATTTCTAAGGTAAGAAGAGGTAATAGGACTGTGAATATGTAAGTTGTTAAAGACAATACTCATAGTTGGATAATTCTAAAACTTGTTTTTGCTATTTATGTTAAGATCATGTTATCATATTAGAGGCATTAAATTATTAAAGGCACTTAGATTTAACCAGTTTTTACCCTATTTTTCTTTAATTATTTCCTACCCAATTTTATCCTTTAAGAGTAACTAATTTTGAGATATAACCTTTTTTTAATGATAATAGGCATATTTTTAGCCAATTACCCTATTTTCTTCATGAAAACTTTTCATCTATTTTTTAATTTTGAAGGATTTGCATCAACTTGACTACTTAAACTTAGATTTTATTAAATAATTTTAAAGACAAGGTTTGTTGTGCTTACGATTGCTAGTGCATATTAATATTTAAATTTCTTTCTTCTTAATTGCAGTATTGTTTATTAGCAAAAGGGGAATATATAATGGATTCTCCTATTTTTAGTTCTTCTTCTAAGTCCTTGGATATGTTTTCTATTTTTATAAATTAAACTTGTTTAGCACTTAGGTAGGATGAAACTTGGGATGGACTTATGATTTGATTATTTATTTAATGCAATTTAATTTTGATTAAACTATATGTTTTGATTATTTCTTGAATTAATATCTTTCGATATTGATTCATGTATCATTCATGTATTTGAGATTGAAATATCCTTTGTATGGATAGATCTAACATGATTAAAAGTAGTTGCATGCAAACCTAAAAATATAATGACATGAATCTTCCAAATTAAGTTCAAACCTAATAGGAAAATTCAGATATCGAATAAAGGAGATTTCAGTTAATCATCACAGAAATAATCTTTAATTAAATTACATGATAAAGAGTTAGGAATGTAAGAAATTGTAAGTAGATTCGTTATATAGGTATTACTTATTTGATTTGGTTAATTTTTTTAGTGATTTGTATTCTAGGTGATTGTTTGTGTTGAACCTTGGTTTGGTTTTACCTTTTAAATTAAATCATCATCTTTTTTATTGGTTAGATATTTAGAAAAAGGTATCGACTAGTACTTTAATCCTTGTGAGATCAACACTCAATATTCACCGTCAATATAATATAGTTCAATAGGTGCACTCACCTTTATAGATCTATATATTAGGAAAATTGTGTACGAATACTCATATTTATGTCATAGGAAAGGTAAGCCTTTTATCTATGAAAAAGCCTACCAAAGTAGTGAACAATCTAGTTGCTCATTATTGTATAGTCTCAAAAGTAACTTTAGTTTAAAAGGAAGAGACATGAGAAGAAGGAAGGACCCTAAGTTTATTAAAGGTGGATGAATCACCAAAAACTTGGCTATAAATTTTACTCAACTCTACAAGTAAGGATTTAGAAAGATTTTGGGTTTCTGGTGTTTGTAGACATTTTGTGGAAATGCTAGGACTAGAATGCATATTTTGAGCAATCACCTCAACTGCAAGATGTGATTCCATTGTGAGAGAAAGGAGGAAAAAATTAGAAAAGAATGAGTCAAATATAAACTAAAGAAGAGTCAAAAGGAAGGAAAAGAGTCTAGAGAGTATCCTAAGGTGAGTCAAAAGATGAGAGAAAAGCATCTGATTCCTTTCTTGAAAAGGAAAGGAACTCAGCTTTAAGATAGTGGTAAGAAGAAAACTGCGTCTTTAATAATAAAAAAGTAAAAGAATTGAAAATTAAGGGTATAAAGGAAATTCCAAAAAGCGGTTTTAGCATATTAATAGAGTTTGTCCTTTTACAAGTCTTAAACCTGTTTCTAAAGTTATAGTTTGAGAAATCATGAACTGTAATATCAGTAATCAATGTAATTTATGTAGTTTAAAGGGAATGAGATAATCAAAGACAAAATAAATTATGAGTTCCCATGTTAGTTGTGGTCTCACAAACTACGAGTAGGACAACTTGTTGGAAACAGATTGAGATTGAATCATGGGTTTGGTGGAAAATAAATTTTTTTAGAGTTTTCCATCGGATCCCGATAATTGAATAATTTGAATAATTAAATTGAATCATAAAATAAGAAATCATACCTGATTTAAATTTCCTATTGAATTTGTTTCGAAAACATTTTGATTTGTCAACCACGAGTTGTTCACGTATTCAACCTCTAACAATATTCACATAGTAGTTTCTCAACTGTTGAGAAAAAATCAGGAGTGTTAGCTCCCTTATGCTAATTCTCTAATTATAGGAAAAGAGTAATATTTTAATTTTTATTAAAATTAAATAACTTAATTATAATTAAAGTCAAGCTCTGATTATAATAATTTAATATTAATAAATCAAATATCTCATATTTAATCTCTAAAGTTTCTCAAAATTATAATTAAATAAATTTCAATTTAAATTAAGTACATTAATTATAATTAAAGTTTAACTCTAATCATAATTAATTTAACATTTATAAAATCAAATATCTCATATTGGATCCTAAAGTTTCTCAAGCTTTATAATTAAGTCCAACTTAATTGAAATTAAATTTTCTCTTTTAAATTGTTCTATATGTGTGACTCATTAGGTTCCTAATATGCTAGCAATGATTATAAATTATACTTCTAATTCATAATTAGAATCAGATAAACTAAAATTCCTTTTAGTTTATTTTTAATTCTCCAATTGAACAATTTACAATCATAGATCAAGATTGACGTCTAGTAATCTATTATGACCACCCAAATATGAGAATGTCAAAATGGTTTGAATTATCATGAGACAACTTATAAAAACATCAAAACAAGGTAATTCCCACATGAGATACGTTAGTATTCTCAAATTTCAAGATCGATTATACAACCATCATTATAAAAAAATCTACAAACACATAAGTAATATTCCATTTGGGAACATCATAGTCGAGTAAGTTTAATGAACTTATTTTCTAATAAGCACTCATACATTAGTTTCAATATCTCCATACTTTAATTTATGGGATCAATTACTTTCTTTATAAGAAATAAGCATAATATGTGTTAGTTTTACAATTTCATCATTATCTTGTCTTGATAAAACTATAATGAGGGACATTTTTAGGAATAAAACAAAATTGTAAATTAATTATCATAATTATGATCTCATCATAATTTTAATTATATAGTAATTATTTTAGAGATGTTTCCTTTAGCATTAAAACATCATATGTAATTAATATAATATATAAAGATAAAAATGTCTTTTATTAGTTAAATAATAATATCATTAATCAAATTGCAACTGACTGATTGACTGCAAAAGAATAAACTAACAGAATTTAAAATTAGTTCTTTAGGTGAGAAGAGAGTATGAAGTCCAAAATGTATCGCACTATATGAACTTCAAAGCGACATCTCCATGTCAGTCTAGCTACGTTTGTTCTTTGTTACTGAAAGGGAAAATAAGTCTGCTATAGTTTTGCTGCCGTTTATTTTGTTTATTCATTTGTTTTTATTCAGATTAGTTAGGCCAATGTTACTTCGTTAGAGACACAAAATCTTCTCTCCCTGAAATTCCATTCCTGTTTTGACTTTAAACAAGAATGTTAAGACAATGTAAACATAATAGACTCGGAACTGTTGGATTAATCAAGACTTTAAATCAGTGCCATCATAAACAGGGAAAATGATTGATTAAATACTTGAAAATACATTCAATCACTGGAGATTTTTACATCTACGACCAAACCGTAGTCGACACATTCGAATCTTCCAACAAACTAGAAGCAGTCCAGGAAATCAAACATTAGAAATAAAAGCTCCTATATACACCTACTACTTTTATTATAGAAGAAGATAGGAATGGTACGTTCATCAATGTTTACATGAGACAGCAGGCATTTACGTTGTCATCATTGAACATGTTACTGACCTTGTCATCTCCCCGGTGGCTAACAGGGATGTTGCCATGCCTGTCACCTACATTATAGCCATGTCTATAGTAATTGTAACTCTCTTTGAATTCATTGGTCGTGTCTTTCCAATAATTGCTCGCAGATGTGAAGTACAACGGCGGATTCGGATACGGCCAGAACTCAGCCCTTTTCCCAGCCCTCCTCACTGCTTTCAGAACCTTGTTGCGATCAACATACCCTGCTACTGTTACCTTTTCCAGTGCCAAGTCTACTTCCACCGAATCAACACCTATTTTTTAAAAAAAAGAAAAGACCATATGCCGGAAGTAAATAACAAAAAATTATTTACGTTTGGTCCTAAAATTACCAAGTAATTGAACTTGTTACCTACTAATTATTAAGGGAAACTAATCAGTGAGCAAATCCATTTTGAGGTAAACTTAATCCAGTGGAATAGAGGAAATAGATTCCAAGTCCTTTAAAATGTTTGGGCAAAGAAAAAGAAAACATAATATACCTCTAAGCTTGTGAATAGCATTCCTCACTACTCTTTCGCACCCTGTGCAGCACATCCTGACCTTGAGCTCCACGGTCTATAAAGTCAACACGCCAATTAAGATTCTGATATCACAAGTAAGGAAGGTCTGATGTCGGCGTAAAAATTTTTGTAAAGCCCTGGGTAGGCCTTATATTTACGGTTTGTCTGAGATAAATCGGGTTTGAACTGTTGAAAATAAAAAAAAAATTTAATCCAGTTTGGGATCCGACTAAATTCTTTTAAGTTTGAATCGAAAAACATAAATACCATCCTAATCACAAGAGAATTCCCGTAAGAAGCATGACTGTATTTATCTTTCTCTATAATTTCTTCCTTCGTTTTGATTTAAGTGCAGCTACAAATTAAATGTCAAGAGCCCCACAAGCATGAGTGCATTTATATTTTGTATAATTTAGTCCCACGTTCCTTTTGCCCTTTGGCACACCCTTGGTGCTTTTTACCCAGTTTTGGGAAACCAAAGACACTACGGAAAAGATAGACATTGTTTGTAGACTTTAAACTAGTTGTCAAGGAATCTTAGACATGAATTAAAGGTTTGGCAAAAGGTGGAATTTCCAGTATTCCGAATTTTTAACAGACACGAACGGTACGTGGTTTTCGTAGGAATTTAATATGTTTTTCATAAGATGAAACTTTGGCTTATAAAAGTCTGAAAATTTTAATTCCAAGAGTAAAATCATTTGCATCACATAGAAACAAGATGATGCGTACTAAGAAGGGAAAAGGAAAGAGGCCTAACTGAAAATTTAGGACTAGAAGTCATAAAACATATAGGTGATTAAGAAGGGATCTAGCTAATTAAATACAAGATGACGCGAATGCTCGGGACTAGTAACATGTATACTCTTCAGTCTTAAGTTGAAGAAATTAACAATAGCAATTTACATCAACTCCAACTATAACTGTATATCAACTAGTTATTTATTTGATATGATTCATTTGCCTCGGCGGCAACCATTACATGTACAAAATTCCAATTTAGAGTTGACATATTAATTTTAAGATGATCTCCCTTAGCCTCTTATCAATAGTAGTCTTAATACAAGAGGGTACGTGTCTGTCCTATCATTATGCGCATGCATGAATAAATTAATTAAAATGGACAAGGCAATGTATAAAAACACTATCCTCGATGTAGGCTACGTCACCTTTTGTAAGGCTTTTTATCCTTTAGTAGAGGAAACTGAAAATCCCGACAAAATGTGGGGACAAGAACAACCTTAAACCATCTATGTTTCAAAAATTTTGGTTTGGATTCTTTCATTTCGTTATCTACTTGTTGCAAGAACACATAGCAGGTCCAGGAGTTATGAACTTACGATTGATGGAGAATGTTCAATTTAAGGCCAAGGAAGATACCTAGGTTGATCAAAGAAAAAAGGAAAGAAGAACTTATGGAATTAACTTGCATGAAAGCGAACCTGCAAAGAAAGTGGTCGACTCTTGGGCATGTTGTAGTTGAAGTTTTTGATGCTTTTGTGGTCGTCTCGAAAGTAAAAGTAACAGTACGTGATGGCGGATATGATGGACTTAAACGCTCTCTGGAAGATGATAGCCATGGAGATTATGGGGTTGGTTTAAATATATAAAGCGACAGAAAAGCAGTGGAGAGAACAAAATGCAATTGAGAAACAAGCCCAGTCCTAGAAGATATTCCTTGATGGCAATGGTATTCCAAGTTCCATTCTCCTAATCTGTAATATATTCCAAAGCTGTCTGTCTAATCCTATTCCAAGTGATCAACGTTTTCTTGTGCTTAAATTCAATGGACTTTGGGACCCAAAATAATTTAACCTTTTGGTGAGGGAATGGTATCGAATAGACTAACGCATACATACGCTAGCTAATGTTTGTTACATATATACCCATATACATATATATTGTTGTTCAAGCTTGCTAACAACATGGTTGCTGACACTAGCAAAACGAATATCATGTGTCGTGACATATGGATGTGCTTAAGGAAGGATAGAAAAATGGGGCTTGATGCAAAGTGAAGATATATTCTTGGAAATCTTCTTTTTCCACCATCTTTGAAGCAACATGCACCATCTAATCTATCCACGTAATACATCACAAAGCTATATTCCCACGTATTCCTATTTGTTACACTTTCAAAGCAATACAAATACACCCATCTATATTTCTATGATATACCCATCTCTTTCTTCCCCCCTTCGTTTCGATAATCAAGCCTTGGGAGAAGCGGAAACTAACGGTTGTTTCTTTACTTACACTACCTGAAGGATAGACCGTTGTATCACACGCCTGGCCCATCTTGACAATTGAGCACCACTTCTACTCACATCCACTAAATAATAACCAGTTACGGTAATATTCTCTCACTTTATACAAAATGCTAATGGATTTAAATTATAAAAGTTTGACAGAAGAATATTAGCAAATTCTTTATACTTTTCACTATGTCTGAGCACATAGAAAAATAAATATAGAATTGGAACATGTTCGTATGATTGAATTTATATATGTTCTAGTTGGAACCAGGTATGAAAACTAGAGGGATGACAAACTTGCCACTTAATTTATTCAGTTCAAGTTTTAGATAACGTGATAAGTAAGCATGAAAGAAAAACTAAATAAGAAATAAAAACTCTGTAAGAATTAGTGTTTTTAATCAGTTTGGCTTATATCTGGATGGCATAATTCCCTAATGACCTAGTTGAGCTTAGGCTTTTTATTGTTTTGTTTACCTATCTATCTTCAGTAAACAAGTATATTTGATAACCATTATGTTTTCAAATATTAATCGTAAAAAATTATTATTTATTTTTATTATTAATTAAATAATATTATGCATTTAATTGATATTAATTGTAATTAGTTAGAAATATTTTATATTATATTTATTTTAAATACAAAATTTATAAAATAAAAAATCTTCAAATTGAAAGTTAGATTTAAAATATTAAGTTTCCATATGCTTAAGAATCATTTTTTGAGTTTCAAATTTGTCTTCCTCTAACTCTATAATCATGTTGTATAGAGGAGCTTACATAGCACAAATAACTGTGTTGGATCCCTGCCCTATAATACTTTCTATTTGCTTCATTCCTTATCTCCCTTGTTTCAACTTGCTTCATCTTACTTACCTTAACCCAACAAATTGTGATACCTCACTTATTACCCTTTTGTCCATCCCAACTCTCTAGATGATCCTCATCTTGTCTTACTCCTTCGGTACCTATAAGTTATGGCGGTTCCCTCCTCCTTCTCTACCCATACTAATTCTTCGGATACTTCTACGTACAATTTAGACTTTTTCTCTAACTAAAATTCCCACCCTTTTTGGTTAATGTTTTTGGTAACTAATTTTTAATTTACCCCCTGACTCAGTTTGCTCTATTATTTTTTAAGTTTATGGATGTCAAAGTAGTGGAAAGCAACTTGAATATCCAAGACTAGTTTACTATTCCAACCATCCATATAAGCAAGCCTCAGCTACAGAGGTCATAAGCACGGGCTAGGCTAAAAAGTAAAAGGAAGCTTATTTAAGAGTTACTAGCGTCTAGATGAACTAAAGGCAAGTTATAAGGGGAACTTTTGACACTTCTTTGCACAATTGTCCCCTACCTCTAACAACAGAAGGGGCATAGTGATACCAGACCTAGAAGTCTTAGGGAAGGAGTTATGAGTTGGAACAACATCTTGGTCAAGTTCTTTTTGACTAAAACCATTCCTTTCAAGAGTTGAAACAACATCTTGGCTAAGTTCTTTTTTGACTAAAAACATCCCTTTCCAATGATAAACAATTGACCTAAAAAGATTGAAAAGGGAAGGTCTATAAGAAGTATTGATATTGGAAGATAATTGTATAGTATTAAAATTTAAAGCATAAGAGAAGGCCAGAAGCATAGTTAGCCTATGGAATATTCATAATTGCCCTATTTTTATTTAGATATAGAGACTAGGAATAGATTAGATAAAGATCAAACATGAGAATGTATCAATAAAGGTTAATTTACACAATGTAATGTTAAAATATTAGTCTATCAAAGCATTAAATTTTCTATCTAATTAAATAGGGAAGCCCTTGTGCAGGGATGAAATATTGTATAGGAGAAAGGGAATTGGGTTTATTAGACTCTATATCAGTGTAAGCCAAATAAAGTACATCCTGAAACAATAGACTTAATAAGGCTTGGAGAAGATAAAAAAACTGATCAAGGACACAATTCTAGAGTCTAACTACTGGAAAACATCTTTAAATCAATAAGGAAAGTAGTGGATAACAATAAGAACGAAATTTGAGAGAGCAGACTATATGGAGCTTATAGGCTTGAATAAGTAATAAAAGGGTTTAATATTAGTGATGCATATAAGAAGGATAAAGAAAATAGGAAAAATCTTGCCATCATACAAATTATAAGTGCAGTTGAAGGTATTAGAATAGTGGAAAAAAAAGATGTAGGCCAAGATCAAGTAGAGGGGAACATTTGTAAATAATCAAGTAAAAGGGAACACAAATGTTAAGATGACTTTCTAGTAACCTGAAACCACAAAAAAGAGGATCAAGGATTTAGAGACCCTAGTTACCATTAGCAAACACAGGAAGGTCAAATGGAAAAAGAATTGATGTGTTTAATTGTTAATATATTTAATCATTTATATTTAGTGATTATTGACAAAAAAATGCTTAAGATACTCACTTTAATTCATATGTAATTTTAAGTATAATTTGAAAGTAAAGAAATTAAAGTGAGTCGAAAGCACCTCATTTAGGACATTTTCTAAAGATCAGTACTCGCTTGTCTTCATAGAGTGAGCTAGAGAAAATTAAAAAACGAAAAATAGAAGACAAGGAAGAAGCAAAATTTAAATGTAAGCAGCTGAAAAAAAAAAGAAAGCTAAAATGCACAGCGCTGATGCATTTAACGCAAGCGTTAAACACATGCGTATGCTAAGTTACACAGCGTTAACGCAGCCACGTTGCATTTAAGCACTGTCTAGCAGGAGGAAAAAGGGGCATAAGAAGGATTTAAGTGGGACGAAGTTAATTCGTCCCATCAACATTACAGGAATGAGGAACAAGGAGGAGAAGAGCAACTGGGGCATAGGTACAGGGCTGGTGCGAGTGCTACGGCTTGCTGGGTCAGGCATGAAGAGAAGGTTGCAAGATTGGCAGTCGCAGGAGAAGATAGGATTTTAAAAGAACTAGCAACGTTATTCGTCTAATCAATCAACAGTGAAATGAGATGGTGGCGCATTGATAAGGGGCTTTGGTAAGGTGAATTTTGGGTTGAAGCATTTTTAGAAAATACCTATGAAGAACTAAACACTCCGATGTCAGTTCGGAGATGACATTAACGCCGATGACCCAGGTTAAGTATTTTTTATTATTTTGTTGTTTCTTTCTCTCATTAAGAATTGATTGTAGTATCCTATTTTAATTGATTTGTGTATTGTGTATGGATAATCAGATTTTCGTTATCATTCCATTATTTGTGTATTAACCTATTGGGTATTATGAATTGATGATTTTAATGCGTTCATTGAATCGTTAATTTGAAACTCATTACTAGAATTTTGATATAATCCGTAATTATTATGTTGAAATTCATGTGTAGTAACTGATAATTCGTAATCAATAGGAATAACATAAATGATGCATTGTATATGATTGTTTCCTTGATTCATCGATTTTCCTAATTCGTAATGCTACTGCCTAATTAAATCTAAAGATCGTTTCCTAGGTTGTTCGGTGGTTAGGTTTAATTAACGATCGTATCTTGATTAAATAAAACCTAAGGGAAAACTCGAGTTAATTTTTAACCCACGATTAATAATTGCTAGAAGAGGCTAAAGAACAACAAATTAATGAAATATGCTTAATTAGGGTATAGGTCGAGATTGAACCAAAGAATCGGATCCCTACTGAATTCCCCGTTTTTATTATTAATTTTGCATGATTTCTTTAATTTGTTTTTATTAGTTAGTTTCATTTTATTTTCTTCTTTGAAAAATCCAAAACCCCTCGTTAAGTGTAAATACCGATTAATTTCATTTCGTAAACTTTACATACACTTTCTGTGGAATTGACCTGGACTCACCATTGCTATAGTAGTAATTTAGTTATTTTATTTTGACTAGCGTAATGACAGGCGGTCAAATTTTAGTGTCGTTGTCAGGGAGTGCGATGTTTTAGTTTTTGTTTGTGATTTAATTAGTGTTCTGTATATATTTGTTCGTAATTGATTTCTTTTCTGTTATTTGGTGATCTTTTCATTTTTTTATTTTGTGTTTAATTTTTTTTTCGATATAGACAGAAGTAATTTCTTTTATAGCTCATATTCTCAATCTTATAACAATGTTTGGACTGATCAACCTAATTTTTGTTATGGATGGGATAATCATCAGAATTACTTCCATAGTAATTTGCAGGACGCACAATAATTCTCGTACAGACCAGAAGTTTCCTATCCTAACTCTGGTTTATCTCTGGAAGAGTTGATTTTGCAATTGCAGGATAATACTCTACAATTCCAGAAGGATGGAGTGAAATTTCCAAGAAACACATGGTCTAGTGCCCAAGATTCGGAGAGCCAACATGATTCAGTTGCTTCTTTAGAAGAACTTGTTAATAATATTGCTGCTAACAATTTGTAATTTCTATAAAATATGCAGCAACAGTTGTTAG
>JANSVA010000217.1:31186508-31205805 GCA_025504915.1 Erythroxylum reticulatum | reverse complement strand
TGATATGATGCATTTCATTACATTGATATGCATGATCAGATAAAGGAGTTGTGACTGGAGTGAACAACGTGAAAAAGAGCTTAAAGATTATAAATGTACACAAAGAGCCACAGGCTCAATGATTAATGAGCCTGGTATCCATAACGGATATAGGATACTATCTAAAATGAGCCCAGTATCCACAACAGATACAGGACAGTTAAATAGGCACTCGGTCATAACAGGGTAAAAATGAAAGTGGAGTCACATGTACATTTGCATATACTCATCATCACATACATCTTAAGAATGATTGAGAAGGATTACTAAAATGTGTTGAAATAGTGATATGAATTATTTATGTACATATTGATGATATGAATGATTGAAATTCATGATTGGATTATGTTGATCTAATTATATGAAATTTTTGTATTCATAATAGGTTTGTAGAAATATGATCTAGAATGGTATTAGGCACTAAATCTTGAATGATGTGATTGATGAGAATTGATTTTGGATAATGAGATACTTGTGAATTTGGTTATATACTTGTGATGTTTGTGTTTTGACTTGATTGAGCACATTGATGATTGTTCACTCACTGAGTTCACAAACTCATCAAAATTGCAACATTGATTTTTAGGTATTGAGGAGACCTAGCTCTAAGGCAATCTAGTAATAGTCTAATATTGACAATTTTGGAAACAAGGATGGCTTAAAAGTTTGGTCAGCTAATACTGAGCAGTCTAGTTAGAATATTTTGATCTAGCATCTTATTTCATGTTGTAATTGTATAAAGTTGTGACCTCTCACATGTTGTGTGTAACATATCACTCCCAAAAAGCATATACCAGTCATACTAAAGGATATTCAGGAACATACTCTTCAAAAATATCATGTTAAGATGATTAAATCAATTCATTTTACATTTTAATCCATCGCACATAACGTAAAACATTCCAATAATCATGTTGTTCTATTTTTATTCACAAACATAAACAGTCTCAAATGTTCATTACATTTCCAAAATTCATATATACAATATACAACAGTTGAAAGATACAATTCTTGATAAAATATAATTAAGACATTTATAGGTACAAGTAATCCCAAACCAAATGCAGAATTTACTTCAACTAGACTAGCTAGATTTCTCCTAAACTTGAAAAACAATGTTGCAATTTTGATGAGTTTGTGAACTCAATAAATGAACCATTATCGATGCGGTCACTCAAAACAGACATAAATATCGCAAGTACATAACACAGTTCAATCAATATCTCACATCACTCAAAATCAAATATCATATATCATATAATTCAGAATTTAGTACTTGATCGCAATATACAGCATATTCGAACAAGTCTATTATGAACACAAGCATATCATATAATTATTTCAGAATAATTCAATCATTCATATCATCCACGTATACACAAATATGGTATATCATTATATCAACTTAATCCAGTTATCCTTTGCACTTATTCACATGATACATGTAAAGATATATATATATACAATGTACATGAAACTCCACTTTCATTTTTATTTTTGTTGTAAACGAGCGCCTATTTAACTGTCCCATACCTATTGTAGATACTAGGATCATTTCATAAACATCCCGTATTCGTTGCAAATATTGAGCTCATTTCATAACTGTCCCATACCTGTTATGGATATCGGGCTCATTATCAACTGAGCTTATGGCTCTTGTGAACATTTCTTGAGCTTTAACCTCTTTTTCATGCTAGTAACTCTAGTCATAACTCCTTTATTTCATCATGCATGTTTATGTGATGTAATCCATCATTTCACATAATATGCTATCAATAACTTTCATTTGGTGTGCACAGTCTTTTATCATAATCATCGAATCGGAGTTTGGCATTCAACATTTAGTTGAGTACACATTTTTCCCACATTCACATACATTTAGTAAACACTTCCTATACAGTCCCAAATATTTAACTCCTATGATAATTGATGGTCTGGAATTTCACAATCATATCAGTAACAGTTCAATATCTAAAGGTTAAAAAAATAATTCAAACATAGTGAGAAAACATCTAGATTAACTTACATAATTCAAATCAAAACACATATATAATTGAGATTACAAATCTAGGTCAATTCAGAGTATGCTCCAGAATAGCTATTTCCTTGACAATCCGATAATGTCTGGATACTGTCGGTCAATTTGTACTTCTAAATCATACAATACACAGATAATCCACATATTACTAAGTTGATCAATCATATAATTATTCAACTATGCACATGTATGCATGTCATGTTCAATGCATGCTCAATTGATTTTCCTGAGTATATATACTTAATTGTAATCACAAATCTTGATCATTCATTCATTATAGCTTGTCCATAACTTGTTTGTAATTAGGTTATGCCTTACATAAGTTTGGTTACCCTCAATTCATCAATCATACAATCACCAATCCTTTTCTAATACTTTATATTCACATAATTTCCCGATTCTCATTCATTTGTAAATAATTCACATTGTTTATATCCTTTGAATCATATTTGCATTCAAGGGAACATCTTTATACCATTATATAACTTATACTTCCCAAATTCATATGGATTGATATCAAACAATCCATTCATTAAATTATAACATCAATTAATAACCTAAACTCATCAAACACTTAACCAATTGATTCATCATCAAACTAAGTTCCTTTTAAGCCTTAGTCAAGTCCAAATACACCAATGTATAGTGCCTTATCCTTACATGATTCAAACAGAACACAAAACATAATTCTTTCTCACTGTCAACCATTTCCACGATTATGGGAAGGGACCAATACATTTCCCACGATCGTGGGATAGGTGAATTGAAAGTTCACCTTCACTTTCCTTCCACTTTTCTTTCAAATTTTGACACCTTCAAGATAGTTTACCAATTATACCTCAATTATACCTTAAAGATACTTCAATTCCTTATCAATTCATCTATAATGCCAATTCAAATCATTCATTTGGTAGTTCAAAAATTATGGTCTTTCAAGTATCAAAATCAAAACAGAACATAACCAATCCATTCATTAAATTCCCAATACACATTTAACACCAACACCACAACCAAATTCATCCATAATCAATCATCATAAATGTTATTCTAACATATGTTAATAGATCGATAATTCATTTACTAATTCAGCCCAATGTCTCCTCAAGCATCAAGCTAATATAACCATATGTGCAATGTTTACATCCTTTTCTTCCTAATGTTCCTTTATGAATAAGTTGTCTTCTTTTAATCATAACTCTCTCTAAAAAGATACAAATGTAATGATTCTTACGCCCCCAGGAACTATACTTCCATTAGTCTTAATATATCGAAAATTACACAAACAGCATCTCCTTTTAAAATATAATCTCCATCCAAATTCTGTCCTATTTCTGGTAAGAAACAGACTGAAAACCAATACTCAACTCTCAATAAATCATTATCAAGACATCTCCTAAGCAAACCATTTCACAAAAGCATTAATAAGACATCAACAATCATTTTCATGTTTTATACTTTCACTAATTTAGACTATAATGTCCTAAAAAATCAGGAAATAATTCAAGGTTCCTACAAGGGATCTATCACAAGTAGTATTATGTAAACAAACATAACTCGAGTTCTAGTCACTATTTTGTCAAGTCACTTTTACAAAGGTCAAGTTAAGACCTATATATACAAATTGAATTTTTTGAGTTTCTTCAAATTCGTGCTCTAAGGATATGAAAAACAATTTGAAAGAGAAAGATGAAATTGAAACTAGAATTTCAACTTACCTTGATAACTTCATTCCTTCTCCTCTTCCCTTCCCTTTTTCGTTCCTTCTCTTCTCATTTTCATTTTTCTCTCTATTATAACCTTATGACCAACCTTCACTCTCACTTCTATTGCATTTTTCATCCATTTTCTCTAGAAATTTGAAGAAGGTCAAACTAATCCATGTGTCACTATTCCATTGGTCCATGTGTCAACCTTCTATTGGTACATATGTTATCCTTCTATTGGTCCATATGTCACCCTTCTATGGTAAATATGTTATCCTTCTGTTGGTCCATATATCACTATTCTATTGGTCTTTGTGTCACTTACTTTAGGCTCCACATGTCACTCATTTAAGCCTACATATGTCACTACTTGTAAGGCTACACAAGTCACCAATTATAAGGCTACATATGTCATCAATTGTGTAACATCTCGTTACCCATGTTAAGGCTATAATGGTAAATATGAGAGATTATTGTGAAAATGGAAAGTGCATTCATGCTCATGCATATGACATACACATGCACGTAAATATTGAATTTTTACATATGATAATGATTGTACATGCATTCATTGACATTCCAGGTATAATTGATTTATATATGTGGAATGTGATTTTATTGAGAATTATGGTTTAATTGTATTGAAAACTGATTTGGAGAGTGTATTTTTTTATTGAGAAATTTTGGGGAATTTTAGGAAGAATTTTCGAAAATGCTGAATATTATTAGATTAGGAAAAATGCCACTTAGCAAGTAAAACTGATGAATGGAAATAGAAATAAGAGTCAGATGATAATGAAGAAATTTTGTAGATGACTTTAGAATTTGTGATTTATTGATATTGAAAATTTTAGTGATAATTGGAATAAAAAGATGAGAGTTATGGGACTAGTTCAAGAAAAACTTAGTTAAAGCCTTAGATATTAGATAAGTGACAAGTGTCACTTGTTTAGTTAAAGTTTCAGCATACAATTACTTTGAAAGACCAAGTATTGTATTCTTGTCTTCATCTTCCTTGTAGCTTTCTTCTTCAAGTTTCTTCATCTACACCGAGTTTTTCATCAAGCCTTCACCAAAGTTAAACCTTGTTTTCATCTATCTTTTGCTACTCCCAACTTTGTTGGTTCTTTTATTTGCCTCAAGAAAACCAAAACCTGTCAACCTCTATATTGATCTATGCAGATGCATGTAGGATTCGAGCTTCATGAGTTTTTGAAGATTTTGGAGTTTTATCAAGTATCTTGTTAATCCTTTAGAGTTGTTGGTTTATGAAACAAAAATGGTGATTTATTAACATTACATGAACATGAGAAAAATGGAATTTTTAAATAAAAACCATGAATATAGGATGAAAATATGGAAGTGTTGATTTTTCATATTTGATGATCAATATGGTATAAAATAGTGTAGAAATAATGTTTGGAGTTTAAAGATCCATGAAAATGTGTATAAGATTAATGTGGAAATTTATGAAAGATAATATTCTTATATGCTCTGTTTTTCTCTTCACTCTTCATATACGTGAATATTTGGTAATCTAAGGATGAACAAAAAAATGAATTTAGAGTTAAGGGATAGGTGTAAGGTGATATCTGGAGATGACTAAGAATCATTAAAGTGATAGTTGGAAGAAGAAAATGAGGAGATTGGAAAAATGAAAATGCAGAAAAAAGACAGTGAAGGAATACAGAAAATGATGATATGCAATAATGAAGTTGTGTTTAATCATGGTTTTTGATCCTCTTGTGAATGTTTTGAGCTGAATGGGAGTTGAGATGGTGAAATGAAAATGGAGAATGTACAGAAAATTGAAGTGCAGAAAAATGAAAGATGAAAATGCAGAAAAAATTGGAAAGTGTAGAAAACTTGAACAATACACACAAATGGGTGTTGTTTTTAGATTTTAAGTCTTAATCATGGATTCTAGAGTTATTTGTGAATGATTAGAGATGAATTAGAGTTGAAAATGAAGTGAAAGTAAGGGAAAATGTACATTAGAAATGTTGGTTTAGAAAAAAAAGAATGAAAGAAGAAAAACAACAACATTTTTAAAGAAGGAAGAAAAAGACAGGAAGAAGAAGAAAAAATTTCAGTATCAGAAGAGAAGAAAAAAAGCACGATCATGCTTCTGCACGATCATGACTTTTTAAAGAACCAAGAAAAGTATGATTATGCAGAAATCCATTGGAAACTCATGATCGTGCTCCTGCATGATTGTGACTTCTATGGCTGGAGACAGTTCGAACACCCTTTGATCTTTTGGCTATAACTTTTTCTCCTAACCTCCAAATGACATGGGATTTAAATCAACAGATTCAAAACACATTTTATACAACTCCAAAAAAAATTATAGCAATCTAAAATCATATGGAAGAAATTGATTGATGAAATTGGGACGAAAATGATGAATATTTTGGAAAAATGATAACTAGAGTTTTTTCATTAAACATGCTTCGGTATTTTGACAATATCTTATTATGTAGTTATCTAAATAGAATGATTTTTAATTTGGATTCAACTAGATGCATAGGTATATAAATTTTCTGAAGAAATACATTTTTAATTTTGTTTCTAAGAATTTCAATTTCTAGTTAGAAGCTGAGTACATGGCACTGTTCCAGTATAAGAATAGTTTGAAAATGTTTGGGGTATAACTTTCAGATTACTGAACCAAATTAAATGATCTTGGTGTCATTAAAAACTTAAGAGATAGGAAAAAATTTATACAAGAAAGTGTTGCCAAATTACTTCATTTGCATTGTCTAAATGATCAAGAATAGTAGACCTAAAAGTTAGTTTTCAGAAAAATCTGAAGTGATTCATTGGGTTATGAAATTATATTCAAAGTGTTTAGTTAAGGTACAAACCCTACGTACAAATGATACTTAAGTGAGTTTTGATATTGAATTGATTTTGTGACGTGAATAATGAAAAAAAATACCTGAGATTGTCATGAACATGCGTTGTGCATATTTCATATACATAAAGGTACATCAAGGAATATTTATGAAATTGTTCAAAATTGTGATATGTGTATGTATTGTATATTATAGAGGAGCATTTGGAACGTTGACATCCAGATGCTACCAGAACTTCCAGGTATTAGCTTTGGGTGCAAACTATGAGTAACCTAGACGGTCTCACTTAATTGATTATTTGTTCTAGATTATGTTTGAATTATGTTATGAATGTGAGCTTGATTGTTGAATTTCGTACACTGAAAGTCCGAGATTTGTGATGCATGAATTTGATTTTGAAGTGATACTTACATGTGAATGAGAAGAAATAAATGTTTTCTTAACAATTTTTGTTAAATGCCAAACCGAGGTTTGATGAAAAATGTATTCCAAATGTGAATGTGAAAGCATGTGATTGATTGAGAATATGATAACGTAAAGCATTCCAATGTATGAATTCATGAAAGACAAAGGCAGATATGACTAGAGTTGCTAGTATAAAAGCTTAAAGCTCAGACTATGATCAGAGCCTCAGGCTCAGTTGTGAATGTACCTGGTATCCATTAGGGGATATAGGACATTATCTGATATAGCTCGGTGTGCACTAAGGGATATAGGCTAGTAAAAAGACACTCGATCATAACGACAATAATAAATGAAAGTGAGTCTCATGTGCATTGTATTTATAATTGATAAGTGTATTTTTGTACGAATGAAATGATTGGTATTATTGTTTGGAAAGTGATATGTGATGTTTTATGCAAAATGTAAAGATGTGGATCATATGTTATGTGTATTGATGTGATGTATCAATTGAGTCAACCATCGATGATGGTTACCTCATTGAGTTCACAAAACTCACCAAAATTGCAACGTTGAATTTTCAGGACAGAGAAAGGACTTTAGCCACTAAGAGACGCTACAACAAGTATAATCTTTTACTTTTATGAAGAAGAAGAAATAGCTGAAAGGTCAGTCAACTGGGATTGGAGAGATTAGATAAATTTGTGTGTAATTTCCTCTTTGATGTAGCATGTTTTGTATTAGGATATGATGATGTACATATTCAAATGATATTGAAAACTGTCATCGTAAATATTTTGTTTTTATGAAATGAAAGGAGGAATTTGATTTTAAATTATGGTGTTTTTCCTTATGAAGTATTATAAGAGAATAAAGAATAATGATGCCATTTTAAGTGATTGTAGTAACTACTCTAGTACACCATTATCATAGGTTATTTACTGAAATATCCTTAAGGTGTTCAGGTACGTACCTACGGTATTGATGCATGACAATTGGTGGTATCAAAGCATAACTTGACATCCATAGGGACATTTAGAAATGTTAAGCATGAAATATCATGAGAAATGCAGATAATGATTGAAGTTATTGTTTATTATAGGCCATTCGCCATAGGTGATCAAGTGGGGCAATCAACTGGCCTATGATTTGTAGGAGACAATAGAGAGTCTTTGGTACCCCGACCTAAGGAAATGCCTTTTAGAGTTTCAGAGAGAAAGGAGAGGAGGTATGATCGGCTATGAAAGTAGGGGAATGTGGACTTTTATAGAAGTACAGACCCTATAAAGGCCGAGGGATGACTAGAAAGGACGGAGAGAGTTTTCAATCAGATGGACTGCGAGCCGAACGAGAAGTTCGACTATACAGTGTCCTTACTATAAGGCCCAGCTTACCAGTAGTGGAAGAATGTCCCAGGCAATATCACCAGGCCTTACAACTTGAAGTGGGAAGACTTCTCGAGGGTCTTCAAGGAGAACCACATGACCAAGATCTACTTGGATAGGAAGATGAAAGAGTTGCTGGATCTTAAGCAGGGTAGGATGTTAGTGGAAGAGCACGAGATCAGGTTCAATGAGTTGATGGGTTATGCTACTACTTTGATTCCTACCGGAGAAGATAAATGTAGAAGATTCGAAGATGGGCTGAACATGGAGATTAGGACAAGGCTAATGATCTCTAACCTAAGTAATATCACTGAGTTGAGAGTTTCTTCAATCAAAATTGAGTAGCTACTAAGAGAGGGACAAGCAGAGTCTAGGCAAGAGTCCAGGTTGAAGAGTTCCAGTGAGATTTAGAGTGGTTATAGCAGAAGATTTAGTAAGTGTCAAATCCGAGCTTTCAGACCATCGGCTAGATCAAGATAGTTAGGATTCAGACATAGGGTTGGTTTTTTACAGTCTAGCAGTGAAAGAGGTACAGTATAAAGTCAATTACCCACTTGTGAGCATTATGGGAAGAAGCACGGTAGAGAGCGTTGTTCATTATCAGGAGCTTATTTTCGATGTGGCTCATTAGAGCACAAAATCAGAGATTGTCATATTGTTGTTAGAGCTCAGTCTAGTATAAGAGGGGGATCTATAAGTGGAGCTATGGTCTAGCAGACTTGAGCTAATGGTCTGGATAGAGAAGTCGTGGCAGAGGCAGAGTGAGCTCTGGGAGTCCTTCTATCAGGACTAAGGTCTAGATCAGTTGACCGCAGTCCCAAGCCTGAGTCTATGCCCTGACCAGACAAGAAGCTCAGGACTCTCTTAATGTCGTCGTAAGTGTGCTACTTATTTATGATCATGAAGCATTTACATTTCTAGATCCAGGATCTATGCATTCCTTTATCAGACCGCATATGGCATCGAGGCTGCATTATGATAAAGAGCTATTATAGCATGGATTAGAGGTGAGTTCACCGATAGTTAGTACCACAGTTATAAGAGAATTCTGTAGGAAATGCATGAATTAGATTGATCAAGTAGAATTAGAGAAAGACTTGATTATACTATAGCTGAGAGATGTAGATATTATCCTAGGCATGGATTGGCTCACTACTTATAGGTCTATAATGAATTGCTATACTAAGGAGGTGGTATTAGAACCTCCTAATTAGCTGAGAGCAGTTTTCAGTGGAATTAGTTAAGCAGTGCCAGCCAAGTTGATATCACTCATAAGTACATTAAGGATTATGCAAGGTGGATGTGAGGCTTATCCGGTCCACGTCATTGATACTAGAGTTGAGTGGAATGTGTAGGACATTCCTGTGATTAGGAAATTCCTGGATGTGTTTCCTAACGAGCTATCTGGTTTACCTTCAAATTGACAAATGGAGTTCACAATTGACTTAGTTTCAGGTGCTGCTCCTATATCCATTCCTCCATATAAGATGAAACCTAAGGAACTAAAGGATTTTAAGGCTTAGCTACAAGAGTTTCTGGAAAAGGATTTCATTAGACCCAGTGTTTTTCCTTGGGGAGATCCAGTTTTGTTTATAAAGAAGAAAGATAGGACTTTGAGGTTATGTATCGATTATAGCCAACTGAATCAAGTGACAGTGAAGAATAAGTACCCGTTGCCTAGAATTGATGATTTCCTTAATCAGTTGCAAAGATTTTAGGTATTCGCTAAGTTGGATTTGAGATCAGGATACTATTAGTTGAGGATAACAGAGGATGATGCACTTAAAAGTGCATTCAAGAGTAGGTATGGGCACTTTGAGTTTTTAGTAATGTCGTTTGGGTTAACTAATGCCCTGACAACATTTATGGTCTTGATTAATAAGGTGTTTCAGCCCTACCTAGACCACTTTGTGAAAGTGTTTATCGAGGATATTTTGGTGTATTTAAAGAATAGAGAAGAGCATGCCAGACATTTGAGAGTAATACTGCAGGTTATGAGGGGGAAACAGCTGTATGCCAAATTTAGTAAGTGTGAATTTTGGCTGGATCAATTTATGTTTTTAGAGCATATAGTGACTAAACAAGGCATTCAAGTAGATCCAAAGAAGATAAAGGCAGTGATGAATTAGGAAACTCCGAGAAATGTATCAGAAATCTGAAGCTTCTTAGGTTTAGCCAGATATTACCGGAGGTTTATCGAGGGGTTTTCTTTAATCTCAACCCCTCTGACAAAACTTCTAAGGAAGAATGTAGTATTCAAATGGAATAAGGAATGTCAAAAGAGCTTTGAGGAACTGAAACATCAGTTGACTACTACACCAATGTTAACTATTCCATTGGAGATTGGAGGATATATGGTATATAGTGATGCGTTGCATCAAGGATTGGGATGTGTGTTGATGTAATATGGCAAGGTGATAGCCTATGCATCGAGACAACTAAGATCTCATGAGATTAACTATCCGGTACATGATTTAGAGCTTTTTGCAGTTGTCTTTGCTCTAAAGATATAGAGACATTATTTGTATGGAGAGGCATTCCAGATTTATACTGATCATAGGAGTTTGAGGTATCTGCTGAGTCAGAAGAAGTTGAACATGAGACAGAGGAGATGGATAGAGTTATTAAAGGATTATGATTGCACGATTGAGTATCATCCGAGGAAAGCTAATGTGGTGGCTGATGCTTTAAGCAGAAAGCCTAATACTAGTGCAACTCAAATTCAGTTATCGAGGTTACCAAATTTGATTCATTTGAGAGCTCTAAATGTGGAGTTAAATCTAGAGCAAGATGAAGCATTAATCGTTACACTAAAGTTGAGACGGATGTTACATGATAAAATTAGAATAGTACAGAATAAAGATCTTGATATGGTGAAATTGATTGAGAAAGTGAAGATGAATTCGGATTCCGAGTTTGACTTAAGAGATGAGACATTATGGTTAAAGCAGAGGCTGTGTGTTCCCAAAACAGAGGAATTGAGAAAGGAAATTCTGTAGGATGCTCATATGGCCACCTATACTATGCATCCTGGTACTACCAAAATGTATAATATGCCAAAGCAACATTTTTAGTGGCCCGAAATGAAGAAGCAAGTGTCGGAGTATGTTTCTAAGTATATGACATGATAGCGGGTTAAGGTTGAGCATCAGGCTCCAGTAGGGAAGCTACATTTGTTGCCTATTTTGGAGTGGAAATGAGAACAAATTACCATGGATTTTATTATAGGGTTGCCTAAGACTCCGAGGCAAAATGATGTTATATGGACCGATGGACTAAGTCGGCCCATCCCTCACTAGTGAGAGAGAATAACTCACTATATCAATTGACTTAGAGGTATGTAAATGAGGTGGTTAGACTACATGGGATTTCAGTGTCTATTATACTAGACAGGATCCCAAATTTACTTTGAGATTCTGGAAGAGCTTGCAGTTGCATATGGGCACAAAGTTGAACTTCAGTACCACATTTCATCTTCAAACAGATGGACAGAGTGAGAGGACAATCAAGACTGTTGAGGATATGCTTAGAGCTTGTGTATTAGAGTTTCAAGGAGCTTGGGATCAATATATAACACTAATATAATTTGCTTATAATAACCACTACCACAGTAATATCAAAATGGCACAACACGAGGCATTGTATAGAAGAAAGTGTCGATCGCCTCTATATTAGGATGAAGAGGTCCTGAGAATGTTTAAAGGCCCAGAATTGATACAACATACTATAGAAAAGGTTAAATTGATCTGAAGCCAAATAAAAGCGGCTCAAGATAGACAAAAGATTTATGTAGATTAACATCGACGAGATATGGAATACAGTGTAGGAGACAGAGTGTTCTTGAGAGTGTCACCATAGAGAGGAGTATTGAGATTCGGTAAAAAGGATTGAGCCCTAGGTACATTGGTCCTTATGATATCATTAAGAGGATAGGACCTTTGATATATAATTTAGCTCTACTGAATGAAATGTCTCAATTACATGATGCGTTTCATGTGAGTATGCTCCGAAGATACCGATTGGATTCAACACATGTGATAATGGCTCAAGAGATTGAGGTTGATAGTAACCTAAGTTATGTTGAGGAGCTAGTCAAGATAGTGGGACCTCAGATTAAGCAGTTGAGGAATCAAGTAATTCCACTGGTGAAAGTCCATTGGAGGAATCACTCAACAGAGGAAGCCACCTGGGAAACATAGGAGCATATGAGGAGACAATATTCTCACCTATTTAAACAATCAGGTAAGAATTTTAAGGACAAATTTTCTTTTAAGGAAGGGAGAGTTGTAACATCTCGTTACCCATGTTAAGGCTAGAATGGTAAATATGAGAGATTATCATAAAATCAAAAAGTGCATTCATGCTTATGCATAATATGACATACCCATACTCGTGAATATTGAATTTTTGCACATGAAAATGATTGTACATGCATTCATTGACATTCTGGATATAATTGATTTATATATGTGGAATGTGATTTTATTGAGAATTGTGGTTTATTTGATTGAAAATTGATTTAGAGAGTGTATTTATTGATTTAGAATTTTTGGGGAATTTTAGGAAGAATTTTCAAAAATGTTGAATATTATTAGATTAGGAAAAATGCCACTTGGCAAGTAAAATTGATGAATGGAAATAAAAATAAGAATCAAAGGATAATGAAAAAATTTTGGAGACGACTTTAGAATTTGTGAGTTATTGATATTGAAAATTTTAGTGATAATTGGAATAAAAAGATGAGAGTTATGGGACTAGTTCAAGAAAAACTTAGTTAAAGCCTTAGACGTTAGATAAGTGACAAGTGTCACTTATCTAGTTCAAGTTTTAGTATACAATTACTTTGAAAGACCAAGTACTGCATGCTTGTCCTCATCTTCCTTGTAGCTTTCTTCTTCAAGTTTCTTCATTTACACCGAGCTTTTCATCAATCCTCCACCAAAGTTAAACCTTGTTTTCATCTATTTTTTGCTACTCCTAACATTGTTGTTCTTTCATTTGCCTCAAGAAAACCGAAACCTACCAACCTCCACAATGATCTACATAGTTGCATGAGGGATTAGGGCTTCTTAAGTTTTTGAAGATTTTGGAGTTTTATCAAGTAAGTATCTTATTAATCCTTTAGATTAGTTGGTTTATGAAATAAAAATGGTGATTTATTGACATTATATGAACATGAGAAAAATGGACATTTTTAATGAAAACCATGAATATAGGATAGCACAAAGAAAGAATTCTAGCCATCTCCTAGTGAGGTTTCATCCTTCTATATTGGTGTGGGTAAACCCAAGGTCGTTCTTAGGGATATTGGATATCAACCCATTACGAGAATTTCTTTATGAGTTCTTTCGAGTTTATATTGAGGGTTATGAATTCATGCAAATAGTGGGAGCCATAATACTTGTTATTAAAGTACTTATAAACATGTATTTAAATACATTATAATTTTTCTCTCTATTGCTCGTGTCAACATCATGAGTACTAGTTTGAACTAAGATCATTGATGAAAGTTAATAAGTTGACTGGACTAATCTTCCTTGACTGGCTTAGGAACTCAAGAATAGTTCTCAAGTCTGAGAAGCTTGGTTATGTCTTAGAAGAACCACTTCCAATTTTCCTTGTTGTTGATGCCTTTGATGATCATTAGAGGGCATATAGGAAGCTTCTTGATGATAGCAAGATAGCTAGTTGTATTATGCTAGCCACTATGTCACCAGAGTTGTAAAAGTAGAATGAGGCTATGGATGCTTATACCATAGTCTATCATCTTAGGGAGCTCTTTTATGACAAGCAAGGTCTGAAAGGTTCAAGACTTCCTGATTGCTCTTCCGCTTCAAAATGGTTAAAGGGACATCTCTAGCACAGTACACACTAAAGATGAATGGCTACATAGAGTGGTTGGACTCTTTGGGTTTTATTTTGGATCATGAATTAAGTATTGACTTAATTCTGACGTGTTTAACTAATAGTTACTCACGATTTGTGCTTAACTATCAGATGAATAATATATCCAACATAATTCCCGAGCTGGTTAACATGATCAAGGCAGATGAGTCATCTGTCTGTAAGGAAAGGTTATGATACTAGTGGACTCTTCTAGTTCGAAGAAAAAGAGCAAAAAGAAAAAGAAGTCCGCAGGGCCTAAGGGAGGTGTCAAGAAAGCAAAGAAGACTACCTCGAAGGAAACTTGCCTCCAATGCGGCAAAAATGGCCATTGGAAGAGAAACTATGAAGCCTATATGGAGTCCTTGAGGCAGAAGAAGGCATCTAATGACTTTTAGACCTAATACATACTGATGTATGTGTTCTAATGCTTATATATGACAAAGGTGGTTTCGTATACTTCATTATAGATGATCATTCTCGTTATATGTATATTTATCTTAAGAGATACAAGTCTGAAGCCTATGAAAGGTTCAAAGAATTCAAAAATGAAGTTAAGAAACAACTTGGGAGAAGTATTAAATCACTTTGATCAGATCGAGCTAGTGAATACTTAAGCTAAGAGTTTTTTTATTATCTCAAGGATAATGGAATATTGTCCCAGTAGACTCCACCTTACATGCCACAATACAATAGTTTGGCTGAGAGGAGAAACCAAACCTTGCTAGACATGGTGAGGTCTATGATAGGTTTAGCAAATTTACTAAAATCCTTTAGGGGTTATACACTCGAAACTTCTATTTATGTATTAAATAGAGTCCCATCCAAGTCAGTTGATGTTACTCTATATGAGATATGGGCTAATAAGAAACCATATCTTTCTCTTATAAAAGTTTGGGGTTGTCTTACTTATGTGAAGCAGATTCAATCAGATAATCTTGAAGCTAAATTTGACAAGTTTCTATTTGTAGGATATGCTAAGGAAACTATAGGATATCAGTTCTATCATGTTTTAGAAAAAAAGGTGTTTGTTTCAAAACATGTTGTCTTTTTAGAGAAATATTTTTTTCTAAGAGAAGATAATAGGAGCAAAATTGAACTTGTGGAAATTCGAGATGCTTAAACAAACACAGATAAACAACTTGGACCTGAGTCTATTGTTTATGAAGATGAAACAATGTTCAACTTTCTGACATATAAGAAGTTCATAGGTCAAGTAGGATACGTCATGTTCATGAGAGATACAAATTTCTCATAAGTGAATATAACGATATATTGCTCATAGATGATGATGAGCCTACTACCTATGAAGAGGATCTAAAGAGTCAGAATCTGACAAATGACTTTAAGCTATGAAAACCTAAATGGATTCTATGTATGAAAACTAAGTATGAACTTTGGTTGACCCACCTAAAGGGATAAAACCCATAGGGTGTAAATAGGTTTTCAAGAAGAAAATTGACATGGAGGGTAATGTAGTTACATATAAAACAAGGGGTCAAAGGAAGGTATTGACTATGAAGAAATGTTTAACCCAGTAGTTATGTTTAAATCCGTGAGGATACTCCTAACCATTATCGCTCATTATGATTATGAGATATGAAAAATGGATGTGAAGATGACTTTCTTTAATGGAAAATTAACCAAGGATGTGTATATGACACAACCTAATGGTTTCATATATATTAATGGAGAAAAGGTATACAAGCTTCAGAAATCCATTTATGGATTAAAGCATGCATCCAAGAGTTGGAATATCTAATTTGATAAGACAATCAAAGAGTTTGGATGAGCCGTGTGTGTATAAGAAGGTTAGTGGGAGTACAATCGTGTTCCTTGTGCTGTATGTAGATGACATATTGCTAATAGGAAATGATATCTCAGTTTACAATGAGTTAAAATTTGGTTAGCTAAGAACTTCCCTATGAAATACCTTGGAGAAGCAACTTATATTTTTGGGATATGGATCTATAGAGATAGATCTAATAGGTTGCTTAGTCTTTCTCATTCTACATACATAGACAAGATGCTAAAGAGGCTTAGCATGGAGCATTCCAAAAGTGGTTATCTTCATATGGTACATGGGATTACACTCTCTAAATCCATATGTCCAAAGACACAAGATGAGAGGACTCGTATAAGTTTAATTCCTTATACTTCAGCTCTAAGATCAATCATGTATGCTATAATATAAAATAGACCTAGTGTATCATATGCTCTAAGTGTTGCAAGAAAATATTAGTCGAACCCTGGTGAAGGTCATTGGGTGGCTGTCAAGAATATCCTTAAGTATTTGAGAAGAACTAAAGATGTATTCTTGGTATATGGAGAAGGTGATCTTGTGGTAAGCGGGTATACTAATTCCAGCTTCCAATCCAATAGGGATGACTGTAGATCCTAATCTAGACATGGATTTACACTTAATATAGGTGCAATCAGTTGTAAAAGTTCCAAACAAGAAACGATTATTGATTCAATGATAAAGGCAAAATACATTGCAGCTTCAGAAGCGGGAAAGGAAGCAGTTTAGATCAAGAAGTTCACCATGGAATTTGGTGTGGTTCTGAGCATCACTGGCCTAGTGTAGTTGTATTATGACAACAATGGGGTTATAACGTAGGGAAAGGAGCTAAGGTTTCATCAAAAGTCCAAATATGTACTCAGGTGCTATCGTTTGATTAGAGAGATCATTGGTAGAAATGATGTCAAAATAGAGAGAGTTCCCACCGATTAGAATATAGTTGATCCATTGACTAAGCCTATTTCTCAAAAGAGTTTTATGTCATATGTACACGACTATGGTATTAGATATCAAGGTAGTTGGCTTTAGTGCAAGTAGGAGTTTGTTAACGAAGTGCTCTATAGGCAATCACCTTTAACAATTATTGTACAAATCATTTTATGATTAATAAAGGCATTTTTCATTATTTCAATGTTCATACGTTAATGGATTTGATGTTGATCTTATATTGATTTAATGATGTCCTTGATACAAAACATAGCATGGAGGAAATCATGAGGAGATCATGATAATGAGATTCCTATCATGTATAATCATATTAGTATCTAAACTTTCCGTAGTCATAGGATTGACGAGATGGGATATCATTAATCTAGATAGACTAGCACATGTTATACTCCTTGATTAGATAAATCTTATAAGCAGTAGACATGAGTTGTTTAGTGTTATCATGTGGATGCTTACTAAGGGTAGTTAGTACATTGGATTGACCTACTATGAGACAATCATATGGATATTCTATTATAGTGTTAATGATAATCTCATTATAGCAATGGTGCAAGTATCCTTTGACTTGTGGTGCTCAAAGATATTTGGGATATTGATCCTGTGCTTTGACTCCATTCATCGTTACCTTTCAGGGGTTACTCATAGGGTGGTCATTGGGTACAATTTGAGGTATTCGAAGGTAATTGAATAGTCAATAAAGGATTCACCACTCTTGATAAAAGGAGATGATACCTACGGCCTCTTATTGAGGTCATTACTTAAGAATCTCTGTCCAGAGCAGATATGTGTCATAAAGAGTGTCTTCAATGATACATAGAGTAATGAGATCCTCAGGACAAGATCTAACATCACTTGGACTAGATGTGATGTAGACAGTTTAGTGGGAGTTGACACTTTGACCACACTCTGAACCAAGTGATGTATAGATGGTGAAAGAACAAATTATATGGAAACATTGAGTATAGAACGGTTCGTAGTCAAACCACTAACTTTTTGGTCAATTGTGTCATGACTTATTGCTAAATACCACACTTAACTTAAATTAAATGTTAATTCAAGTGGCCAACATAATCGGGAAGCTAATGGGTCTCACACATAGGAGATCCGAAGGATGAGTAAAATGGTCCTAAATGGTGATTCAAGATATGAGAGTCTTTCGAGATTGTATCGCAATGTGATCATGCTAGAAAACGATCCATGGAATGGATTAGAAACAAATGTTGTTGGCTGACGATTTGACCATTAACTTCTAAAACTTCCATTAACTATTCATGGTTATTAACTTCCCATAACTTCCATTAATACATGCTATTCAGGACCATTAACTTCCCACAACTCTCCATTAATGATGGGGGTTATTGAAGGATGAATAGTATAAAAAATAGAGATGATTTTTATACATCTTATATAAGACACAAGTAAAAGAAAGGTACTTTCTCACACACACTCTCTTTTTCTCTCTAAATCTCAAAAGAGTTTTTATCTTTGATAGCATAAAGAAAGAAATTTATCCATCTCCTAATGAGGTTTCATCCTTCTATCTTCATGAGGAATTTCATTAAAGATGGTCCACATTAATCTTTGTGGTTTTCAACAATTCAGAGAAGATTAAAGAATAAAAAAAATCATCGAAAAGATATGTAAGCATCTTACATTTCATGTTTTTGTTTTCTATATCTATATGCATGAGTAAATCTATTTTTTGAGGTTCCGTTTTGTTTTTTGTTGCATATATTTGATATATAGTATGTATGAGATGCATGATCAGAACCTTACAAAGGATCATGGTTATTGTTACAAAGGTCACCATGGAGACTCGAACTTTCACCCGAAGTTGCTCGCTCACACCCTTTGCACGGCAGTCTCACTTAGATCCGTTAAAACAAGACTCAGCCTTTCCCCACCCTCGAAGTGTTTACCTCGCACACACTCGAAGAAACAACGCAGAAGCAACAAAGAATATAGGCAACAAGAAAACACACAGAGATACGGCCAACAGACCAACTTTATATTACTTTCCCTCAAAAGAATATAAAGAATGCTCTCTCTGATTCAATTCCTCTCTCTCTCTAAGAAGAGCAAAGCTCGAATGAGCTATATATATATAGGCATCCTAGCTTGGAGTCACAGATTCCCACTAAACCTGTACTACTTAAGATCACATCTATCTCTATCAGATAAGATTACAAAAACCAATTGGATGACACCCCCATCCAAATAGGACTCTAACTGATAAGATA
>JANSVA010000217.1:31154539-31166172 GCA_025504915.1 Erythroxylum reticulatum | reverse complement strand
ATAATATATTATTAACAAGTCATAATGTTAATACATGAATCACAAATATCCATTGGCCTAAGGCACACTACTAACAAATCAGTGCCCCATAGTAAGGTTATGCCTCCGGCATAGAGAGACTTTCTGGAAGCTTTCAGGGGGAAATACTTCTCGAGAGTCTATATTCAAGAGAAGGCTAGGGAATTTCTCAATCTCACACAGAGGGACATGAGTGTGAGTGAGTATGAGCTGAAGTTCACCCAGCTGCCACAGTATGCGGCCAACATCGTAGCTAGTGAGGAGGACAAGTGTCGTAAGTTTGAGGGAGGTCTTCACTTGGGGATTAAGGAGAAAGTCCTGATCCACAACTTCTGCGACTACTAGCAATTGGTAGATGCTGAACTCCAATATGAAAAATTGGAGAACATACAAAATGAAGTGAGCAGGAAGAGGGAGAATAGGGATCAGTTTTCTAAGAAAGGGATGAGTGCTCCAATGCCTGGGAGGAGTACAAGGAGTTATCACACACAGAGTGAAGTGGAAAGTAGTGGCTCTACCAAGAATAAGCAGGCAAAGCCAGTTTCAAGGAAAGCCTCAAATGTTAGAGGCACTGGAAGGGTAGGGAGGAGTAGATACACAAACCCTCAATGTGAGCATTATGGGAAACTTCACCAAGGAGAGTGCTTCAAGTTACTTGGAGCATGTTTTCGATGTGGGGAGAAGGGACATATGATTAGAGATTGTCCCCAGGTACCAAGGTAAGAGGGATCACAATTTCAAGCCCCGAGGAGAGCAGAAACAGTGGGAACCAGGCCAATCACTGAGGTGGACAGTTCTGGAGCTGCAAGGAAGGCTATTCCTCTAGGAAGGCCAAGAGATCAGGCGTAGGCAAGGGTGTTTGCTATGTCTAGAAAGGAAGCTGTAGCTGCACCAAAGGTTGTCACAGTTATTGCTCGATTATTTGATTCAATAGTGTACTTACTAATTGATTCTAGTTCCACACATTCTTTTGTTTCTGCAAGCATGACATTATATGATGTTATTTTGATGCCACCGGGTAGTCCTTTAATTGTTAGTACACCTCTAGGGAGGAATGTGATTATAAGTCAAGTGTATAGGTGTTGTGATCTCTTCATTGATGGTGCTAGATTGGTAGTGGATTTACTACCTCTAGACCTAAAAGGCTTAGATGTTATACTTGGAATGGATGTCATGGAGAAGTATCAGGAAAAGTTAGATTGTGGCCTTAAGGAAGTGGAATTTGATTTAGGCAACGATGAGAAGGTGATTTTCAGAATTTTTTCGGCCTTGCTAGCTGACAGAATGATGGGAAAGGGGTGTGAAGCCTTCTTGGCGTATGTTGTGGACACGGATGTGAATGACGGGAAGTTAGAAGATTTTCCCATTGTTAGGGAATTTTCAAATGTGTTCCCAGAGGATTTACCTAGTTTGCCACCGGTAAGGAAAATCGAGTTTGCTATTGACTTTATTCCCGGTACTGTGTCTATTTCGATACCACCTTATAGAATGGCTCCAGCTAAGTTGAAGGAGCTTAAGGAACAATTGGAGGAACTGTTGGAGAAGGGGTACATAAGACCAAGTTTGTCACCATGGGGAGTGCTATTTGTTCAGAAAAAATATGGAACATAGTGGATGTGTATCGATTACTGGAGACTCAATAGGGTGAGTATTAAGAACAAGTATCCTCTTCCTCAAATTGATGATCTGTTTGACTAGCTGCAAGGAGTAAGGGTCTTTTCCAATATTGATCTCAGATCGGGCTATCATCAGCTTAGATTTAGGGAGTCAGATATAATCAAGACAACTTTCAGGACACGGTATGTGCATTATGAGTTCCTAGTCATGCCATTCGGTTTGATTAATGCTCCAGCTGCTTTCATGGATCTTATGAATAAAGTCTTCAAGGAGTATCTGGATCAGTTTGTCATAGTGTTTATAGATGATATTCTGGTGTATTCAAAGAATGAAGGGGAACATGGGGAACATCTCAAAATAATGTTGTAGACATTAAGGGAGAGGGAACTTTATGCCAAATTCAACAAATGTTGAATTCTGGCTTCATGAGGTGATATTCCTTGGACATGTGATTTTTAAAGATGG
Source organism: Erythroxylum reticulatum (assembly GCA_025504915.1). NCBI lineage: Eukaryota > Viridiplantae > Streptophyta > Magnoliopsida > Malpighiales > Erythroxylaceae > Erythroxylum > Erythroxylum reticulatum. The sequence continues at coordinate 31,164,072 of JANSVA010000217.1, read as the reverse complement.
GCTACATGTTGATTTGAGGAAGATTGAAGCAGTGGTGAATTGGCATGCACCCAAGACAGTGACAGAGGTGAGGAGTTTTCTGGGTCTAGCAAGTTATTATAGCAAGTTTATGGAAAGATTTTCTATGATAGCTACTCCGATGACTAAGTTATTGAGGAAGAATAAGAAATTTATATAGAGTGAGGAATGTCAGAAAAGCTTTAAAAAGCTCAAGTACAGATTGACAAGTGCTCCAGTTTTGATTTTGCCTACTGGAGATGAGGGGCATACAGTGTATAGTGATGCTTCAAGAAAGGGTTTAGGTTGTGTGTTGATGCAGGGAGACAGGGTGATAGCTTATGCTTCAAGGAAAATAAAGTCTTATGTGTTGAATTATCGAACCCATGATTTAGAATTGGCAGTAGTGATTTTTTCCTTGAGATTAGAGGCATTATTTGTATGGAGTTTAGACGAGGATTTTTACAAATCACAAAAGTCTCAAGTATATGTTGAGTTAGAAAGAAATGAATTTGAGACAGAGAAGGTGTATTGAGTTGCCCAAGGATTATGATTTGTTGATTGAGTATCATACAGGAAAGGAAAATGTAGTGACAGAGGCTTTAAGTAGGAAATCCTCAATAGCCCATGTTCAAACAGTTTATCTACCTTTATTGAAAGAAATGGATAAGCTTAAGATAAGCTTGAAACAAGAGGAACCAAATTGCATTCTTGCTAACTTCAGAGTAAGGCCGATACTCAGGGAGAAGGTTAAGGAGTTACAGACACATGATGCAGAATTAAGCAAGCTTCGAGACGAAATTCAGAAGGGCAAAAAATTTGGAGTGGTAATGAGGGATGATAGACTCATGACTGTCGGAAATAGACTTTGTATTCCGAATGTCAAGGAGGTGAAGGATGAGATACTGGATGAGGCACATAATGTGCCTTATGTCATGCACCCAGGTTACACCAGGATGTGCAGGGATTTGAGAGAGCATTTCTGGTGGAAAGGCATAAAGAAGGATATAGCAGAACATGCAAGTAAGTGTCTAGTGTGTCAGCAAGTCAAGGCTGAACACCAGGCACCTTCAGGCAAGTTAACGCCATTGTCCATTCCTGAGTGGAAGTGGCAAAGAGTGATTATGGAATTTTTGATGGGTTTGCCCAAGACCAATAGGAAGCATGATGCCATATGGGTTATTATGGATCGTTTAACGAAGTTAGCCCATTTTCTGGAAATTAAACAGACTGATTCTCTACATGTGTTAGCAAAGAAGCGTATACATGAGATAGTGAGATTACATGGGATTCCAGATTCCATAGTTTCCAATAGAGCTCCTCGATTTACTTCAAGACTCTGGGGAAGCTTACAAGAGGCTATGGGAACTAAGTTAAATTTCAGCACGGCTTTTCATCCCCAGATAGATGGTCAATCTGAGAGGACCATTTGGACATTTGAGGGAATGCTTAAGGCATGTGTAATGGATTTCAAAGGAGCTTGGGATGAGCATTTTCCATTGGTTGAATTTGCTTACAACAATTTGTACCATTCAAGCATTAAGATGGCTCTTTATGAAGCACTATAAGGAAGGAGATGTAGAACTCCGATATACTGTGATGAGGAAGGAGAAAGAAAATTGATAGGGCCAGAGTTACTTCAGATGATAGTGGACAAGGTCAACGTAGTTAAGCAACGGCTTAAGGTGGCTCAGGATAGAATGAAGAGCTATGCTGATGCTTACTGAAAGCAAATGAAGTATGAAGTCGGTGAGAAAGTTTTCCTTAAGACATCTCCTTGGAAAGGAGTAATAAGGTTTGGCAAGAAAGGCAAGTTGAGCCCAAGATATGTGGGTCCTTATGAAATTCTTGAGAGGATTGGACCACTAGCCTATAGGTAGGCATTGCCCTCAGAATTGTCACAAATACATGATGTTTTTCATGTTTCCATGTTGAGGAGCTATAGATCGAATCCTTCTCATATCATTCAGACCACCAAGGTTCAGTTGAGAGATGATCTAAGTTATGAGGAGAGTCCAATGGAGATTTTAGACACTAAGGAGAAGGTCCTCAGGAACAAAACAGTTCAGTTAGTCAAAGTTTTGTGGAGAAATCATTCTATAGAAGAGGCCACGTGGGAGCCTTTGGAATCCATGAAAGAGAAGTATCCACGACTCTTCGATGACTCAAGTAATAATTTCGAGGATAAACTTCTTTTAAGAGGGGGAGAAATGTTGGATCCCAAATTTATTATTAATTTTATTAAGCATGAAATGATTAAATTTTGTGGTTTTGCTAGGTAAATTATTTTTGGAATGACTAGAATGTCAATGATTGGAGGATTTATTGCTTAGATTGGTGGAATTAGAAGTATTAAATGGAGAAATTAAGATTAAGTTAGAATATAGTATGGTGTAAGTTAAATTGAAGAAGTAAGAATGCATAAGGGGTAAAAATGGAAGATCACTTAAGTCTAAAAGTTATAAGGCTTATATTGAAGGGCAAAGGGGTCATTTTATGATTATTAAGAGTATAATTTAGAACAAGAGAATTGTGAGTGTGAAGAAAAAGAGGGAGAGTGTCATGGGAGAGAAGAAGAGAAGTAGAGAAAAAGAGAAAAAGCTAGGGTTTTGGGACTTTGAGGCTAAAAGAAGTAAGTATAAGCATTAACCTTTCTTGATTGTTGGATGAAGCATAGCTAGGGTTAGTTAGAAGTGAAAACATGGTTGCATGTGGGTAGGAAGTTGTTGATGAATGGTATGAGTTAATGTTTTATTATTTGGTTAATGATCAAAAGTAGTTATGAATTGGTTTGTGAATGATTTTGGGTTCAAAATAATGTTGAAAAGATGGGTTAGTACTACGATTGGTTGTATATGAAAGGGGGGAAGTGAAAAGAGGAAAAATGTAGCAAAAAGGGTCTTCGGAGTGTGTTTCTGGAGAAGTTCCCCGCGGCAAGCTCCATTTTTCCTGCACAGACATGTTTTGGTAAATTAGGCATAACGTTTTATGTAGATGTCAAAATGAGATGATTTTTCATTTGGTGTAAACTAGAGACATAGAGATACAAATTGTGTGAAGGAATAAATTCTAAATTCAGTTTTTAAGAATCTCAATTTTTGGATGGGAGTTAAGTATATATTTCTTTTTATTTCAATTTTAAAAATAGTCCAAATTGTTGATGTATGACTTTCCGATTTCTAAACCAAATTGAATGGAGTTTTGGTTATTGTTTAAGTAAATCAAGTGGGGAAAAAGAGGCAAGAGGACAAAGAGGAAAGACACCCCTAAGCAAGCTTATAAGCAAAAAGTTTAAGGTGGGTATATATTTATAATAGAGTAAATAAGCCACTCATTGTTTTTTTTTTGAATCAAGGAAGCTTAATGGTTTCAGTTGCATCATAGATGTTGCATTTACTTGCTTCTTGATTGCATTGTGAAATAGTTATATGTTTACATGAATTGTGTTAATGATTGATGAAAAGACTTTGAAAAGGATTTGTCTTTTAAAAGAAACATGTTTATGAAATCACGTTTTCAAAAATGGTTTTCAAAATATATCAAGTATATGAAAAGCAAGTTTTCAAGAAAAAGTGTCATTTTGGGAGACAAGTTTACAACTTATGAAATATGTGTTATGTGGGTTTGGGATAGTCCCTCAAGAATGTCACATGCACATTGACCAAGTTAAGGCTTCTCCCACCTGCCGGCTAGTGGCACGAAGCTCCTCATAGACTCCCTCAAGTTTACAGCTACATAGGACCACTATGTGGAAATATGTAGTGCGTCATGTTTATGGATCTACCCAAACCATTCTGGTGTGCTTATGTGCTTCTGATCTGTTGACAAGTTTGGTGCATACATGATTTAAAATTTCTCATGACTTGTTTGATAAATTGAGAATTTTGAGGAATAAGTTTTTGATGATATTTACATATGAAATTACTTTGGTTTCGAAAATGCAAAATGGCAATGAGTTTTTGAAAATGGTTTTTGCTTATTTCTCAATTATAAATCTATTACCCACGAGCGTTAAGCTTACCCCCTTATCTGTCCCATCTTTAGGTGAAGAGTAAGCGATCGAGTAGTTAAGCGAGTCAAAGTATCACACCCTTTTTGTCAGATTTTTGGATTTTTAAACTAGCTTTTGTAAAGCAAGGCTTTAGTTGCATTTCAAGAAATTCTACTTTTGCAAATGATGTATTTTTTGGGATTTTGATATGGCTCGAAATACCCATTAAAGTTTTGTAAAACTCTACATTTAAATAGAAATGAAATTTATGATTGGAGTTGTCTATTATTTATCATGTTTTCACAAAGTATTCGGATTTTTGGATATTGCATGTGTTTATGTATAAGTTCATTTTGTTTTGGGTTTGAATTGAGGAAAGGTTATTGGTAAATTTATGGTTGCATTTAGTAGAGTTAATTTTGGGGTTGAGTAGTTGAAAGAGTTTAAGTTGCATTAAATAAGGTATGTTGATTTTGGGTTCTGCTTTAGGGGTTTTCGCCACGGCAAAGCTAAGAGTTCGCCACGGTGTAATTAACCCTAAGCTTTTTATTTTCATTGACATGGTGAGTTTACCGCGACAAAAATACAATTTCAGGTTCGTCACGACAAAAGTTAATTCATTCACCGCAGTGTAAAATTCCTGAGAGATCCAGGGGATTTTCTCGCGTGTTCGCTTCGACGAAACAAGCAATTCGCTGCGGTGACGCCCACCTTTGCTTCTGATGGAGTTTTCTTCTAAATTTTCAACTTCTAATTCCTCCTCCATACTCAAGGGTCATGATCCCATGTCCAATGTTGGGCTCCAAAAACGAGGTCCATCAATTTCTCAATTCTAGATTGTCATGATCTAGGAACATATGTTGACTATTGCATGGGTAAGTTAACTAATAAGGATATTGAGATCAACTTATACTTCTAACTTGTTAACTATGATACATAAAGATATCGATAGACCTTGTATCTTATATAGTTGCACTTTACAATTTCAAATGTATTTTGACATTTTTTTATGATTATTCCCATTACTGTTATAAGTTCTTGCTTAAAGACTGAAGGTTGAGAACCAATTAGGAAAATTCATCAAGATATTCAAATTTGACCATGCAGGAGAATATCATGGAAAACATGGTGTTTTAGGACTTTAAAAGGTTCGTTTGCCATATATTTGAAATCAATTGGAATAGTGACTTAATTCACTATACTAAGTAGTTCTAAGCAAAATGATGTGTTGTCAAAAGGACTAAATGCACCCTAAAAGACTTAAATATGTCAATGCAGAATAGGGTTATTCTACCTTATTATCTAAAAGTGTGGGAAACCCAGCCTTACACACATTCGTGTAAGGGGCTACCCTACTGAGGTAGTATAATCCTTATAAAGTTAAATTGCATGCTTGTTCCCCTTATTGCTATTTAGTAAGATATCTCAACCACTTTAAGGCTCCAACTTTTACTGTAGAGAAGAAAGGACCAGAATAGCGGAATCACAAATAGCTAATTTTTTTGAATATAATGTCTATGATGATGATGGGCCATTCAAATGATAGCAAGGTAGATACTACAATTATCCTATACCCGCAAATCATACAGTAATATCTGGTGGATCTAAGACTTTGTACTATATCTGTATAAGAATAGGAACCTATACCTATAAACACAGAGGTTCCTGGCGTACAAGATCTAATACAATTAAGTGAATCCATTAGAGTGAGACAACCTATTATCCTATCTAATTACATAGTCTATCAGGTGTAAAGGACTATACTAATAAACATGTTACAAATCCAATTACTTTTATAGAAGTTGTTTCTAGACCCAATGCGGATATGTGGTGGGATGTAATGAATGATGAGATTCAAGCCATGGAGCATAGTAAGGTCTAAGAGCTAGTTGATTTGCAATGGAACTGCTAACCCCTCAGCTGTAAATGAAGTTTCAAGGCCTAAAGGATTTCATGATAAAGTTCAATAGTTTATGGGCTTGCTCAGTTTCTAATGGTTTACTCATAGAGAAAGGTTGAATTTATGTTACCTTTTCTCTTGTATCCTCGGAGGACACATTTTGAGTGATTAAAACAATTACAGCTCATGATGATATGAAGTTACATCAGATAGATGTCAAAACTATTTTCCTAAATAAAAACCTTTATGAAGTGGTTTATATGGTATAACTGAAGGATTTGAGGATCCAAATGGAACTGATATGATTTGCGAGTTATACAGATCAATATATGATTTACATCAAACCTTCCAAAAGTGATACCTTACATTTGATGACGTTGTGGCCTCTTTTGGCTTCATGGACAATAAAATTCAAAAGATGTTTTTACTATGAGGTCAAGGGGAGCAAAGTTATATTCCTATTGCTGTATGTGGATGATACATTACTCACGTCAAATTACTTGACCAAGTTGTATGAGGTTAAGCAACTTTTGGTCAAGAACTTTGACATAAAGGACCTTGATGTAACATCTTTTGTCCTAAGTATTCAGGTTCACTAGGATAGAACTCAACACTCATCAGACCTCCTAAAGAATGCATTCTAGCGAGTGTTGAGATATTAAAGGAAAACAAGGATTATATGTTGACATATGGAAAAGTCAACAAACTAAAACTCGTAAGGAATTCATATTCAGATTTTAGCTGTGTCTGGATGATCGAAAATTTACTTAAGATTACAGTTTTAAGTTTGCAAATGGTACAATGTTGTGGAAGTGTGTCAAGTAGACACTACTAACTTCCTCGACTGTGCATGCTATGGGGTTGCTTCATAAACGATTTGACTCATAAACTTCATTTATGAGTTGTCTATGGTTGATTTAGTGGATAGACCCATTCGGTTGTACTGTGGTAATCTTCTTATTATGATGTTTAATAACAACAAAGAATATCACAGGGTCTTAGCATTTAAAGGTCAACTATTTGTTCATAAAGGTGATGATACGAAAAGGTGACATTAAGGTTTGGAGCATTTAATGACTAAGGAATTGTAATTTGATCCTTTAACTAAAGGACTTTGCCCACTTGTGTTTGTGACACAGGTATATAGTATGGGAGTTTTGACATCCTTAGACACTGTTAATTAGCGGATCGTTATGTTTTCTCCATGTACATTTATACAATTTGATGTATTATAACAGTATAAGAGTTCATCAGTAGAGATGATTATCATTTATCCTCAGTAATATGTGTTATCATACATTGTCATAATACATATGACATTTTAAGATTTGTGTCAATCTTAAGCATTTAAAGGTCATTAGGCATATATACAGTTTGACCTTGTGTCTATATCATTTAGACGAATACAGTTTTCGTACGAGTATCTATAAATTTTGACATGACATAGGGGGATATAAGTTTTTAATCCCATAAAAGTTCTCTAATGCATTTTAGCATATAGTAGGAGAACATAAAAGTTTTCTCTAATGCAGTTTAGCATTTGGTGGGAGTAAACAAGTTTTCTCTAATACTTTTTAGCATTTCGTGAGAGAAAACAGGATTTCTCTAATGCAGTTTAGCATAAAGTTAGAAGAATCGAGACCTACAAACAAAGATGATATAATTTAGATCATAAAGGTATCATCCTAGCTTGTCACACTCCATTTTCCCATTCATGTTAGTGAGGTATTAGGTATACGTGATTCTATTGGATCTGTGTTGCATATGAAACATACATTTGATACTTTTCAGTATCGAGCCTTGTAGGACAGAATGATGGACTTTTACTATCTTTGGATCAAATGTTTTTTAAACCTTGTCAACTAATACAGTAGTATGACTTAACTGAGTTTTTAAAACTGTTTTAAACTAGAGTTAAAAATGAAATTAGTGATTGTCCAAAGGGGAGAATATTGGACAATTTTTTCCTTTTAATAAATTATTGATTCAGTTACATAATTTGATCCATATAATGATAATAAAGTGGCCCAATAAACGATCTAAATCAATGGTTCAAAGTTTGGATGGATAATATATCCCTTTTAGTGTGGACCTGGTCTATATTGGCATTATGATGGGGAAGCCCAATATGGAAGCTATATATAAAGGATAAGGTCTCCTACAGTTGCTCATATATATCAATCGTAAGCATAAGGATTCTCTGACCTATTAAGAGAGCTTACGTTTGAGAAAACTATAGAAAGACTTAATCCTCGTGTTGAGAAACACTTTCTATAAAGGTCTTGGGAGAATTGTCATCATTTAGATCTCAGAAACGACATAGAAATTAAAGATGAAACCAAAATTAGGTATTATAAAATCAGAGATATAAGGTCTTGGTATGTAATAAGGTCTATACTACGTATTACACTTCCTTCAAGCCACTATTTTAGCTTACATTTATATTGGAATTTTCTACATATCTATATAGGCTAATTTCTTGGAGATTGGATATGATCTATCATCTTAACATTTTTGTTGCGGTGCATAACTCTAAGGGTAATGATGAAATCAAAAGCTAGAACCTAATAGATAATTTTCCTTTCAATCAAGTTTTAGGTGTTGTAGTGATGAGCATAATAGAAACCACCCATCAAAATGATTGGTATTTTTTTAGTTATAAAGATAAAAAGTATCCCACAAAAACTCACACAAATCGAGCTATAGATGCTAGTTTTGGAAATCTACAAGATATGATAAGTTGATATACAATAATGATAAGCATATCAAAATGAGGAAGATGCTTGTGTTCTAGAAGGGTTAAGCCTTACATGGAAAAAAATGAGGACCTCTTGCGAGACTTTTAATGTTACTATAAAACTTGTGGGTTGTTGTGGTGTCATTGCATAATAGCATTTGAAGCATTATCTGGGAACTTGAAGAAGAATCATCATAAAATAGGATAGCTCTTTTAGAAGTATTAAAGAAATCCCCACCAATTTTGTTTATCTACAGGCTCACCGCATGTAATACAATCTTGCTAATTGATTAGCAGTGAGGAGTGAAAACTTAATCAAACATATATCACTCTCTATTTTACTAAGCTTGTATTGCTTTGAATACTTTGCTTAGGATACTTCAGTCTTCCCTCTTGGCATCTATTTATAAGGAGAAGTCAGTTGAGCCTTCCTTCCACTTTCGATGTGGGATTTTTTAAATGGAGGTACTTCTAACAAATCTCCTCCTCTCGACATTTAGGATCATCTATTAGAGTTATGTATATATAGTGCCTTGAAAAGCAAGTATATTTACATGTACCTTAATCTTCTTCAGTCATAGTTTTGTAATGGAAATATTTATTATTAATAAAATAAAAGAGTTTAGTTTTAATGAGCATTGTATATCTAGTCAAAAGGTACCAAGATTCTTTTGAATGTAATATACATATACATAAAGATGTATGGGAAACATGTTTATTATTAGAATCTAAATTAATGGATTCATAGTTGAATAACCAAGTTGGTCGCTTCATTATGGTTTAGACTGTAGTGTTGCGATTTAACTCCATATAAGTAAAGGAGTTTCCTTTAAGGGAATGATGAGTTTCATATCATGATAGTAGTTGACTATCAATAATGGTACTATTAAATGAATCTGGAATCAAGT